>CM075942.1:11408028-11857300 GCA_038030265.1 Corythucha ciliata | reverse complement strand
ACATGAGTCTAGCAATTCTGGTCCGCACGCCTCAGTCACAAAAACTTCGACTTCCTTTTCAAAGAGGATATCTTCCATATTTTCACCATTTTGAACAGGTGCCCTTGAATGTGCATCTGGACCATAGAATTTCTTTCCCGAAACGTGAGTCAGTCGATAACTGAATTGCATCAACCTCATTCTAAACCTTTGTATCATAGCGGGTAGTTCAACAATTGCTTTATTTCCTAATAGTGATACAAGAGGTTTGTGATCAGTTAGAATTTCAAATTATTTCCCAATAAGTAAGTCCCTGAAGTGTTCACAGCCCCAAGTAACCCCTAATGCTTCTCTCTCGATGTTCGAATAATTTTTCTCAGCGTTTGAAAGTCCTCTTGAGGCGTATTGGATAGGCTTCCATGACCCTGGGACTTGCTCTTGCTCTAGAATGACCCCCAAACCAATCATACTTGCATCTGCAGCTAATCTCAAGGGTTTATTCGGGTCATAAAAACTAAGGACGGGCGTAGACGATAAAAGCTGTTTTATTTTTTGGAATGAATCATCTTGATTTGCATCCCAATACCATTCTGATTTCTTTGCAAGTAAATCACGGAGAGGTTTTGCGACAGATGACAATTTAGGGCAAAATTTGGCATAATAATTAGTCATCCCAAGAAACCGTCTCAATTCACTAACATTCGTCGGCTTCGGATATGTAACTATGGCTTGAACCTTTGTTTCATCGGCTTCTATTCCATCCCCGGACACAATATGACCTAGAAACTTCACTCTTTCAGCTCTGAATACACATTTCGTTTCATTTAAAGTCACCCCCTCATCCTTTAGCCTTTTAAGAACATTAGTTAATCGTTCGTCGTGCTCTTCGATAGAATTTCCATAAATAAGTGAATCGTCTAATAAAGTAATCACACCGTCTATGCCTTGTAGTACGTTCGTCATGTACGCTGGTAACGCCCATCGGAACACTGTTGTAATAGTACCGACCGAAAGGTGTTAAAAAAGTTGTCAATTTAGTACTTTCCGGGTGTAATTTTATCTGATAGTACCCAGACCGACAGTCTATTTTCGAGAAAAACTTGGCACCTTTCAGCTGGGACAATAAATCGTTCACAGACGGCATCATGAACCTCTCCCTTTTTACAGCCAGGGGTGGGCAAAATACTTGAGTATTTAAAATACTTTGTATTTTAAATACAAAATACGTATTTTGTAATTGTATTTAAATACTTTTGGAAAAGTATTTGTATTTCTGTATTTAAAATACATTTTTGAAATTATTTTGGGCTTTGTATTTGAAATACATTTTCAAAAGTATTTTGTATTTCACGCTCAACGAAAATACAAATACAAAATACAAATACTTCCAATTTCAACGTTTTTTAGTTTCCACTTCTTCGCCCCCATTCACCAGTATAACCTAACCTAGTGACACAATATTTGGCACAAAAACCCGGTGTAATAACAGCTTTCGATTGACGTTTTCATTTTTCGAAAAAGTGGAGAGAGAAGGGTAGTCATGGTGGGAGGTGGAAGTTCTGAATTCCTCGTTAGCACAACTGCCGCAAAAACACGAGCGGATTTTAGGTATAATGTCTAGAGGGGCTTAGCCCTGAGCTCATGATCCCCCCCCCCCTCTAACAGACCAAGTCAAATTCCAAATTTGGTGGATTTTTGCTCTCAGAACGAATTTCAAAGGTTTCCCTCGCTCAAAACACTAATGTCACAGAATTGTCTCCCTAAAAAGCCAATTTGCAAGGGGTTGACTCTTCATGAATGCAATTCCGCTCATTAGACACTTTCGATGTCCCAATATCACGGATTGAACACACCGCAAAACCCAATTTCGTGGTTTTGGCTACTTCAATAACAAAATTTGCCGGTTTGGCACTTTTTGAGACCAAATTTGTCGGATTTCGTAGGTCAGAAACCAATTTCGTGGGGCTGGCTCCAATAAGACAAGCCAATTTAACGGGATTTCACGCCATTTTAAAGGATAAATTAGCGTACTGGCTCATTTTAAAGAGAAATTTCATGGCTCTGGCTGTTTTTAAAAACAAAATATCGCGGGGTCCAGACGCGGATCCAAGATTTAGTCAAGGGAGAAGCTTATGAAATTATGTCCTTCGCTCTATCAAAAATGGCTTGCTAACAATTCACTGCCTATTCCCACCTTAAAACGCCTAAAAATGGCCAAACTGGCAATTACCGCTCTAAAAAAAAGCCCAACGAACTTCACGCGGTCTAAAAGTGGCTAGACTGACGGTTCGTGCAGCCCTGAAAATGCATGAAAAGATCGTCAATCCCGCTATGAAACTGACAAAATCTTCCATTCACTAGCTACAATTGGCTAAAACTAGCGATTATACCGCTGTAAAAGTGGCCAAGCTGGCGTAACGCGCTCTAAAAATGGGCAAACTAACAATTCACGCTCCGCAAATCCCTAACCAGAGTATTCCTGTCCTGCCCTAAGTATTATTCCAAAATCAAACATTTGCGCGTCAAGAATGCCCAAACTGACCATTAGGGCGTTGGCTTGACGGGACTAATTGCGTCCTTAAAAAAGCAAAAACTTCGCGCTTATTATAAATGACCCAACAGACTTCACGAACCTTAAAAATTGAAAAACTGACTATTCATGCTCTGAAAATATCACACTGGCTATTCACTCTCTATAAGTGACTATACTGACGGATTTGCGCCCTAGAAATGGCAAGCTGACCATTCGCATCCCATAAATGGCGTGACGGACTATTCGCACCCTTAAAAAAATGGCAGAACTGACTGTTTGCGTTCTCTAAATGGTTAAACTAATAATTCACGCAATGAAAATGTCAAAACTGAGTTCGTAACAGCATAAAATTGACTAAAATGACGGATTCATGTCCTAGGAATACTGGCAGCGTTAAAATGGCAAACTGGCTATTCCAAACTGGTTATTATTGGTAAAACTGACTCTATGCGGCCTATGATGAATGGTTAAACTGACAAAATTCGCACTTTTAAAATCCCTAAGCAGATGATTCATGTCCTTAAAATGGCAAAATTGGCCATTCGCGCGTCAGAAATAGCCATACTGAGCCTTCACGCCTTAAAAATGTCTATAAGCTGACGATCCTGGCCTTAAAAACTGGCTATTTACGCCCTGTAAATGGCATACTCAACTCGTACCAGTCATTCACGGTCTAAAAATGGCCTAACTGATCGTTCGTGCTCTACAGAGGCTAAACAGACGATTCGCGCCTTCAAAGTGGCTATCGGCACCCAAAAATTGGCAAAACAGGGCTATTTGCACCCTTCAAGCGATAAACTGACCACTTGCGATTGCGCATCGAGCATGGGCCGTCCTTACCGAACCCCCTCCCCCCACCAACCAGCGTTAGCTACATGCACCTCATGGACTGGATAAACTTTTTGATTTGAAACTTTTTGATTTGCTATAAAATTGCTTTATTGGCAAATCACGCCCTAAAAATGGCTAAATGTGCTCATTCGTGCCAGTGAAATGGCGAAACTTACCATTTGTAGTGCAAAAATGGAATGGAAAATGGATAAAAATTCAGACGATTTGTGCCCTACAAATAGCAGAACTAATAGTTTGCGTCTTGGAAATGCCTTAACTGACGATTCATGCCATTAAAATGTCTAATGTGACTTGCTGCTGGTTGGACCTAAAAAAGCAATTTCACGGATTCCACTGCGCCAAAAACAATTTTTTTCTCGTGCGAACCATTCGAAAAATGGTGAATCTAGCGATTCATGCCTTATAAATTGCTAAACTAACCGTTCACACCCTAAAATTGACTTCACGGACGATTCGTCCCCTGGAAATAGTCAAACGGACTATTCAAGCCCTAAAAATGGCTAAAACGACGAATTGTGCCTTGGAAATGCCTAAAACGACGACTCGCACCTTGGAAAAGGCCAAAAAATCAATTCCGGGCCATTGAAAATGACTGAACTGACGATTCGTGCTCTGAAATAACCAAACTCCTTAAAAATTTAAATCTTCAAAGTTTCGGCCTAAAAATGGTCAAACTGGTCATTCGCGCTCTTTGGAAAGCGTCAGGGACAACGACAATTCGTCCCTTGAAAGTGGTAGAACAGATTGGACAAGCCCTAAAACGGGCTGCTGATCGTATTGACAATTCACGCCCCCCCCCCACCTCCACAATGGCTATACTGCCAGATTTGCGCCTTGGAAAACGACCACTCGCGTTCAATGGCTAAATCACCGCATTCATGCCTTAAAAATGGCTGAACTGACGATTCGTACCCTAACTATCACCAAAACGACTAGTCACGCAATTGCAAACTCAGTCACTGACGAGAATTCTGGTTTCAGACCGTATGGATTTTCTTAATTCCTCCCTCGGCAACTGTCAGTTTCGGTCGAACTGTCAATATCGTCCTTAAAACTGATAATTTCGTATTTAAAAAACTCTCAATTTTGCCCCAGAAACTGACAGTCTTGACTTGGAATCTGTCAATTTCCTCCTACACAACAGATCACAAAACTTCATTTCGGGATTCAGCAGCAGACCAATCGGACTCACAACTTGAGGCTTTTGGGCCCCTTCACCTGAAACAGTCGAGTTCCTAAAACTCTCAAAACAATTCCGTCCTGTAAACTGTCAATTTCGGTCTGGGAACTGTCAATATCACCCGAGAAACTGTCTATTTCGTCATAAATAACAGTCAATGTTGTCTCAAAAAACTGTCAATTTCGTCCTGGGGACTGTAAATTTCTAGTTGAAACTATCAGTATCGATCTAACACTGTCAATTTTGTCCTATGAAGGTCAATTTCGTTATTCAAAACTGTCAATTTCGTCGCCAATACTATACCGATATCATTCTAAAACTGCCGCAATTTCGCCCTACAAACTGTCAATTTCGTCCTCGAATCTGCCAGTTTCTTCCTAGAAACTGTGTCAAGGGATTTCTGAAACTGACGGTTTTAAAGCTTCTTCACCGGAAACAGTCGAGTACTAGAAACTGTCAATTTCGTCGTTCTAAACTGTCAATTTCGCCCTATAAATTGTCAAGTAAATGTTCAAATCTGAAGATTTCGTCCTGGAAACTGTCAATTTTGTTCTTCAAACCGTGAATTTCATCCTGGAAACTGTTAATTTCGTCTTTTAAACTGTCAATTTCTTCCTAGTATTGTAAATTTCGTCCCAGAAACAGTCACTTTCGCCGCTAAACCTATCAGTGTCGTCCTGAAACTACCAATTTCGTCCTACAAACTGTCAATTTCGTTTAATAATCATTAAAAACTGTCAATTTCGTTTAAGAATCATTCAAAACTGTCAATTTCGCCCTGGAAACTATCAACTTGCATTTGTTCGGGAAACAGTCAATTCCTTCCTGATACTGTCCATTTTGTCCAGGAAATTGTAAATTTCGTTGTCAAAACTATCAATGTCGTCCTAAAACTGATAATTTCATCCTATAAACTGTCAATTTCGTCCTCGAGATTTCCAATTTCACCCTAGATAGATACTGTCAATTTCAATATTCATAACTGTGATTGTCGTACTTGAAACTGTCAATTTCGACTTACAATACTGTCAATTTTTCCTCAGGAACTGACAATTTTGACCAACATAACGAGTATCCCAAACCTTGATTACGAAGTTTTGCATCAGAGTAATGGAAACTATCAATATCGTCGATCAAAACTGTCAATTTCGTTCTGGAAACACTGCCAATGTCGCCCTACAGACGCTGCCATTTTCGGCGTTTGGACAGTTTTTGGAAAAGGGGCTCGAAAATAAACATCTTGGGGGGACTAATACGACCAATTAGGCGGGCTAAGTCCCTATGGCCCCCCTTTAAATCCGCCAATGCGCAAAAATGATGCTAGCGGATGGAAACTTGGCACAAAAATAGATCATACAGAGCCCTATCCTAAGTTCGTTAACCAGCCATTCCAGGTCAAGGGAAGCGGGTGAAAATAAGGGTAAACAAATTTAAAAATTCACCATCATTCACCAAGTAAACCTAGCGACACCGTATTTTAAACGAAACTATGAAGTAATAGTATCCTTCGATAAACGTTTTTATTTTTCGAAAAAGTGGAGAGGGAGGAGTAGTTCGGGGGAAGGAGGGAGAGCCGAAACGCGTAAAATTCCTTGTTAAGGCCGAATTACACGTACCGAGTAAAACCTATGTGTAATCACCACAGAAAGTACTCGGCCGAGTGAATAACATGTGATTTTGTCTCTGCCCGGTCTCGGCCCAGTACTCGGCCTAGCCACTCGGCCGAGTTACTCGGTTGGTGTAATTAGGCCTTTAGTGTGGAAATTATTGGGAAAGTATGGGTTATTCAGCTGTAATGCAATTCAGCTAACTGGCCCAGAGCTATCCCTCCCCCCGACATTCCTTTTACAGTCGGTCTCACCTCCTTTTCAGCTCACGAGCCCCAAGTGCTCGCCGGTTCGGTACTAAATACTTGGTGATAACTTGTCTACTTTTTTTGCGCATCGGCAGCAGGGCCATTTCGCGCAGCTACATTTTGTAAACTTGTCTATTGAAGGTCCTAATATTTTTGAATTATTTATTTTTCGTATTTTTCGCACTATTTGCCATCGAAATCGAATTTTTGAAAAGTATTTTAAATTGTATTTGTATTTTGTTCAAAATACATTTCAAAAAGTATTTGTATTTCAGTATTTAAAATACATTTTTGAAAGTATTTTGGGCTTTGTATTTAAAATACATTTTCAAAGTATTTTGCCCACCCCTGTTTACAGCTTTGTTTAAGTGGTAGTAATCTACACAGATTCGAACTATTCGAACTTCCTCTGCATTTGCTTTTGGTACGACCACCATATGAGCTACCCAGTCCGTTGGCTCATCATTGCGAGTGATAATGCCAAGCTTTTCCATCCGGTCTAACTCTCTTTTTGTCTTTTCCCTCAAAGGAATTGGAATTCTTCGTGGGACTCCGACCGCGTAAGGCTTAGCATGGTCATCTAAAATTATTTTATGTTCCGCTTTCATGAGACCAATTCCTTTGAAAAGTTCAGGAAACTGTTTTTCTATCTTCATGTTTAGGTTAGAGACGTGTCCTACCCATTTCAAAATTCCCAATTTCAATATAGCCGGTCGCCCTAGTAAAGGAACCTGGGACCCTTCGATCACAAATATTTCTTCCTCTGCAGATTTGTCCTTACATCTTAAGGAAGTTTTAAATTTTCCCTTTACTGAAATTTGAATTTTCCCAGGACCGTACAACTTTTTTTTTGTTGTCTTTAACACATGAGTTTTTGAAAAGCAATTGGTGAATTGAGAGAAAGACATTAAAGACACGTCGGCACCTGTGTCTATACGGAATTTGACAGGTTTAGATAGGTTCCCGAGTCTTAAATGTATTTCCCACGGGTTCTCATTGGCCTTGCACACTTCTCCAACGAAACCGAGACCCGCCGATGATCCATCACTTTCACTTCTTGACTCGCTACTCCTTTCGACGTCATGAATTTTGGTACGCCTACTTCGGCACACTCTCGCAAAATGCCCTTTATAACCACATTTCCTCCATTCAGCGCCTAAAGCCGGGCAGGGCGTAGTGTGCTTACCTCGAAATCCGCATGTTTCACAATGTTTACTGGTGGGTTGGTCACTCATAGATTTAAATTTTCTTTGTGGCTTCTTTCGTCTGACTAAGTCGATTTTTGCTTCATCCGAGGGGTTTCGTACAACATCTTGCTGAAGGCGAATTCTCTCAGCCTGTCTGACCCGGTCTTCCACAGTTCTTAGGACAAATTTATTTCTTGTACATTCCACCTGAAACATTTCGGACAGGTGAGAATCTGACATTCCTTGCACTAACTTGTGCATGATCAAGTCATCTTTTAGGTCACCAAAGTCACACTTTGATGCAATCCTGTGCAAATCTCGAATGAAAAGGTCCCCTGGCTCCCCTGAATGTTGGTTACGACTAAAAAATCTTGCACGCTCATAAAATAAATTAATATTTCCTGTGAAATAATTACTAAATTTGTTTACGACCGCATCGTACTTCTTTCTCTCCGCATTGGAAATGTCCAACTGTTCGAATATATCCTCACATTCGTCCCCGAGTGCTAAAAGTAATTACAGAAATAAGTAATGTACAGAAAAGAGCCGGTTCGATAACGTTCCCATCGTCGGATCCACTTGCTCCAGTCCGGATTTTCTTTATCCAACTGCCCCGGAGGAGAAACCAAAGGTGGACGAAACGTGAGGTCAGCGATAGGTTCCTCTACGCTCATTCTGACACCATGTTTTAGGTTTGCAATAAAAACTCCAAGTTTATTCAAATCGAACAAATTCAAAAATTGTTTATTTTTCAATTTAATTATTCCAACCATGTGACACATATAGCTGTATCACACTATGACAATAGGCGCTGTCGTACACCAGCTTGCAACTAAGTGGTGTGAAACTATCCCCGCGTCGTCTTAAGACATGCTAGAACACAGATGAGGTACTGATTCTGTCTTGGAATGTCTTCGATTGGCGGGTGGGGACGTTCGAGCATGGAGTGATGCTTTTGTTCCGTGAGCGTTGTTTACAGCTTGAAGGTAAAAGTCCTGTGACGATGTCGAAAAAAAAAGAAAGGTCAGACTGGGTTGAGGGATTTTGATTGACTTTGTCTCACAAAGAACGCCAAAATTTTACATGCAATACAATGTGAATAGGAGTGAGGTGTACGACAAAGGGTTAGGTGGGTAAGCTATAAAGAAATATTTATTATGCCAACCCTTATCCCCCCCCCCCACCTGTTTTTCAGCCTACTCCGGTATACCTCGCGAAGAAACGCGAGGGGTGAAGGGAGACCTGCGCCCTATACTCAAAATTATAAGGGGTGTGTGAGAGGCGAAGTGTACAGGTGGGGGTAAAACTACCCCTTTTATACCAAACCACCCTCTCACTCACACCCAATACAACACGGTCAACCCGTCTCGTTTCACGAGCCCCGCAATCTCTCCCCTTTAACCAAGCCAGCCAGCCCGAACCCGGTCCGATTACCTTTTTCTCTCTCTCGCTCTTTTTTCGTATATAATTCTTGTTCGCCTGCGGCCCTTAGTGTTGCGATAGTGCCGGGAACCGTCGTCCACCACACGCACCGTCATCACATCTCCTCCTTCACTCCGGTACGCACCGTCTTTTCCTGGTAACCCCAGATCGCGCGCGTACACGAAGATTAAAAAAAAATTAATAAAAGAACCAAACAATTTTTGTCCCCCGGTTTTTCCCTCCACCCGGTTTGTAAACAACAGGAGGGGCCCTGAAGTTGCTCGCCTTCGAGATTTTTTCCTCATCTATCACACCGAATTCTCCAATTTTGTATGGTGAGTCTCCATAATTTTTTAATCTCATTATTAGCGGCGAGATAGTCATAAATTTTGCGACCAAAAATCGTGCCAAGGGTGGGGTGGGGGACTCACATTTTGAAAGAAACTCGAACTTAATTTTATTTTATCAATGTCGTTAGTTCCCAGTTTTGTGGCATTATGCCAGAACACCGGCGTTCTCTTCCTTATCTCGTGCTTTTTAAAGGTCGAGTGATAATAGTAGAAGACTGTCTCTCCTATGTACTCCCCCTTCTTCTGTGTCTTCTTTTCACGTGAGAGAGCCCATTCTGTAAATTGGTTTCCTTCTAGCGGAAGGAAAATTTATCTAAAGAAATTACTATTTCCCGGAGTATCTCAGTCAATTTATATATATCTACGCTCATTTCAAATTCCACGCCCCCACCTCACCGCCACCCCACGCTATTGGCAATATTACTCGACCCCCGTCTTGTTTAATATTCCTGGTATGATCTCAACGCCATAAACATTCTCCCCCTTATCAGCCCCGGGGAAAGACTTCGTAAATTTTCAAGAGTTTTCTTAAAAACAAAATTGACTTTGATATCGCAATGAAACTTGGGAGAAACATTCAAGCACGTAGACGAGTGTGCAGGCGTGTCTTTTGGCGGTCTTCCGTGATGCTGAGGGCGAACTACACCCCTCCCTACCGCACATCCTTCAAACCTGGGAATTCCGTTGAGGGTGCGGTGTTGGGAATTTTTCTACGGGAGAGCTCCGTGGTGGTTATGAAAAAAAACAAAAAACAACAACTTACTGGGTCTTATCCTTTTGATGAGGTTTCTGAATCGCGTTCCATTTCAACCGCTGCCGCTGTGGTAATTTAAATTTACAGTCCAAACTATTTGAAATACTTTTTAGTGACAACAAGACTTTGATTAAAAAAAAAAAGAAGTATCGCCACTCCACCGGCAATCGTCCTCAACTGCTCGAGCCCCCCCTCTTCACCACCAACCCATTGAGCACGGAGTCGTTTGAAGATACGATAGGTCGGAGAAAAAGACGTCTTTAATTCCTCCACTCTTTCGTTATGGGGCTCTAAAGATAATGAAGGAAAAAAAAAAAAAAAAAAAAAAAAACAATACGCTTGAACAGGGTTTGAGGGGGTGAAATCCCTGAGGCACTATCTCCCTCGTCGCCCGGAGCTTTTCTCATTCAAACTGCGAAGGAGTCGTGGGATGATGGTTGGCAGGGGTGAGTGGGAGGGTCTTACACGCTTCGCCAGGTTTTATGCACAATTTAAAAAGCTGCATAAAGATGAAATGACTCGAAATTATTTTCTTTTCTCTTTTGTTTTTATACTTAAAGTTTAGACCGAATGAAAAGCACAAATAAATTATTTATAACAATTTAGGTCAGTCTCGCTATAAAAACCTTCGACGCTGATTACCGTTTTTTTTTTTTTTTTTTTTTTTGTTACAACAGCTCAGTCCTTGCATTGGTTGACGTTGTGGGGGGTTGAAAATTTTGCAGCCAATATAATTCCTTCGCTAAACTAATTAAACAACAAAATAAATTATTATTGTTAACTAATGAGAAAGCCAAGGGAAGGAGAGAAAAACTTCGCACAAAGAGCTGGAAAGAAGTTAATTAGAAATAAACAAAACTCAGAGAAACAAGGTCAGTCGAAAGTGAAAATGACGACGGCGACGGTTGGTGAAGAGTTGATGAGGCTGTAAAAGATGAAAAGGTGTGGCCCGGGCCGAGGGGAAAACTCCGAGCTACTCCCACGAGTTGGTACCACGACAGGAATTTGTGGCAGGAGGGTGGAGGAGAAGGCTTGGGAAAGTATGAAAAGAGTTCATTTTTTCTCTCTGGATCTCTCTCTCACACTCTCTCTCCCTCTCTCAAAAGCCTAATGAAGAGAGTTTTGGGGCTTCCCCATGATGCTAAAACCAAAACACCCCCGCTTTTTCCTTAATTACTAGTTTTTACTTCCATGTTTTTTCTTCTTATTCGTGAACTTTTCCCTTTTGTTTTAAATCGTCAAGTTTTTATTTCTCATCATATTCTCGGAATCCTCTCGTTTTTGAACAAACAGACGAAGAAAACAAACCAACGAGCGAAGAGAAATTCTTGAAAATTCCCGTATTCGGTTGATTCTACTCCAAATACGAATTATTCTTCGCTTGAACGATAATTAGGTGGTATGAGGTTGTGTGTAGTGGTGGTGAAGGGAAGGAGACGACAGTTCCCGTTCCATTCAAACAAAAGCTTTTGTAACACTCGAACCGGATAAAACTTTGATTTGTTTATCCAACAGATTCTAAGACTCTCGCCCCTCTCTATTGTCTTTGTCAATGGAAAGCAATCGCTTATAGAACACAATCGCGTATAATCTTTGACGTTTTCCTTCGTAAATCAAATATAAAGAAGAAAAGAGCTGAGTGAGGAAAGACGGTGATTTAAACGGTTTATTGTAAAATCAGAGAGTAGTGTGAGCTAAAATTAAAGGAAGACATCAATTAAAACCAAGCGTAGCGTACTTTTCACGTTACAAAAGACAGTTAACACGATAAATTTTTATTTTTGTTAGACAGAAGAGTTTCTCTGGACCCACTCGTGTTATTAATGTCACGAAATGGAAAACAAATGGAACGAAATAATTACGACGGAAAGTGGAACAGGGTGGCTTGGCAAAACCAGTGACGCTTCAACTATCACACACGGTGAAGCATAACCAACGCATGGACCAAAACCAAACATAAAAGGCTGACGCCACGTACCGGCCGCTGCAACATTGTCTTCGCCTTATTTAAATTGACCATACGACTCATTAATCGATATTTTTGAAGAAAAACCCCCCGGGTCTGGATAACTGAAAGAGCCAAACCCATGAAATTTCCTACTTTTTAGGTATAACATTCGTTGCTGAAACTGAGTAAAATAATGCTCTATAATTCACGTTTTCTCGATGAAATTTCAAGAACCTAAATGATAGGGATGGGTATCGGTGGAGAAAACATCGATATCTGGTATCGGTCAAATCCTGAAACCAAAACATCGATATGCGATATATATCGAACATAAAACATCGATAGTCATCGATATATCGAGCAAAACTTTATGTTTTTATGTAGGAGCAGTTATCAATAATCAACTCAAATGGAAGAAAAACAGGAACATATGAATTTATTATTTTTGACTTATTATTTCTCAATAATAAGTCTTTGTAATCGTATAGCAAAACAATTTTTTTGACCCCCCCTCAAAATTTGTAGTTTTACGTTTCAAAGTGCGTAGAATCCAAATCTGCAATAAAAAAAAAATGTCCGTCCGCCGTCCGGGCCATATCTTGCCCTAGGATTGATCGAAAAAACTCGTTCTTTCGCACATAGACTCCATTTGGGGTCTATTTGGTCTTAACATCTGATCAGTTTGATGAAATAACTCCCTGGGGTTTTATGGGCCAAAAGCGGGTCCAAAATGGGGATTTTCAAAGGATTTGGGATCATAATAGGAGTGTGGGGTGTCGATTTTCATGTAATTTCAAGCCGGATTTGACTACATTGATGAATAATAAACCCACAGTCGAAATAATAAGGCATTGTTCGATAATTCACAGCGTTTTTTTTATAGCACACACATTTTTTTAAACCTCAAAGAATAATTCGTCCAGGTCTTTCAAAAAAACCAAGTGGGCCATGATGTCACCCTTCAATCGGTTCCTCTGCTGGGTTAGGATTAACCCTGCTTTGGAAAAAAGACGCTCTGACGGAACCGACGTAGCCATGATTGGCGCGTACTGTCGAGCAACGGTAGTGAGAACTGGATCTTCTTTTGGTTGAATTAATTTTTATTTATTTATTTATTTACTTACTTACTGTTTGTTTGATGTATTTTAAAAGGAAAAAATTTCGGTTCACTTAATTATTCCATTCTAGATCGAAAAACGATATTATCGTTCAAAAATATCGATACGTCGATACTATCGAAAGAAAACCATCGATGAAAAAATTGACCGATATTTTTCCAAAACATCGATATTTATCGATATCCGATATATCGATACCCATCCCTACTAAATGAGACAAAATCGCAGATTCACGGTGCATGGACCGCGATGAAAGTGACAAAAAACGCTAATGTGCTCCTCTTAGGACAATTCGGTAGCTAAAGTTAAAAAGCGGTTAAAATTTTAAAAGCCAAATATTTGGTCTGAAGTAGGGCAATAGTTGATGGTAACGAAACCTTCATCAACCTTTTCCTTGATATAATGGAATCGCACAACAACAGATTTGTCAACAACAGTCCAAGTCGAATTTTCTTCTAATGCAGTCATCTCTTCTCGTATAGCTTCTTTCCATTTATCTTTGTCTTCACCAGATATTGCCTCTTGGTAGGTAAGTAGACTGACGTCTGTGGAGAGATCGTAGTCTTGAAGCTTGAGAGGTATAGTTTTCTTACGATGACCACGTCCCAATGGCTCTACAGCTTCATGCTGTACATCGTCGGGTGAAATCACAACTTCAGCAGGTTCAGCGATTGGCGTCACTGTGGGCTGGTCGTGAGGTGTGGCGAAGTTTGCATCTTCGTCTAAGGAACCCTCCTCGTTTGAGCTTCCAGCATCAGACTCGATGGAACTTTGGGTGTCTCTAGTGATTTGTGTGCTGTCATCATCGGAAAGTTCATCGTCCTCCATAGAGATCAAATGCCGGTTAAGTGTTGACATTCGGTCAGTCTTGTTTTTAGGATTATTCAGCGAGAAACCAGAACTTTTGTCGGCAAAGGCGACGTCTCGAGAAATGACAATCTTCTGTTGTGATTCATCCCACAATCTATAACCGTTTGGCGCATAGCCGACAAAAAAACATTTGCTCGACCGCTTTTCGAGTTTCTTAGTGCAGGTAAGCTTTTTTGCGTAAGCTACAGAACCAAATATTTTAAGAACGGAAAGATTAGGCTTCTTACCGAACCATTTCTCGGCAGGAGTGGCATCTCGTAGAGCTGTGGTTGGGCTTCTATTAAGTAAATAAGTGGCGGTGTATAAAGATTCACCCCAAAATTTATTTTCAAGGCCGGAATCGAAAAGAAGTGCTCGTGTTTTTTCCATCAATGATCTGTTGAGTCGTTCCGCGACTCCGTTTAACTGTGGCGTATGGGGACTGGAGTAATCAATTTCGATGCCTTTTTCAGCACACCAATTTCTGAAGTTAGTTGATACATACTCCCCTCCGTTGTCACAGCGCATCTTGTGGAGTTTCAGATTCCACTTATTTTCAGCCTGTGCGATGTACTCTTTCAAAGCTTTGGGTGCATCACTTTTCCTGTTCAACAAATAAACCATCGTGTAATGAGTGTAGTCATCCAAACACGTAATGAAATATTTGTTTTGGTCCCATGTCATAGTTTCGATTTGAACTAGGTCGGTGTGAACTATTTGTAGAGGACGGGTGGCTCGTGTTCGGTCATTCTTGAATGGCTTGCGCACTTGTTTAGCATCCTGACACACTGCGCACACATCTAAACTGCCTTTGCCGAGAGTGAATCCTTCAGAAAGTTTTGTCAGTTGCACCATGCCCTTATGGCTCAAGTGGCCCAATTTTCTATGCCAGTCTTCAGTAGAGCCAGACACGGTCAGGTTCGCGAAATGTTCCTTTTTGGGGGTTATTTCAACGAGGTATAGCCCTGAATTATCTTTCTTTCCGGTCAGAACAACGTCATTATTTTTCGTCACTGTGACATAGTCACTTTCAAATTCTATTTTTCCGCCGTTTTGGGTGATAGCGCTAGCGCTCAAAAGGTTTTGGTCGAGGCCAGGTAGGTAGAGAACGTCGGTGAGTGTACACTCAGCTGCCTCCACCCGTCCTAGAGCTTCCACCTTCATAGATTGGCCCTTTTTTGAGGTTTGCACTACTGTCTCAGCGAAGCATGCGTCAGTCAGCAAATTTTTGTCACGTGACATGTGGGAAGTAGAGCCTGAATCTAAAATCCATTTATTGTCAGTCTTCGAGGAATTATCAGCTTCACGGGCGCACAAACTGTCTTCTTTCGTCGAGGAGTAGGTCAAAAAACTGACTTTGTTACCCCGGGATTCGTAAGCTTTTTTGAAGCGACAGTACTTCTCTTCATGGTTGGTTCTCCCGCAAAATCCACAAGATGCGAACTTCTTTATCTTTTCTTGAGTTTTGTTTTCCGATTTTGATGGATTTTTGGTGGGAAAATGGCTTGAATTCTTGAAAACCTTTTTATTTTGTGTATGCGCTTTGAACGAGATTGACATTCTTGAGGGTGCATCGCGTTTTTCTTCCCTTATTAACCTATTTTTTAAATTCGCGAGAGTCTTTTCCGCTGTTGGGGTGGAGTCCCACGCCGTGTTAAAATGAGGTTGAAAATGGCTAGGTAAAATTGACAGAATACGCGCGATACAGATGTCATCACTAATCCTGGTTTCCGTGGAGTTGATTCTGTACACGATATTTTCTAGCTTACTCAAGTTAGATTGCATGTCGGTGCTCGAATCGTACTGGAATGTAAAAAATTCCTCCAGAGAATTGCATTTGTCGCGTTCGTCATCCTTGTCAAACAAGCCCTTTAGGTTGCTGTACATCTCTGCGGACGTTTTACAGTTCATGATGTGTATTTTGTTCCGCTTTTCGATGGTGAAAACGATGTATTTTTGGGCTTTAGCGTCGCGTAGCTTCCACTCCTTCTGTTGCTGTTCCTGAATCTTGTCATCGTATTTGTCGGTTCCGAGTACGATTTCATCAAGGTTTGAGGCTTTCAGCAGTATAAATAAATCAAACTTCCACAGAGCGAAATTACTGGCATCTACAAGTGTTTCACATTGGCTGAGTTCAATTTCCTTGCTTGCCATTTCACTTTGGCTGGTAGTAGAGATAGGAGTTGCGACGTACCGAGTGCCGTCTTCTTTTCTTACACTTTTTGCACTTAACTTATGAACGTCTGGGCACCATAACCTGTTGGGCAGGGTTTGCAATGGAAAATAATAGAGTTCAATAAGTATAAATGACGTGTAATTATGAAAAAAGAGGAACCAATTAATCACAAAAGACGCGCATATCGGTAAGGCTACTATATAACTCGAGTACGGAAACACGCGATAACCACCATATTTGGTCCCTCCGGTCGATATCACTCGGGTCTTGATAAGTGTTTTCTCTTCCACACGTCTCTTGATTGTCTCTCTTCCGGGGCCTTATTCCGAGTTGTCGGGAAAAACTCACATGAGGTGGTTGCTATGGCGAGATAATACTATTTCTGATGAAGCAACCTTGGATACCGCTTGCGGGATTATTTCCCGACAACTCTAACTAGGGCCCCAGTTCTCAAAAAGTTAAAACTCATACCATCTGATTTCTTCTTTTTTTTTTCTTTTTTTAACAGCTTCATTCTTCTTTTTCATTATCATTATTAAATGGAGTGACTTCACAAGCGATAAAAAGGCGGAGGGGCCAAATATGGCGGTTATCGCGTCTTTCCGTACCTGGGTTCTAAAGGTTCTCTAATATCGGGAGCGTCCGATAAGAGCAGTGCTGCCACAGAGATAGAGAATCAAGACTCCATGTGGCAACCGCGGAGATTCAAAATTACCCTCCAACAGTTAAAGCGGCAAAAATTTGGACAGACCGCGACCAAAAACCCGCAAATTTACCGTTTCTTGAGGTAATTTTGCCGAAAATTGATAAAAATAAAAAACTAATTCGTGAATAAAAGGGTGACAAATTGCTAATTCGCAGCCAAAATTGAGAAAAAACTCGTTTTGAGGGGGCCATTTTAACTAAAATTCAGAACAAGATCAAATTAACGAATAAAAAAGGAAAAATTGCTAATATTGGAAGAGTTCATAAATTCAACAGATGAGTAACAGTTTCCATCGTGATTGAGTCTTCCCTCACATTTACCCTCCCTCCCACCCTCCCTCAGACTTATTTATCATGTATTATTTTTGTAACCTAATCAATCGATAAGCAAAGTGGTGAACTCAGGAACATGCCCATTTTGCTAAAATGAATTCAAGTGGTGATTCGCGTCCATGATGTTTTGATAAAAAGCGCTTTTGTGCGGTCAAAATTGAGCTCATCGGGGCTAAAAAACACTGAACACGTGTCGTGTGATAATGAAACCGGTACTCCCCACACGTGTTAAATGATAAAAAGTTTCGTGTTGTTGATATATGCACCGCTACGAAAAACAAAAACAAAAAACAAAACACGAAATTTGTCTGTTAAACCAAGACTCTAAACTTTCGCTAAAGTTTCGATTAAATTAAAGTCCGAAATCTTGAAAATTTTAATTTTTTCAGGGGGACTTAAAATTGTGCTCTTCGAATCCAAACATCTCTCCCGAAAAATGTTGCAATTAACACGGGAACAGTCCATAAGCAGGCAGCCTGCTAGCTGACCTAAAAAAAAAAAAAAAAAAAAAAAAAAAAAAAAAACACGTGAAACTTGTGCAATTTTACCGAAATTATGACCCGAAACTTGCAATTTTGCTAAAATTGAGACCTGAAACTTGCATTTTCGCAAGAATCAAGGCCTTCAGCCTTGCATTTCCACGTTTATTCAGCGAGGAAATTTGTAACTTCGCTTAAATTAGGACCCGAACCTGCAAACTTATTCAATTTTAAATGAATTAAAATTAAAATTTCAAGTTAAGGGCAACCAAAACCAATCCAAAACTGGCACACTGACAGACACATAGACAGATTTATTAGTGCAGTGTGCTGTAATTTCGTAGCAATATTTGCCAGGCTTTGGGTGCTGTCACGGCTGTCGAGCCTTGGATCCATGACCTTTTAAAAAAAAAAGCTTTGAAACTGAAATTTATCGCGAAGGTGTAAGTCCATGGATACTTATGCCCGAAACTTGACATTGAAATTGAATGAAATTTTACTGGAATTTAACTCCGAATGATGTTATTTTGTGGGTATTTCACTCCAATTTACTACAAAAACAGGTAAAATTGAAAAGTTTTACATCAATTTATTTTAGCTGTGAATTACATTGCACTTTTTCTCAATTTGTATCACAGATACAAAGGTAAGCGATTTTCATTATTACAGCAGCGAATTCATGGTTTTTTACTTTTAACGTCGAATTAACGTGTGTGGGGGGGGGGGTACTTAATTATAACCGTGGACTCCACTCAGTAACAGGACGTTAGCGCTTTTCAAAATGTCAGCAAATAACACTGCCTATTTTTTAATATTGACCGGTTTTCTTTTTTATTTTCTCTCGCTGTTTTCTCCCGCTTGCATTTTTTTTTTTTTAATTATTTCTCGCAATTTTTATTTCATAGTAGCCGTGTAGTTCATGTTTTTCTCTACCTTAGCTGTTGCCTAACCGTAGTAAACCGCGAATTAACGTATACGGGAGCCCCGTGTGGATGAAACGAGCCTTGAAGTTTCTCCAATAAACGAGTTTTTTGGTTTGGCAACGCGAAAATATAATAAACGAAACAAACATACAAATATTTGGCTCTGAACTCGTAGGGGGGATTGCAGCAGCGGAGATTGTAAATACGAGTCTCGGGCGTCGAAGAGGTCACAGAAACCTCTTCGACAAAGTCACAATTGTGACAGTTCCATGTGCGTCACGCTTTGACACCGCAAAACAATCATTTTTGGTTGGCATTATAGCCCGCGGCAATCTGAATTTTCCCAAAGAGGAATTCCATAAAACTGCGCCGGGTAAACTGTGCAACTATACGGCGGAGGAAAGCATTAAGGAGGATGACTGCATAGACACAACTAATTTAATCGTAGGAAATAAAAAAAAAACGCTTCGAATTCCACGCGCGCCGTTTATTAATTTATTTCAACAAAAAGTGCATTTTTTTTTTTTTTTTTTTTTTTGCACTCGAACACTCCTAAAGAGCGAAAAAAACCCCACGACATATCCTTTTGAATAAAACATAGAACGAGCGAAATCCCGTCGCGTGAAAACATGACACTTTTTTTCCCCCTCGTCCTCACTTATTGATTACAATTTTTTTTTAAAAAAAAACCCTTCAGAGAAGCCTTTCATGTATGTCTCTCCTCCTTCCCTCTTTTGGCTTAAGCTGAATGTCAATTTCGCTCTTTTTCAGGCCAATGAAGCCCCTCCTCCCAACCCTCACCATCCATCGACCCTTCCAATCGAAAGGTAAAACACTGTTCCCTCTTTATCAGTCAACCGACCTGTTTTCCACGTTCGAACTGTACACAATCCATTACATGAATTTTTGACGACATTTTGTAAAAAAATTGAAACGCTCAATTTTTTCGAGGAATGTTTTTCTTTTCTTCGGTATTTCTCGTTTAATTTTTCCTTTCGAGCCATGGCATTAAGGAAAAGTATCGTCGACATTTCTTCTCGAGCGGTTGACCTGATTCGGTAATTAAATTCCTTAGTTTACAGAAAAATAACTTCTTATTACAATTTTTCGATTTTGTTTTTCTCGTTCTGAAAGAGAGTGAGAGAGAGAGAGAGGGAGAAAAAAACGAATATTCAAATTAGAGCTTAATTAAAAAGTTTGTTAACCTTAAATCGTTTTGGGAAGGGTCAGGACTTCAGAAGTTACTGGGTTATTACTTTTTACAGTCTTCCCCTTTTATTTTGATAAAAGGAAGGTAGGGTGGAATAATTTGTGTAGGGGAATTAACGAATCACTGTCCTACTCCATCCCCTTTCAACATTGGAACTTTATCACTGTGAATAACTCTCCGTTTGAGTTATTCTCACTCTCACTCTCTCTCTCTCTTCTCGTTTAGGGCTAAGGCTACCGTGTATAGTGGTGTCGGGGGTTGGTGAGGGGTGTCATGAAAGAGGTTGTTGAGAAGAAATAAAATGACCCTAAATTTGCATTCACGGCTATTTATTGTTGTTGAAATAGAACTACGTGACTGCGAAGAATGCGATTTATTTGCTCCGTAGTACGGCTATGGCTATGATCAAAACTTTTTGTTTAATGTCCGAAGTATCACCAACTTAATAAAACACTTGCAATTTTCACTGGTAACATTTTTCAGCTAGTTACCAGTACCTGGGGGCCTGTTCTGTAACTTTTAGTTGAGTGTCACTATTACTGTCACAGTTCCCTGTCCTTTCAACTGTTCCTTGTAACTGTCATTTGAACTGCTTCCTGTGATAATGACTGGAGTTCCGTAAAACCAGCCGAGTGTTTCTTTATAACCTGAACATTACCTTACCCTACGCCCGAAAACCGATCAAAGGTTATAAACAATACTCTTTAAGTGATCCTTGGTACACCACTTGGCTATCCCAAAGGATAGTGAGAATGTTCCCCCAGTCGTGACGTCAGGGGAACAGCTACAAGAGAACACTGATAGCGTTTTCCATTCATTGCAATACACTTGTGGGGTGTAAGTTTTTCCACCCGTCCTCTCTTAATTGAAACATATGTTTATGGAGAGGACGGTGCACTACACTTGTGTGGTGAGTTGAATGGGAAACGCTATAAGATACAGAACACCAAAACATGACGTCACAACAGGACCTGACTGTTCCTAGGATCAGTCAAATTCTTACAGAACAAGCCCCCTGTAGCGAAGCGACACAACAACAACATGTTTGTGTTGCCAAAAAATAATTAGTCATTCTTTTTCCTGAACTCCAACAATATTTTCAACGTGACTTTAAAAAAAATTAAAATAAAGTTCATTTTTAGTTTTGCGTTAATAGCTCGATTGCATCTCCCACAAATTGGTGACCCCGACGTGATCTTGATCTGTACAACAGGCTCGACCTCTTTCATTTTCACTCAATTCCGCATCGGAATGGAGAATCAACCGGGAGCTTCGATTCCTTCGACCTCAGGTACCGATCCCCATTCGGCTCCTTCTCCCCATTGTGACTCTGTTTCAGTCAAACTCCCAAAATTCTGGAACGCGAACCCAGATATCTTGCACGCATAACTTCGCCGCAGACAAAGCTCAATCATTTAATTTCGGTAATCGAACCAGAACATCTTCGGGAAATCGCAGACGTTCTACGCTCAGAAACGCGTACGTACTCAAACGTAAAAACCGCTATTCTCAAACTCTTCGGCCAGTCCGACGAAAGCAAATTAAATAAATTACTTGGCCCGATCGAGTTAGAAGACCGTACGCCCTCGCAATTACTTCGTGAAATTCAGCACCTGGCCGGCACTGATTTCCCTCCTAATATCATAAAAGGCCTATGGCTCAAACGTCTGCCCACACAAACTCAGCAAATCTTACACGTGAGCGAGACTAACTCATTGGAAAAGTTGGCTGAAATGGCTGACAAAATTCAGTCCGTCCACATTCCTTACATTGCAGCAACATCGCCAACGATTTCAGGTGCTGACACAATTTCTTCCCTCGAGGCACAAGTTCGAAAACTCACCGAACAGGTCGCCCGGTTGACTCGCTCCCGATCCCGTTCTCGCTGCCGTAGCTCATTATCCGCCGCTGCTCATCATTCCACTAACCCACTTTGAAAGGTATCATGCTAAGTTCTCAGGAAAAGCTAAGAAATGCGTCTCCCGTTGTTCTTACACTCAAAAGCAATCGGAAAACTCCCTCGCCAGTCTCAATTAACGGCGATTTGGAGTGGGCAACAACAAAGCCGTCTTCTCGTCAAAGATTCAAACTCAAATTTTAATTTTCTCGTCGACACTGGCTCTGAACTGTCAGTCATTCCCCCTCGAATTTCTGACCGTCCTCTCGTGTCATCTCTATTTTTATACGTAGCGAATAACTCCCCCGTCAGAACATACGGCCAGCGAGTCATGCATCTCAATTTCGGCCTCCGTCGGAATTTTACTTTCGTCTTTACCATTGCCGATGTCACCCGTCCTATTCTCGGAGCCGACTTTCTTTCTAAATTCGGAGTTCTCGTCGACATCAAACATCAACGCATCGTTGATTCCCACACATCGTTGACTACTTCAGGTTTCTTGGTCCATGGCAACCCCCCCGACATCCCAGCAGCAATATCCAGTCTAATAGCCGAAATATCAAATTCACGTACCCAACCAGTCGTCAGTTTTAGACAAGACTCACTCGATTTTCCATCATATTACGACATCTGGACCCCCATGTTTTGCGCGACCACGTCGTCTTCCTCCTGATAAACTGAAAGCCTCCAAGGACGAATTCGCTTTTATGCTTCAGGCAGGAATCTGTCGCCCCTCAAAAAGTCCATGGTCCAGCCCTCTCCACCTCGTGAAAAAGAAGTCCGGTGATTGGCGTCCCTGCGGTGACTACGGCCGCTTCAATGCCCAAACCGTCGCCGATCGCTACCCAATGATTGCGTTTCGACTGTCCACAGCTGCAAAATTTTCTCCACCATCGACCTCGAAAAAGCTTACCTTCAGGTACCAGTCCGTCCCGATGACGTGCCCAAGACAACCGTAACCACCGCCTTCGGCTTATTCGAATTTTTGAAAATGCCATTCGGAACTCGAAACGCAAGCCAGACTTTCCAACGGTTGATGGACAACATCACACGAGACCTTCCTTTCGTTTTGGTCTATATCGACGACATTTTACTATTTTCCAAAGATATGGATAATCATCTCTCACACCTCGAGAAGCTCTTTTCTCGGCTCAAAGCGTATGGTCTAACCATTAACGTCAGTAAGTGCTGTTTCGCAAAGCCTCAAGTTGATTTCCTTGGTTACTCCATTTCGTCAACTGGAATTTCTCCTCTTCCCGACAAAATTTCTGCCATCTCGTCATATCCAAAGCCCAAAACTGTGAACGAATTGAAACGTTTCCTGGGGATGCTCAATTTTTACCACCGTTTCCACCCTCGCATGGCAAGCATCCAAGCCCCTCTACACCTTCAGTCAAAAAAGTCAGATCCCACACCTATTTCGTGGACAACTGAGATGTCTTCAGCATTCGAGCAGTGCAAATCTATCCTACAATCGGACATCACACTAGCATTCCCCGATCCTGCCCTTCCTCTGTCGATCATGACCGATGCCTCCAGCGTGGCCCTCGGCGGAGCTCTTCACCAACTTCAAGATGGCAACTTCCGGTCTCTCGCATTCTTTTCTCGTAAGCTCTCCCCTGCTGAGCAGAAGTACTCGACTTACGACCGCGAACTTCTCGCCGTATATGCCACAATTCGCCATTTTTCGTTCATGTTAGAAGGCCTCGCGTCTTTACCATCTTCACGGACCATCGACCTCTCGTCGACGCATTCACGAAATCTTCGGACAAATTGTCACCCAGACTATTGTGACACCTTTCCTACATCAGCCAGTTCTCGACTGATATTCAATTCGTGAAACGCCTAGAGAATAGTCCTGCTGATGCTCTTCCGCGAATTGAAGCGATCATCAAACGAGAAATTTCTCCCTTTGATATCGCCGCCGCCCAAGCAACCGACGCTCAGCTACAAAAACTGTTCACTGAACCCTCCTCTCACAGTATTCAGCTGCGACACCTCGAAATCGAGAACGTCAAGCTCATTTGTGACACCTCGACGGACCGTATTCGCCCCTACGTTCCTGAATCATTGCAGTACACAATCTTCAAACATTTTCACGCAGTATCATACCCTGGAAAACGATCCACTTCTCGTTTCATCTCTGAACATTTCGTGTGGCTTGGTATGCAGCGTGACATTTCGAAATGGGTTCGACAATGCCATCAGCGCCAAATAAGTAAAGTCTACCGTCACGAAAAGACACCTTTCGTCAAATTCTTAAAACCCGACGAACGTTTCGCCAATATTCACATCGATATTGTTGGACCGGCTCCCTCCGTCTCGAAGCCATAGTTACCTTTTGACTTGCATCGACAGGTTCACTCGTTTGTTCGAAGCATTCCCAATGCCCGACCAAACAGCTGAAACAGTAGCTAGGACTTTCTTCGAAGGTTGGATTTCTCGATTTGGTACACCGGTCTCTCTCGTAACCGACCGAGGACGTCAGTTCACCTGGTCGACTTTCCGAAAAATGGCCACCAGCTTAGGAATCCAACTACATAGGACAACAGCCTACTATCCCCAGTCCAACGGATTGGTTGAGAGACAACAGCGTGTTCTCAAAAGCGCCATAATTTGTCGAGTCTCAGACCACTCAAATTGGCCTGATGAACTACCAGTCGTACTTCTAGGTCTTCGCTCTGCTTTTAAACCTGACGTTCAAGCATCATCAGGTCAGTTGTTTTATGGCACTCCTCTTCGTCTTCCGGGCGAAATGTTCGACAATTCGCTCACGTCCTCTTCTCTACCTTCCTCCACGTAGTTGGATCGCCTTCAACGAATATTTTCACAAGTTCATCCTACAACAGGTTCTTCACACGGAGCAATCAAAATTTTTCAAAATCCTGCTTTGGAAACATGTTCCCACGTTTGCGATGCGGTAAAAACATCGCTCCAACGACCATATTCTGGTCCCTACAAAGTCGTTCGCACAGACAGCAAAACCTTCGGCATCCTACTCCGATGACAGAGAACTACGGTTTCCCGCGATTGATTGAAGCCAGCGTTCACTGCTGAACCATCCACCACTCCACAAGCTCCCACGCCGTCAACGATCGTCAAAACTCGACCTGAGCGACAAGTGGTATTCGCGCACTCAACTAAGGAGGGGAATGGTGTAGCGAAGCGACACAACAACAACGTGTGACGCCAAAAAATTATTAGTCATTCTTTTTCCTGAACCCCAAAAATTTTCAACGTGACTTTAAATAAATAATAATAATAAAGTTTATTTTTAGTTTTGCGTTAACAGCTCGATTGTGTCTCTCACAGACCTGTCAATTTCTAAATCAGGCGCTGTTCCAGACCTTCTCTCTCTTCAATAACCCCCCCGACCGCACACCATCACTCAGTGTAACAGAAACTGATTTGGCAATAATTCTAGGTCCTATAAGACAGAAAAGGAAATGAGAGTTTAAAGTAATAGATTAAGGCCGTAAGGTACTGTGGTGAAAGGAATCATTAAAGGTTAGACCGGTGGTTTAAAATGGGGTTTTCTTCCTTATAAAAGGTCGTTTTTCCGTGCTGATTACCTGCCTCGCGAAACGTTCAATTGAAGTGAAGGAGAGTGGGTATAAAAGGAAGATTACCGAGTTCGTAGATGGCTATTTCTTGCAATCTAGCTCTATGGTAGAGGGGAGAGGGCGAGAGAGAGAGAAAAAAAAATGGAAGTAAATACATTTTCCAGCAATTAATCTTTTCTTCCGTCTAATGGCCCATCAGATTACTTTTTTGAGAATTTCTCGCTCGCTTCACTTTGTAGCTCCAACTTTTTATGACGAAATGTTATTAATGCAAAGAAATTATTTTTTTTCTTACTTCATTAACTTCCTGATTGAACTAAAAAGAAATAATTCGCAAAAACACGCTTTTGGTCAATCTATTAAAAGTTATTGTGCCTCTTAAGTCATCCAAGCCTGTCGACCGCTATTACGTTTAAGTGAACCTTTTACTTTTAATTGCAATTATTTAAGAAGCTCAACATCCCTTCCCCTCTTTCTTCTCACCGTCATTTCATCTTTGTCTCTATTGTATAAACTATAGGGGCTAGAGGGAAAGGAATTTATTGCTTCCGTGAAACTCCTTTACCTTCCTTTTATTTTGCCTCCCCCTTTTGAGCACTTACGCTGCTCGCTCTCCAACTCTCACTCGCACTCTTCCCCGAGCACTGAACAAGTGAAAAGTCGTAATTAAAACGGAAGAGGTACCCTCTTTAAAAAGGTGCTTCCTTTTAAATTAATTCCAAAAAGGAGCAATATAAATTGTTTCAGAAGAGAAGCTGCAAGGAGAGAGGCGTGTGCGCTACGCGTTGTATTTACGTCACAAGAGGTTTTTCTTTGGGGGAAATTCATATGGAGTGTACTCAACGCGTTTTAATTTTTTCGTAGGGAATACAGATCCAATTAATAGACATAAAGAGACATGTGATAAACGTGATGTGAAAGGGGAGGGAACGGCTTCAATGCAGCATATTATCAATGGTGGAGGAAACCAATTATTTGGGATTCATCGCCAACGTTTAAATAAAGATGAATAGACTAGGCGGGAACTGATCCGCTTTTTTGCCCGAAAAACACGCACGCACGCAGCAACCAGTTTGCACCTCATCAATACCGATCACCCCCGACAACATCATTTAATTGGTGTCCTGATCAATTGCTACCAACACAGGAAGCAAATAAGCAAATAGCTTTACTGCCCTCGTGAAGACAAAGGAAAAGTCAGTGCCTACGATTGGGAGAATCCAGGAAACGAGCCCAACCCAGAAGAATGATTTTCCTCGATGACTTCTTCTCACAACAATATTATGACATATCGATTATACGATCTGTCGATGTTATAGATTTCTGCTATTTCAATGCATACGCGTCCAAGAGCCAGTTATTATACGTTTCCCCACAACCATTTTACGTTTTAGTCACAAATTAGGAGTTTTCTTAACTTCCACACGCTTTGCGTCTTTTTTCGATGTTGGGCGAATTTGTCTCCATAAACAGCAAAATGGTTCTTTTTCTCATTTTGAGCCACGAAGTAGCACTTTATCTCAAAACAATTTGGACGTGAAACACTGTTTTACTAAATTTCAGCAGTGAATTAGCAATTTTTCCACCTTCCACTATTCATTAATTAGATCAGGGTTGCCACTGACTGGGAAAAGCCAAGGAATTTCGAAGTGGTCAGGGAAATCCGGGGATTTCTTTATTTTGGCACCAAGTTCAGTGAAAAATGAGCGGATAGCTCCATTTCTACTCGTAGCTCCATTGATGCTCGTGCCCCAAAATAGCAAAGCTAACGATTCGCACCTTGAAAAAGGCTAAACTGACTATTTGCGCGCTGAAAACCAAACTGGCATTTCCCTCTTTAGAAAAGACTTTTTACGCGCCCTAAAAATAGCTTACCTGACGATTCATGCCGCACTGAAAATCCTAGAACAGATCATGACCCCCGCCCTGAAAATGAATAAAACTACCATTCGGGCGCCAAAAAATGGCCTATAATTCAGGCCATTAGCTTGACGGACTATTTGCAAGAAAAAACAAAAACAAAAAAAAAAAACGGCTAAACAAAAAAAAAAAAAAAATAGCCAGACTGACTACGCAACCTAAAATTAGCTAAACTGATGGTTCGTCACCATTAAAATACCTGAACAGACTATTCCTTCAATTAAAATAGCAAAATCGGCCATTCACGTGCCAAAAATGGTCAAAGTGACCATTCGCGCCTTGCCTCTTGACGGACTATTTGCGCCCAAACAACAACTACACTGACTATTCGCGTCCCAAAATGGCAGAACAGACAGTTTGCGCTCTTAAAATGGCTAAACTGACCATTCGCGCGCTAAATATACAGACGGTTCCTGCCCTGAAAATGACGAAGGTGACAATTCCGGCTCGAAATATAGCCTGACTGTCCATGCTATTGGCTACTCTGACGATTCGATCCGCGTTACCAATTCATCAGTCCCTCCCCTGATGCTTCCTGCGATACATGGCTTGACAGAACTATAAGGTGTTATCGACTGGCGGCCATCTTACCACTTTTTTTTATCAGATAAGCACTGAGTGCTCTGTTTATGATAATAGTTTTAAATGCATTCCATTTTTTTAAAGTTCCTGCCAAATTTCGGGTCCGTGAATTTATAGGCTTTCCAACTTTTGTCATTAAGAAGTGTTCGTCTATTCGTACTTCGTCAATGTCCGAAAACTAAAGAACTGATCGTGAAACGTTGAGCTTAGTGACTTTCTCGGAGTAATCGAAAATACAGGAAGCCGGACCATCCCACTGCAAACATTGCAGAGTGCATAACACACTTTTGAAAGCTAAGTTCCATTAATGTTTTCTCCGATGGTGCCTTCAAGCTTCTTTGAGTAAAAATAAATGCCGAATATTGAGGAAACTTAATACGCTGTGCAGTTAACGATTATACAAAACAGCGAATGCCACAAAGCTCGACGTTTATTCTCAGTTCTTTAGTTTTCATACATAAATGTGAAATAATAGAAGGCAGTCCGAAAAGTGCACTCACTTGAACACTTGTGAATGGCATAAATTGACGGACCGAACTCAGTTAGAAAGCCTGCAGCGTCACGGACCCGAAATTAAACAGGAACTACACACAAATACAATGAAATGCACTAAAATCTATCAACATAAAAATGTATCTCTTGAAAAAAGTTGTAAGATAGCCACCGATTGGTAAGCGTGGCGTCATGTCGATACCACCTATTGACGCTCTAAAAATAACCTCACGGAGCCTTCCAGTTGCAGCACTTCAGCTGAGTCTTTCCGAGGTTGAAATGTGTGGATGATAAATCGAAAGCCACGAATGTCACGTTTCAAGTTTTTTTTTTTGGGCATACGACCAGTTTAATTATGAGTTCCTGGTGGTAGTCGGGGTGAAGGGCGTTTGTGAATGATCCCAGTAGTGCAGCTCAACAGCCAGTTTACGGTGTGAAATTACACAAGTTTTTGGGATGGATGCATTTTTGGGAAGATTCAACGATTTTTCCGCAATTTCCAGAGCCATCGTTGAGACCTGGGACTCGAACCCTCATCCGAGCGCTGTCCAAAACGAGAGGACTCGAACCCCCCCGCCCCTGAGACCCATCATAGATCCGCAATTTATACCAATATTCTTCCGCGCGTTTGATGTTTTCTCAATTCACAAATAAGTAACTCTCTTGTCATACAGAATTATATATTGTTTAATTTATTCGACATTAAATCTTATATACGCTTAAAGATTTTGAATTTTAGTAAGTATATAAGATCCGAGATCGAGTCCTCTCGTTTTTGACAATTAAATATGACGTCAGTTTGGGGATGCAATTTTTTTTCAACCCCCTTGTCACTGTGACTCCCTTTCTTAGGGGATGATTTTTATATTTTCATCGGATTGCACTCAAATTCGGTATTTAGGGGGTTTTGGAACCTTCTAAAAATTAAATATGACGTCAGTTTGGGGATGAAATTTTTTTCAACCCCTTTGTCACTGTGACCGTAGCATTGCCGTAGCATTTCATTTGTATGGTAGCTTTCCCCAGAACAGGAATAGTATTTTGCATTCCCGTACCATTTCACATGTAATGTTGCTTTCCCCAGAACGGGAATAGCAGTTTTCTTATACCCGTAGGTTTGCATAGTATGCATAGTAGCTTTCCCCACAGCTGAGACAGTATTTAGCTAACCTGTAGCATTTTATATGTACGGTAGCTTTCCCCAGATCTGGAATTGTATTTTGCCTTCCTGCGGCATTTCCCATGAACGGTTGCTTTCCTCAAAACTGGAATAGTAATTCTCTCATTACCGTAGCATTTCCCATAAACGATAGCTTTCCCCAGAACTGGAATACTATTTTGCCTTCCCGTAGCATTTGCCACATACGGTAGCTTTGCTCAGAACTGGGGAAGTATTTTATTCATTCCCCACGAACGATAGCTTTCCTTAAAACTTGCCGTAGCATTTCATATGTATGGTAGCTTTCCCCAGAACGGGAATAGCAGTTTTCTTATACCCGTAGGTTTGCATAAGATGCATAGTAGCTTTCCCCACAGCTGAGACAGTATTTAGCTAACCTGTAGCATTTTATATGTATGGTAGCTTTCCCCAGATCTGGAATCGTATTTTGCCTTCCCGCGGCATTTCCCATGAACGATAGCTTTCCCCAGAACTGGAATACTATTTTGCCTTCCCGTAGCATTTGCCACAAACGGTAGCTTTCCTCAAAACTGGGGAAGTATTTTACTCATTCCCCACGAACGATAGCTTTCCTTAAAACTTGCCGTAGCATTTCATATGTATGGTAGCTTTCCCCAGAACGGGAATAGCATTTTACTTATACCCGTAGCTTTATCATTTTGTCTTGCAAAATGCTTGTCACCACGTATTAGTGCTTTTTCATATTTTGGCTCCAAATCTGCGTTTTCATCCATTTCAACGTCAATTAATAGTTTTTTACACTTTTAGGCACGAATCTCCCCCTTTTTCCCCTTTTTGGACGACTTTGCCCCAGAATCCGCGAATTAGCAACACGTTTTCCTAATTTTAGCAGTGAATTGGCGATTTTTTATACCTTTTATTTATACCTTATATTAATAATTAATAATAATAATAATTATTATTATTATTACGAATAATAATCCTATTTCTCAATGTCGGGCGCACATTGTTGATTTTACTGAATGAATGAATCAGCGCTGAATTTGCGTTATTTTCCAATTTTAGCCACGCATTACCTACTTTTTTTCTCATATTTAGCCACGAATTTACGTTCCCCCCCCCCTTGTCACCATGATTTAGCACTTTTTTTATGTTTAGCCGCGGACTTGCCCCAAGAGCAGCACGTTAGCTGGTTTTTGTCAATTTCATCGTGGTACAGACACCGTGAATCTGCGATTTGAATATCGGCTGTCGAATCCAAAAGTTGGAATTTTCCAGAACTAAATCCGCATAATTGGCTTATTAAAATAGCAAAATCGGAAAACGGATAGACATTTTGAATGTCGCTGGTGCAAATTGTGAGTTTTGTGCAGAAGTTACAAAGTCTTCAATAATTAACTAACTAATAAGCAAAGATATTCCTGATGAGTAGGGTTCCCTAGGTCACAATTTAAACGCAGAAGAGGCACATCGTGTCATGTTTCCGTCTAAACCGTCACAATCCCCCTCAAATTCAAAACTCCTCAAACATCCCCCCTCACCCTCCTTTAGACTCGAGAATAGAACGTCAGACTAGGTTGAGGTATATATGTCTTTATAATGAGGTTTTCCCCAATCCCTCGAACCTGCTCACCCATCCCACCCTTCTGATCAAATCTCGTTCCCGGTCTAATTCGCTTCTTCCCTCGCCTCTTTGCGCAGCCCAACCAAGCTAGCCCAACGGTTGTGTTTCCCATTTTCTTGGAAAACTAAAGAGCGAAACAATGAGAAACCAAGGATTTGGATATAACCCGAATGTGTTTTCAGTAATGACAGTGGTTTGGTGGTGGTGGAGGAGGGAGGGACCAGGTACCTTTATAATCCCCACCGGGTGGGGGCTCAATTTATTCCGGAAAATTAAATACGGGTAGGACGAGTGTGTGGAATATAGCGATACACAGGAAGGGTATTTTCTTCGTTTTGTTTTTCACGTCGAGGGATTATTTTTTAAATAATATCTCGTCAGCCCACGCTTTCAGCTTACCGTCCAGTGTGTCTGTGTATTGCCTCGGAGGGGGGTGGGGGGTGGCTGGTCATTTTCGAGCTTTTCACTTTTTTTTTTCGCCATGTCGTAGAGAGGAAGAAAGGAAATTAAATATTTCGACTGGGAATTCGACATTGACGTCACAATGTGATGTGTGAAAAGCGCGAAGAAGACAATTTTGACACATATGAGTCGATATTTGGAACGTGCGAATTGTTTGGAGAGGCAGATGGGGGCAGTGCTTATACACTGGTCGATATTCCCCGCTTTTGTCTTCTTCGGCATTTTCAGGGCAGCTTACAGTGAATGGTTCGTGAACCTTTTTCAAAGTTTTAGAGCACATTCTCACACGCTGAGACAAAATAAAGGTTGTGGCGGTAGTAGTTGGGGAGGGGGGGATGCACCTTTAATTTTCGTGGTGTTTATTTGACCTAGCGAAAGTTGGGGGTACTTTTTTTCTTCCTCACGGAGGCACTTTACCTTCATTTCTCTCTCGTGGCATTAAAAAAAAAGTTCGTAATTAATGCTATTAGGCTTTTAATTTTTTAGTTGATGACTTCGAAGGGGAAAGTGAAGGTTGAACTCCGAAATTCCGCTGGCACAAAAACTCCAGAGAGTTGCTACTTTTTAAGGTTTGAGCAAGCAGGTAGGCGTTGTTATGGAGCAGGGTGTGGTAGGGAAGGAAAATCAAAGTTTAAAGAGTCCAATTTGAAGAGTTAAAACTCTCCACCCCCTCAAAAGTAAACTTTCTCTCCTCTCCCACTTCCGTCGCACCTCCTCACCCTGGGAAAACCCTTCCCAACAGGTTTTCCAGGAGTGGCAGCCGAAGAGCAACTTAATTAGCTTTCCCCTTCCTACTAAAATGAAGAGACTCGTCTTCGTTGCCCTAGCATGATGGGAGTTTAGGACTAATGGTGAGCGGTGACGGAGTGGGGGGCGCTCTCAGTTGCAGTTGCGAGGTCGAGTTGAAAATTGAAACAGAAGCGCCCCAAGGGAATACCAAACAAGAAATTAAAGGGCCTCTAACGAGGCAACAGGGACGGTGGAGGGGTTAGGGTTTTGGTCGGAAAACTCTCGATTCTGTGTGAGGAAGATCATTGTTGGGAGGATAAGGATGATGAGGAGAAAGGGTAGAAATAAAAAGACAAAAAGGGTTTCGGGAAAAGTTTTTTTCATCCATCCCTTATCTTTTGTTTTTCTATGTCCGTCCGAATGATAGCCAAGTGAAAGGATATCGACTCGCCCTTTACGGTCACCCTGTAATGGACGGTAAAAGAGAAACTTTGAGGTACACCAACTTTGCCTCACCTTTTTTTGCATGACTCGTTCGAGAGTGTTTCAATGCATAATTGGACGTGAACATTAATTTTAAGGATGCGCCATTAAAAATAAAAGAAACCTCTCAGACAGACCGACGGCATGCCGAAAACCACTTTTTTCAATCTTTCCGAGGTTGTGCATCACGAATGTGAAGCCATCTCGGACTCGATTTTCTTTCACGAACACCATACATCCATTCCCTAACAACTTTTTCTATTTTGTAAAGGAGAGCTTGACGGCATGTGCCGTGGTAGATATTTTATGCATGAATTTCAGTGGATACAACTTACAACTGGTCCAAACTAAGTTTGTTCGTCCCGCACTGCCAATGGACGGCAAAGTAACCTTAAATCCCTGTGATTCTTCCCTAGAAAACTGTCGTGTGGTAATTTGTGTGGAGGGGTGGTAATTTGGGTTCTAGGAACTATACTTTTGGTGCGCTGATAAGTTAGGACGAGAATTTCATTTGAAACGCTCTTTTATATGCCTGGACGAAGGAAAAAACGGTCTAAAGAGCAGAGATGTGAGTATTTCAGTGACGTATACAGATGCTGGTGATTATGAGAGGCTTCCATCTCCTCTCACACAATTCAGTTGGTGCTCACTACGTCCCCTCAACCCTTCCACCCTACTCAGTATTTTTAGTTCCCCGGGAAAGAATTTCCCGCAATATGCTGATGGAATAAATACGTACACATCAGTCTCAGCTTATAATCCACGGAAATTTCACATTCCACGGTGGAAAGGGCATGGGGGCGGAGGAGATAGAGAAAAAAATCTCAGTAGGAGCAATTGGTGAGCCTTCATCCATAAAAGACTCCAAAGCGGTATGGTGCGGGTATGTCCGGGGGGGCGGGATGAGAAGGTAGAAGGATTTAAAGGGCGAACCGCGGGAGTTTGAGGGTAAGATACTTATCCCTTTCCTCTTTTTTTTCTCTCATCCTTCTACCCATCGCTTTTCTGAAGTTCTTCTTTTCCTCATTTCTCTGTCCGCCTCCTCAACTTTCTCTCATCCAACCTTTGGTATAGTGAAGTAAAGGAACCTCGCCGCCCCACCCCCCTCCTTCCGACCAGCCCCTAAAAGAGACAGGATGAATGGCGTGCAAGAGGCCATTACTTAAAAGTCGAAAAGAGATAGAGTTGAACTCATCCACTCACCCCCATCATGAACCACCCATCCATGGAGATGAGCCGGGGTGAAATCCGACGAATTTGACACCGGTGGAATCACTGAGAGATATATCTCTTTCCTTCCGAGTCTCTTTTCCATCAGTCCCACCTGTCTCTCTCGTACCTTGGAGCTTTGAATAAGAATTTAAGAGGCATTAACACGTCGGAAAGCGAAAAAAATATCGTATTTTCTTATAGTAACGGGGAGAGGAGCACCCCAGTTGAAACTCAGGGTTATCGCTTGAAACTGTGAAAGGACGGAAATCGAAAGGGCTGTCTCAAGGGGAGGTTGAGAGAGGCGGAGAGTAAATGGGAAAAGTCGCGAAGGGAATTGTCTTTTTCGTACTGTCAATGCGTCGTGTGGGTTTTAAGGGTTATCTCCATGCCTCCTCCTCTCATGCCTGCAAGAAATTGCTATTCCTACAGCTACCATAAAATAAAAAACCCCCAATGGCGAATATGTTTCGTAGGCGAAAGAAATTGGCTTCTTTTTGGAAACAGAGTCGACCGTAATAAAAATAAGTTTTCCATTCCACCACGAAAGTGATAATAAAAGTGAAGAAACGCTTGAAACTGCGTTATAACTGTAAGAACCGTAAAATACTAAAGTTAAAATTTCTATTCCCTCAAGTAGCTCATGGAGTCACGGACGATATAGAAGTTTTCTCGCGGATTCTATTCAAAAGTACAGGGATCCGTAAAGCTACACGATATAAAGAAAAAATCACAACCTCTGCTCTTCCACTTCTGCTTCAGCTAACACTTTGTGTGTTTTCACCCCCCACCCCCACCATTTGCTCTACGGTCCCACCAACTCCATTTTTTTTTTTTTTTTTTTTTTTTTTAGGCGGAACGTATCGATCGTTGGAACAGTTCATGCGGGTCCTCAAGAGTCTGGTTAAGGGAATTCTCTTCAGTTTAAAAGCTTCGCGAGGGAGGATAAAAAAAAAAAAGGAGAGAGACTTTAGGGTTGAAGTAAAGGGGGCGGAAAAGACAGACGCGGAGTCTTGAAAAGGTGGGTTGGAAAGTCAAACAAAAGGAGCTTCTTGTTTGTACTTGGAAGAAGAATGCTTTGACGGGTGGGAGGTGGAGGGTTGTAACGTTTTCTTCCTTAAGCGAAAATGAGGTTTCCCCCTCCCACCCATTTTATTGTGTTTCTTTCACGTTTTGACTGGAATTTCCGATTGTGTAGCAAGTGAAAATAAAAAATAAAAAATGAACTGCGAGTGCGGTCACTACACCCCCAACGCGTACAACGAATCGGTTGAGTAAAACACAAATTATCTCCATTGAGTTTATTATTACGAGTCGAGACGAAAACGTTTTATTGTTAATTTTCGTGCTTCCCTCTCATTGTACAAGGAAAAACCCTCTAGGAGGAAGTGGTTTTTAGCGAAGCAAGAAGATTCATTAGCTTAAGATAAAAGAGAAAAGATGTGACCTAGTTCTCGGAGGATCCCTAGAGAAAATTTGTAGCTCACGTCAATTGAAGTTTAAGTGCCCCCCCCCCAATCCCGCGTCACCAATTTAAGTCACCGAGATGGTCCACGTTATAAGATAACCCACCCGGCTCCTTGTTTTTCTTTTCCAAGAAGTTTTTAATTGGCACACAGGCGCTTTCATTTAACGCGAATTTGTTGTCGCCGTAGCGCCTTTGTCCTTTTTTCCTTTTTTTTTTTTTTTAGCGTGAAAGAATTTTACGGAACTTAATCGAGAACCAGCGTGTGCGATGACTTCGTGTTATGTAACACTATTTGATTAACCAAGAACCTGATTTATCTATATTTCACCCCACTGACTATAGTGACAAAGTGAAATGAAATATAATAGACACCGGTTAAGACAGCCGCAGGAACCATTTCACTATCTAATTCCAAGCAAGTAAGCCTCGTAGATAGGTTGAACCCTCCCCCGCAGCACTTGTCACCCCAGCCAAGCATTGTTCCATCAAGTTCATTTCATTGCTATTTGTGAATATTCTGTAGTGCAGGCTCCCTGAAATCCTTCGCTCCCCGTTCCTCCGCCCCTAAACCATTCGATAATTCATCTCGTCAAGCATAGCGATGCCTTTTCTCTATCTTAATTCTCTAAAACCCCGAAATCTATTCATTGAGTCTGAAACCGTTCGCCCCTCTTCTGAAATTCTACACGACAAAAGTGAGGGGCACCGTAATTAACTCGTAGCGGTCGGTTGGAAGTGGGAGGGGTGGTGGCTAGTTGATTATGTCAGCCTAGACCTTTGATTGTTGATCCTCTTCTATATACCGGCTTTGGGCTCTGATCACTCTCCCGCATACACACCCTCTCTTTCTCAACTGCGGTATTTCTGACTGTGAATCATCGATAAGGATTAATCAAAACAAGCCCTTCCGAACATGGGTGGTGAAGAGGGGCGAGTGAACGGACCAATCACCCACCTGTTCTTTAAAAATGTAGCCTTAGAAACAGTGGTTTAATCCACTAAAGAGAAGCAGCTCCAGCTCGTGGAAACCCTGTGTTAATGCTCCGTTCACAAGCTCTGTGCTGTGCGTCTGTGGAGCACATGCAACCTATCAAAATGCTTCATTTTTCGAGGGAATAACATTGTTTGGCTACATAGACTCCGTAGAGCTTGTGAACGGGCCTTAAGAAACAACAAAATACACGGCAAACCATCGGGTTAATCATGGACACTCATGGGGGAAAAAAAAAATGTACTTTACTGTACGATAATTCGAGATCTTTTGTTACGAGCACTCACTTTCCTTCTGAACACTTTATTGGCGATTATGAAACTGTAACTTGAGCGCTAGAGATTTAAATCCAAGATTAGTGCAGAAATTAGGCGATAATTTACGTACGCCTTAGTAGGTGAAGTACGATTGAAGGGGGGTCGAGGAAACACGTGTACAACTCTCCCTTTAAAGGCCAATTTTGGGGGTTTTACCCAGCTAAAAACCATTTTGCACGAGCTCACCAACAGGGGCGGATACACAGACTTGTCCGGCCCGGGGCACTGGGAAAATATCGGCCCAATATACATATATACAGGGTGCTTCCGGAGGAATGTGGCACACTTGCACTGGTGATAGTGCGTACCTGGATGCACAAAAACGTCATGTAGACGCATAGCCGAAAATGCTTTAGTTACCGACAAAAGAGAACTTCCACTGCCGAGCTCGTTACTTCAGGGCGGTATTCGTACCTACCCTGCTGTACGGTGCAACGTGGTGGTGGCACCGGCCCACGAAAGCTCAGAGGGCGAAGGTCCTCAGCTTGCAGCGGCAGGCCTTGGTAAGGATGACCATGGCGTACCGGACTGTCAGTTCCGACGCGCTTCAGGTGCTGGCGGGGATACCTCCTGCGGACCTCCTGCTCGACGCATGGGTTCACGGGCGCCGCCTGGTTCAGGGAAACTTGGACTGGGTACGGTGCCGTGAAGATTGGGCAGAGCGCCTCGGTCTCTTGGCCGAGGAGTGGGGGGCCGCATGGGGCCTCCGCCTCCTTGACGACCTTGTCGTTGAGGCTTGGCAGGCGCGTTGGACTTACAGTTCAACGGGTAGGCGTACATTCGGGTTCGTGCCCGACGTTCGGACGAGACTGGCAGCGGCCAAGTGGTTCACCCTTGAGCACGCTTCCATGCAAATCCTGACTGGACACGGCTCGTTTAACGCCAAGTTGTGGTTCTTCCGGCGGCGGGACTCTCCAACATGCCCTTGTGGTGTCGAGGAGGAGACCGCCGACCATGTGCTTCGTCGCTACAGCCTCCACGGGGATCTGCGGCGGGCGACATGGGGGAGTGGAGGCCCACCGGAAGACTCGGCTCTTGTCCGAGACCGGCGGGCGTATGGCCGCCTCCTGGCCTTCTCCCGCTCCTGGCTGGAGCGAAGAGGGCTGGGACCGGCCATGCATAGTAGGGTTCCCTACTCGGGCAACCCGGGCAGGGTTCTCTTCCCTGTCCGGTTTCGGTTCATGGCGGAAGCCAGCATCCTCAGCTCAAAAGACCCACCTCTGCGTGGTCTCTCTCGGGCGCGGCTGGCTGGCCATCAGCCGTGGCTAACGGGTTGAGCTGAGCGATGGGACCGACTCTGTTGCGGTATCCGGGCCAAAGATGGGGTACAGGCCAGGTAAAGGCCTGCAAAAAGGTCTAGGTACTGGCCACATCTTAAGGAGTTCCGCAGAGAGAGAGAGTTATCGACTAGCCAGCGCTATCCACCCGTCTTGTCGAAAAACTTTTTTTTTTTTCACACTTTTTTCAACACTTGAGCGGTTCTTCTCAATTTCATCGGTGAATTGGATATTTCCCCCATTCCAACCGCGAATAAGCGATACGTCTCCATTTTAGCCATGAAATTGCGATTTTCTCAATTTTTTCCGCGAGTTAGCGATTTTTCTCAATTTTTGCCGTAAATTAGCGCTTTTTGCTTATTGGCTGCAAAGTTGCTTCCGGAAGTCTCGGCTTGCTATTTCCTCAATTTTCTGTGAATTAGCAAATTTTCTCAATTTAACCCCCAATTAGCCATTTATCCTGATTATAACCACACAACATTAGAGTTTTTCTTCATTATAGCCGCTAAAATTATAGATGTTTATACATTTCAGGTCACGAAATACGCAAAGCTTTTTCTGAATTTGGCTGTGGATTAGCAATTTTTTCACTTTCTGGCACAAAGCTACCTTTAGAAGCCCCGAATTTGACGTTTGGTCTGTTTAAATAGCAAATTAGTGTTTTTCCTCACTTCAGCGCTTCTCAATTTTATCAGTGAATTAGCGATTTTTTACCATTTTAGCGGTGAATTAGCGTTTTTCCCGAGTTTTTGCGGTGATTTCGTTTTTTTTTTTTATCTTAACCGCTAATGAGCCATTTTTCTCAATTTCATTCATGAATTAGCGCTTTTTCTGTACTTTATCCGCGGAAGCTTTAAGGAAACTTGAGCCGCGAAGTAGCGCATTTTCTCACTTCTTTCCGCGAATTAGTAACTTACCGATACAGGGGCGAGGGGGCCGGATTGGCCTGGGCTCCCTATGTGGGCCTAAAAATGTGGATATTGAGGATCTAATTGTAAACTTTGTCTCCACATCTGCGCCTCTTTCAATTCAACACGCCTTTTCAAATTTCGCTTCAACTTTCAACAACGCATGCGTGATGCGTCTAAGCTATGCACGCAATTTCTGATATCCTTTTAGCTTTTTGAGGCATGCAATGCGCATTCCTCACATTCAACACACTGCGCACTATGACAAATGCCTCTGACGCATGCGAAAAGGCACAAGTGAAGACATAGGTTATGTTCGTGTTTGTAGGTACGTGAAAACAAGTTTTTGGCATGCAGTTGGACAGCGATATTCGCTCCATCCGACCCAGGATGGAGTGCTTGCTGGTGATCAGCAAAGAGTGTAGCGGAATAATCAATTTAGCCCATAAAAGCGCTATTCTGAAGGCTAAAATTGAGAGAAAACGCGGCCTTCTGGGGGAACTTCGCGGCTAAAGTAGAGAGAACACGCTGCTCCCCATTTTTTGTTTTTTGTTTTTTTCTTTCTAGGTCCGTAAGCGGATAAAGATGAGAAGGCGTACTAATATGCTATTCTTGCAGGCAAGTACCAACGGCTGCACAAAGTTGGGGAAAATCGCTAGTATTCGTGGCCAAAACTGTTCAAAAGCCCTCATTCGCGGTATCTCGATGAAACATCCAGACCGAAATTGAGAAAAAATCGCTGATTCACGGTGTATAGATGCCACTTTATGCCTAAAATGAAGACAACGATAATTTGCTGTTGGTAAATTTCGGACGTGACCCAGTTTTTGCTTTTCTGCTAGCGCTAAAAGGCAAGAAAACCCGCTAAGGCTATACGATAGAAGAAAACGCTAATTCGGGGCTAAAATTGAGAAAAAAGACAAATATTCGCAACTGAAATTGCAAAAAAATCGCCCGTTCGTGGATAAAAAAGTGAAAAGCCACTAATTCGCAGCTAATTTACGAAATAAGCTAACTCACGACTGAAATGGAGAAAAATGGCTAATTAGCTGCTAAAATTGGGACCTACGCTAATCCACGGCAAAAATGGGGAAATTAGCTTCTCCAATGAAGTTGACAAAAAGCGCTACTTAGCGGCTAAACTTGGAACACTCCTATTTCGCGGACTTAATTGAAAAAAATAGATAATTAATTGGCAGCTGAAATTGTAAAAAATCCGATTATTTGCGGATAAAGTCTAGAAAAAAAGGTTCATTCGCAGATTTAAATGAAAAAATCGGCTAATTCACGGCTATATTAGAGGATACGCCAATTCACGACTAAAATTTAGTAATAACGCTGAAACGCTGACTCGGAGCTAAAATTCAGCAAAAGACAATAATCTGTTGCTTCTGAAGGCAACTTCGGGCGTATACATGGAAAAAAGCGTTAGTCTATAGCTAAAAGGTGGAAAAAAAAAAATTGCGGCCAATATTGAGAAAAATCACTAATTAATTAGCGCGGCTGAAATTAACGAAAAACGCGATACTTGCAGCTCAAAGTGCTAATTCACTGCTGAAAGGGTAAAAAATCGCTTATTTTCTGTCAAAATCGAGGAAAACTTCAATTCATGGCAAAAATTGAGAAAAATCGTTAACATGATAAAAACGCTACAGCTCAGCTAAAATTGAGGAAAATCACCTATTCGCGGACAAAGTGTAGAGGAAAAGTTCTGTAATACACGGCTAAAATTAAAAAAAAAACTTCAATTTTCGGCTATTTTATAGTTTTGAAATATTCATAAATCAAATGTGCTTCTTGGGTCATTTTTTCTCGTCCACCTTCCCTCCCCTCTCCTCATTTTGCTAGGCGCGCCCCTGGGTGGTTGCCCGACTCGCCCCCCCCCCCGCTTAAAGCCGGCACTGGTTGATCTCAACCTAGTCAAAGAGAAAAACCTACACACAAAGATCACAATCTGCTTTGCTGAGCCGAATCTAACGAGGTAGAATGCCTATGTCCCCGATCAAGTCCTATTGCCCAGTTCCCTGAAGATTGCAACGAGACCATAAAATCGGTATCGGTGCAGATATAAGGCAGTAAATTAGGGGGAAAATGTATGCAGCATGAGGGTGAGGCACAAACTGCTGCAGCAGGTTTTTAGAGTACTAAAACACAAGGGTGTTTTCAGTGAGTGAATTTTGAACCAACTGCTAAGCTATTCGCTATAAAACAGCCTTGTGTCTTGAGTCCTGGGTTGAAGGGTGTCCCGGTATTAAGAAAACCCTACTTGATTGGTTTTCTCATTTGTCTCATTGTACCTATAATATAAGGACCATTACCGAGAAAAATTAATCTGTAGTTACCAGTTTTCTCAGGAGGACTAGGATCCGTCAAAGAGTTGGGGGGGGGGGCATCGGCCCTCCGGCCCCACCGGCCCTTCGGGCTCAGCCCGATCGCCCACCGCCTTTATCCGCCCCTGCTCACCAAACACCGAATTTTCTGGGTCTTGGCTTGCTGCTTGCTCAAATCCCGATTTTGCGGTCTTGCTCCATTGAATTGATCGTAGGCCAAAAAAAATTATTCCAGGCCAAATTAGATTCAGAAATTAGACGCTCCCTTGGTCAGGAGCCGGTAGTCTACTTTAACCGTAAACAAATTTTTCCTTCAGTTATTTTTGAGTTTCTGTGAGCACTATAACATTGTTCGATTCCGTTTTTAAAAAACAATTTATTGACAAAAACGCTCGAGATTTCATCGTAGAACCCCCCGAATTGCATAGACAGCAAATTAGCCTCAAAAACTTACTACTGATCAAAAAACATTCTCAATGCTAAATATGAGGAAATGCTCTAATTCACGGTATTTCGAAGGTTACTTGACCGAAATTTTAAAAAAAATAAACAATAAAATAATTGATAGCTAATTCGTGTTGAGGCCCTCTTACGGCTCAGAAAAATTCGTATAGTGCAACTCCATGGCAAAAATGTAGAAAAAACTGCTAATCATGGCTAAAAGTAAACAAAACCAAAACAAAAAACAGTAATTTGCAGATATAGTTGATAATAACACTAATTCGTGGCTCAAAATGGAGAGAAAGCGCGGCCAAAATTGAGAAAAAACGCCAAATTGGCGACTAGAATTGACAGAAGTTTTAATTTGACGTTAAATGAAAGTTATATTCCTTGCTTATTACGTATATTTTATTTATAGGGGACTCAAAGAGATTTCCTCACCGGTGGTGTTATATACTCGTATTTTATATTAAGTCATATTTTATGTGGACAGTTTAGAGATGGCGTGATTAAGTAAAAAACCAAATAATTAGCTCTCTCTTATTTCTGAGTTTACAAGCGTTTGTGAGACTTAACAGTGGCGATGAGTAAAAGGGTTGATCTAAAGAGGACTCCGAAACGTCAAGGAATGTCTTTTTCTTCCGAAGACGGCGATAAGATTTTTTTTTTTTTTTTTTTTTTTTTTTTAGTAACTTTTTATTCATTTAGAATATTACAGTTGTGAATCACAATGATTGAATACAGAAGCGTGGGACGTGTAATCAGGTACAATTCATCAATTGCCCTGAACCAGAGTAGGTTGCCAGATGACTAGATTGGAAACATCACATTATGATCACATCAGCTAAAGGTTATTATTCTGTATCACAGCCAGTATCACAGTCATAAGTAGTGCAATTTTTAATTGCTCAGCGAGTCTTGAAGACGCTTCCTTTTCAGCCGTCGCTGTTGAGGCGGGAGAGGGGGATGGGATGCAAGATCCTGTAGTAATACGTTTTGGTGAGCTGCCATTGAAGAGTGAAGCCTGCTGTATGATATTTTTATTGTGTCGGCCACTTCATGAAGTTTCAAGTCTGAGTGAAGAACCGAATTTCTCACAAACCACGGTGCCCCAGTGTTCATTCTGAGGGCACGATTTTGAGTAGTTTGCACCCGTCTGATATGGCTCTTTGCAGCTGATCCCGATATCCCACTGGAGTATTGCCAAATTGGCCTTACCAGAGTGACGTATACCAGCCTTTTATGGTAGAGTGGAAGAGATGATCGACTGTTAAGTATGCTTTTAAGCTGGGTTAACCTGTTACGGGTTTTTGTCACCAGATGTTGAATGTGGGATGCCCAAGTGAGTTTCGAATCAAGAGTGAGCCCTAAGTATCTAACTTGATCGGTAGAGGGGATAGTACTACCATTCAATACTATCGATGTAGAGGGCACACATCGAAGTGTAAACGTTATTAGCGACGACTTACTGGGGTTCATTAGTACTCGCCAGGACCGGCACCACACGCTCACTTTATTCACGAACTGCTGCATCCTATTTTTGGCTTCATCGAGTGATTCGGCTTTGCAGAGGGCTGCTACGTCATCGGCAAACTGAGCTACTGTTACGTTTTGCGAAGACGGAAAATCATGCACGTAAATCAAATATAGGAATGGGCCCAGTACACTCCCTTGCGGCACTCCCGAGGTTGCTACTTTAGGCGACGATATGGATTCCCCGCATTTGACAGAGAATGTGCGACTAGACAAGTAAGACTGCACCAACCTGTAGTAAGTGTCCGGGACTCGATCCTTTATTTTATAGAGCAGGCCGGAATGCCACACTTTGTCGAACGCCTTTTCAGAGTCCAAGAATACGCCGAGGCACACCTTCTTTTCCTCGTATGTTTTTAGAATTTCTTCCACAACTCTATGAAGCTGATGAGGGCATGAGTGATGTTGCCTGAAGCCGAATTGAGTATTGGGGAGAAGACAAGAGAGGTGAGTCAGGAGCTTAGGAAGTAGAAGCCTTTCAAATATCTTGGAAAAGATGGTCAGAAGGCTGATTGGTCTGTAGCTGGACGGATCATTTGTGTTTTTATTTGGCTTCTTTATCATCACTATCCGTGCATGTTTCCAAACGTTTGGGTAGTGGGTTGTTCTCAGGATAGCGTTGTAAATTTGTGTTAAAAAAACTAGTCCTTTCCGAGGCAATGCTTTAAGAAGAGGCTGCGTTATTGCATCGTGACCTGGCGCTTTTTTTGAGGGTGATCGATTTATAGCATTCCTTACCTGTCCAGGGGTGAAGTGATCATGAAAAGGGGTCAACATGAGAGGTTCTCGCAGACAGTCTTCAACGTAATTTGTGAATTCGGGATCATGCGAAGTATGTGGGGAGAATTGATCCTTGAGAAGATTAGCAAAGAGGTTGCATTTTTCACTTGACGTGGCATACCATGCCTGGCCAACTCTTAGAGGGGGAGAATCGTTTGACTCCTTTGTGAGCATCTTTGTCTTTCTCCATAGAGACCCGTCCTTGGCTGTCAAAGCAGTAATAGCGTTTTGAGAGGCCGTATTCTTTTCGTTTAGGATAGATTGAGTCAATTCCTTAGTCGCCCTGTTGTATCGCAGCTTGTCACTAGGGTGCTTGGTTCTAATCCACTCCGCTCGAGCTCTCTTCTTGACAGTTAGGAGCTGTTCGATGATAGGAGATGGCTTGAATGCGTGAGGAAAGCTTGAGTTGGCTGCAGAAGCTTCACTCGCGGCCGTCTGAATTATGTTGGTGAAACTAGAGACCGCAGCATCTATATCACTAGGAGTTTTTAAAGGCACTTTTAGCGCGACTTTATCCTGTATAATGTCTCTATATTTCTTCCAGTTAAAAGGATGGCGAATAAGACCCGCTTTGGGGGACGGGCTTAACTCGAGCGAGAGCTTTGCTACTACTGGAAAGTGGTCTGAGTGCAACTCTTTGGTAACGTTTGGGACGGAATATAAAAGATGACTGACGTGCTTGCCTATGAAGAAGTCTAACAAATCCGGAGCTCGATGAGAGTCGTGTGGGTAGTAAGTTGGCTCGGCTGGATGGATTACTTCCAGCTGGTGGGCTATCACGGTGTCATGCAAAATTCTTCCTCTTGGGCTGGCAAGTCGAGAGCCCCACCGAGGGTGCTTGGCATTGAAGTCTCCTCCCAAGAGAAAACGAGGCTTCATTGCATGGACAATGCCCCAGAAATCTGCTTGAACCATCTTGTTTTCCGGTGCGGAATAAAATGCACCCAGCTGTAGCTGGCGACCTTGGAATTGTACTGAAACTCGTGCAATCTGGAATTCAGTCTCTTGAATGGGAGGTAACAGGTCATGTGGGATCTTATTGTTAACTATCACAGCTGAGCCTCCTTTGCGACTCCCGCTTGGGTGGTCTGAGCGGTAGATTTTATATCCGGGGATGTGCGAATGTATGTTATGGGAGAGCTTGGTTTCAGAGATAAGTATAACATCCAAATTATGGCATTTAATGAAGAGCTCTAAGTCATGGTACTTATTGTTTAAACCTTGGGCATTCCATGTGCAAACGTTAATCGAGGAGATTGAAGGAGTAGAGCTCATGGTTTCTGCGGTAGGAGAACCGGAAGTATCTGTGCTAATGTCTGTATCAATGGCTGGAGCAATGATATTAAAGAGTCGATTTTGCGGAGCATGCTCTCTAGGGCTGGCTCTTGATTTTCCGTAACTACAGTGGCGTAGGTCCTTCCTCGGGGATCGGCGGTGGGCTGTAACCTCGAAGGGAACGCAGAATATTGTTTCGGATCGCTAGACGTCGCATTTCTAGGGCACTCCGTTGCTGGAGGATTAGCTGGCCTAACCTGCTGTAATTTTTTATATGCAGGACACCCTCTGTAGTTGGCCGTGTGCTGGCCATTACAGTTTACACAAGTGGGAGGGGCGCTAGGAGCTTTAGTGCAAGCTTCGGTGGAATGATTTTGGTTGCATTTGACACACCTCGGCATTCGTTGGCAATAGTTTTTTGTATGCCCAAAATCCTGGCAACGCGTGCATTGCAGTACTGCTCGACGGGGTCTGGGTGGTTCAACCTTGATTTTTGAATAGTATAACTTTTCCAAGGAATATATTTCTGAATTCTTTGGATTTTGTTTAAGATCTAGGAAGAACAGTGGGAGGGGTGATTTGGTTACGGGGTGGAATACGGGGATCATTTGGGCTGGTTCGTATCCCTTCGATTCCAGTTCCTTGATCATTTCTAGGGTGTCGCATGATGGGTGAAGTCCCCTAACCACGACGCGGAAGTGACGCTCATTTTTGAGTTGGAACGTGTGGAACAACCGCGAACCAACACCCCCAACAACGATCACCATCACGCACAACAAGAAACAGCTCACCGGTAGCAACCAACGATCATCGAACGGGTATCTCTCCTCGCCCCTACTTTACCACCTGTAAAACTCCCCACCGCCAAGCGGTCCACACCGGTAACGCACCAGCCTTGACCAGCTGGTGTGGCTGACGGGGAGTGGAGCGAGGATAACCAGGACTTGCACGTGTCGGGTCACTTCCCGGCCGTCATGTCAGGCTTTATCCTGGTTATGTGCCTTTCAAGGCATCAAGCCAGGGCGGGAAGAAGGCACAATCCTGGAACGTGTGGAACTCGGCCTTGCTTTTTTGAAGGTAATCTACAATTTTTCTATAGTCGTCGATAGTATCGCAGTTTACTTTGACCTTTCCATCGGTTGTGTGGTGACGAAAGTTTTCGATTTTTAATGCAGTAATATCCCGTAGGAATGTGTTTATGTTATTAACGTTGCAAATGAAAATAGGCGGCGGTTTTGGTGTCTTTGCGGAAGATGTTTCGGTTACCATGGCATTCGTGCTGGACTCTTCGAGGTCACTGAGAGGCTCGAATCTATTGGTAGAAACAAACGGTGAATCAGTATGCGTTACCTTTCGCTTTTTAGACGAAAGAGACTCGTCTTTTGTATTCCCCATTGCGGGGGGCGCAGGAGAGGAGATTTCGTTGCCCTTAATCTCTCTTATCCCAAAGGTCAGAGAAATAGACCGGGAGATATGACAATCAATCGACCGTCAAACTAGGGTAAATGCGATGAACAAGAAGTACGAAGTTCAGAAAAACTAATAGAAATAAATATGCACGACTCGCGAATTAAATTAACTGTTGACGAGTAAACAGTAATTACATTACGAGAGGCACGTAATAATAAAACGTATATAAATAAGATTAATTACGATGTGAACACAACAAGAGCCAAAGGCTAACTGACGGCGATAAGAACGAGTTGGTTCGGTCCGTGAGGAACACTCCTAAATTTGAAGCCTTCAATGAAGAAGAGGAGCTATTGTCAAATTATTTAGAGCGCCTCGATTTATTCTTCAATTTAAATGATATCGAAGATAGAGGTGAGGTGTGATTTCACTGTCGGTGATTTTGTCACTGTGACTACTCCGCTCCGTCACTATTGGCTCCGGTGACGACCACATTGAAATCACCGTTCCGACCCTCTAACGGTGACATTCCTTTTCACTTATAATCGCCTCTTCATTCGTCACTCAGTCTCTTCAATTAAAATTGGAGCCTTCACCTAGCCATCCTCGCAGGTTACCACATAACACTTTACCAGTTCCTCTATCGCCCAATGAACTCAGTAGCATTCTCCCCAAGTCTGTTGACTTTTTTTCTTGGACTTATCGTTAGTATTGAACCTTTAGTGTTAATATATTTTTATTCACTTCGTTTTCCAAGACCTGTGCTACAGTGATCTTGCATAATTTTACTTTATTTAAAAACACCTTCCTAGGCAGGGGCGTAGCCAGCCCTTGACCAAGGGGTGGGCAGTATATGTCGGACGTTATGGAAACTAGAGACCCCAACAAAAGAACTGGTAGCGCAATGAATCGTCAAATTCTTCCCCGGAAACTGAGTTTTCACAAAAATGGGTCGTAATCCATCGAAAACTAACATCTTCGTTCGGAAATTATCTGTTTTAGCCTTCTATTCCTGATTTTCTATCCAAAAACTGACAATTCTATTCAGACTTTTTCTGTTAACTGACAATTCCATTTCCCCGGAAATCGATACTTGGCATTCAGGGCATACAGGGTGACCGACTTTTCATCAACGTCTTGTCTGAGAGACTTAAAAATTCAACATTTTTTAACCAAACAATAACGGGTTTTAACTCAAAACTGACGTTTTTTAACAAAATAGCTGAATATTTCACTCTAGTATAACTGAATATTTTACTTCAAAACTGACGTTTCTACGCCAAAGACGAAGTGTTTACGCCTAAACTAAAAATTTCACAGCACAACTTTTAAAATCCAAGTCTTTACCCCCAAAACTGGTCAATTCCGCCTAAAAATGGCGGGTTTAACCCAAAACGGATCAAACACGAATGATCTTAATTACAATTAACAGACCACTCAGTACTAAAAACTGCCGATTTTCTCCTTCAATTGGCGATTTTAGTTCAAAAAAACAAAAAAACAAGAAACGTAAAATTCCTGGCCAAAGCTGACGTGCTCCCCCCCCCCTCCTAAAAATTAAGATGCTACCGCAAAACTGGCGATTCTAACCTAAAACTGAACTTTACTGTTCCATTTCAAAAATGAATATTTTACACCCGAAACGACAATTTCCCCTCAAAATTAGTTAATTTACTCCAAAACTGACAATGTCACACTTCAACTTAAGTTTTCTCCAAAACGGGTGATTTTAGGCCATTCTGCCTTGAAACAGGTGATTACACCAAAAAGAAAAAAAAAAAAAAAAAAAAGACAAATTCATCGCAAATGTGACGATTTTATACTAATACAGACGATTTCACGCCAAAGCTGACGTGTTGCCTCATAACTGATGACGTTAATACAAAACTGGTCATTTTACCCCAAAACTGACTGTTTTAATACCAAAACTTACGATTTCATCCCAAAAACGTTCCTAAACTGACGATTTTACCCTGAAACTTGCGGTTCCACCCAAAAAATATCACTTTACCTCAAAACTGAATATTTTACTTCAAAATTGACATTTTACTTTGTTGGGCACAGCTTTTCAGAGCACAAAGAGTCAATTTTGACGACTTCAAGGCTTGAATAGCCATTGCCATTTTAAGGGCGCATAAAGTCAGTCTTTCCAGTTAAGGAGCAAATAGTACGTCCCAAGTCAAGGCGAGAACAGCCAGGTTGGCCATTTTCGGCGCTCCGAATGGTCTATTTGGCCATTTTCAGGGCAGGATTCACTTGTTCAGGCATTTTTAGAGCTCGATTCGTCAGTTAATCCATTTCTAGAGCTCGTAAAGTAAATTCGGCAATTTCTTGGGTTCAAATGTAGTAATTTTAGCCATTTTAAAGACACGAATCGTCAGTTTTGCCATTCCCAGGGCCATACCAGCCTCACAAAACAGCATATAACTGAGCTACAGAAGACCTCAAGAAAGCTCTAAGAGAACATAGAGAACGAAATGTTCACTCCGAACTTGAACAATTGAGCAGCGAGGACGGGTCCTTATGGAGGAAGACTAAGGCGTTGACCAAAAGAAGAGAGAATATACCCCCACTCAAAATTAATAACAGCTGGTTAACTACACCTGAACAAAAAGTAGAAGCTTTTGCGAACAGCTTGTTCAGCCAATTCTCCCCTCATCCTCAACGCGATGCAGCCTTTTGCCAGTCAGTTGAAGATGGTTTAAACGAACCTCTCCAATTGTCACCTCTTCCTCCTCTCTTCAAGCCCTCGCAAGTTCGGGACGCCTTCTCCCGATCTCCTACGAAGAAAGCACCAGGAGAAGACCAAATAGTCCAGCCACTTCTAAAAGCACTCCCCAGGAAAGCACTTGTTCTACTCACCCAAATTTACAATGCCATCATCCGACTAGCTCATTTTCCATCAAACTGGAAACATGCAACGATCATAATGATCCCTAAACCCGGCAAGAATCATCGCAGTGTTGATGGATATAGACCCATTAGCTTACTATCGCTCTTCTCCAAAGTGTTCGAGAGGTTGCTGCTGCCAAGAATGCTTCAATTTCTCGAACCCTTACTGCCTCCCACACAGTTTGGATTTCGTTCCAGCCTCTCATGTCCTCAACAGCTCCATCGAGTAGTGGATACCATACTAAAAACGTATGAAGAAAAGCAGGTTTGCATGGGTCTATACATCGACAACGAGAAGGCCTTTGATAAGGTTTGGCATAGTGGGTTGCTTTTTAAAATAAAACCCCATCTTCCAGACACCTACTATCGGATTATTCAGTCCTATTTATCAGGGAGATCCTACGCAGTTACCTATGGAGGAGTCAAATCACAGTCCCATATTATCAATACTGGAGTGCCGCAAGGAAGTGTGGTGGGTCCATTTTTGTATCTTATTTATGCGCACGATTTCCCCAGCGACCCAGCTGTCATCACTGCCATGTTTGCCGACGATGTCGCTGTCCTAGCCAAGAGTGATTCCTGCGAACAGTCAAGCCGAACACTGCAAGAGCACATCCGTCTGATCGAAGACTGGGCAAACCACTGGCGAGTGAAGGTCAATCCCTCTAAGTCCATTCTTGTCAAGTTCACGTACCGAAGAAAATTGACTCACCATCAAATCGTGATGAACGGAACTGACGTACCCGAGTCAGACCATGTACGATATCTGGGGCTAATTCTTGACAAGAGACTAACTTGGCACGAGCATATAACCTCCGTCATTAAGAAAGCTCGAACGAGGATGCACATTCTTATGCCGCTACTCACCAGCTCAGCTCTAGCCCTTTCCACCAAGCGTCTGATGTATTTAGCTCTCATAAGGCCAATTTGGCAATATGGATGTCAAATATGGGGATCTGCATCAGACAGTCAAATAAAAAAGATACAAACCCTTCAGACTAGAATCCTCAGGATAATCACCAAAGCACCATGGTACGTTCGGAATTCCACTCTTCACTCTGATATGGATATACCACTGGTAGTCCAGGTACTCAAGGAAACCAGCCGTTCCACCACAATACGGAACTCCAGCAATTATTGGAAAACCAACCACCAGCTCGAGACCAAAGAAGACTCAAAAGAAAACGAACAGTTGACATAATCAGCTGAAACTTCTGTGATTTGTGACATTAAGCCTGTGATAACTAACTGTTATAACTGCCCCATTATTTATATTTATTGTTGAACATTATTATCATTCACTCCTTTCTTTTTTGAAGTATATCAGCACTTGTTCCTATTAATAAGAGGCGTATCAGTGGATACATACCTCTTCACACGTTACATGTGAATTAGAATTGCATGTTCTACTAATAATATGTTAGCAAAACTGAAATGTACACAGTACAAATAAAGTTATCATTATTTAAAAAAATAAATAAATAAAAACGCTGGTTTGTATAGCGAAAATTGAAAAAAAAAAAAAAAAAAAAAAAAAAAAAAAAATGCTGGAATCTGTGGGTTCTTGAAGTGTTATGACCGAAATTGTGAGAAAGGTCTAATTTGCCGCTAAAATCAAAAAAGTAGTGCCAAATCACTGTTAAAATTGATAAAATGTAGCCTTACACAGCTAGCGTTGGGTCATTCATACTGTACAAACAAATTTGGACCGGTTGGTTCACATCTTTTAGCAAACTCGGTAATGAAGTTTTATCACTATACCTTATTTCTTTATATGAATGAGTTCGCTCTCATTTACTGAAACCACATACTCTTTTTCCCTTTCAACGGTGTTTGTACATAGAATTATAATATTAAAACTAATTGCGAGCGATTCAGAAATTCCGTGACTAAAATCAGTCATGTGTTAGATAGTTTTTATTCGCCCCGTCAGCCATGTTCGCAATCTGTCAGATCTGACGGGAAATCCGTCAAATTGGCAACGTCGAAAACTGGTTATCATAGGAGCAAAATCGAGTTTAGTGCAAAGCCTAAGCGGAATTGGCTTTTGAGCGAGGAAACCCCACGACTTTTGTTCTCTGTACGAAGAAACCACGCAGAATTCGTCTGAAATTCGTAATTCATTTCATAGGTCATTTATCAGATCACTTTTTAATGAATTATTTTGTTAGAATTCTTAGTTAATCGGTTTCTACAATTTATGTCATTTATCATTCAATAAAGTGTAAATTTCTACAAATTGTATCGGAAAAACAAGGTGAATTCAACCACTTCAGCCCCATAGAAACAAGTTCAATTATTGGAGGAAACATCTCTCCGTGCTTCCGCTCTGTAACAACTTCGCGTTTTTTCTTTCTCCGGGGAATTCACTTCGCAAATTGGTGTAAAGCTGAATTTTTTGGGGTGTGATGGAGGGGGGGAGCGGGGAGTCGCATTCTTTTACATATTTTTTCGTCAGTCTCTGTCGCCAGCTCGTTATAAAAACGGCCCGGTATATTTCGCTGACTCGGTTTCGTCGGATATCCACGAAAATATCGGAACAATCTCCAAGAATCTCATTTTTTCAGGGATTTTTCATTACAATATTTTTCCCTTTTTTTTATTATTCGAATTGATTAGACGGAAAATAACGACTCAAAGGGACTTTCGCGCCTGAAATAGCTAGCATTTTTTTTTTCCAAGAATCACGAAGTAGAAAAAATAATTACGAGAACAAAGGTCGATGAAAATAAAAAGTTTACTTTGCCTATTAATTAAACTGGCTAGAGGAGTTTTTTATATTCATTTTTTCATCAAAAGAGAGACTCTTTACTTGCCTCCCCCCCCCCCCGCGCGGAACAATATTGGTTTTCTAACGAGAAAGAAAAAAAAAGCGACCCTGGCCACTATTTTCTGTAACAAGATTCATCAAATTCCGCTGTAAAAGAAGAACAAGGAAAAAAGCACCTGTTATTCGTTCCTCCCTCCACCTCTCGCTGGAAAGAGTTTTTGTTTGAAACTAGGCAAAATAGCGATCTAAAAACTTTTTTTTTTTCGCAATAGTCATTATGGTGTCTGCTCACTCCATACCGCATAAGAGATTATAGTCGACGACGGTCGACAGTTAAAATGAAATTTGATTGAAGAGCGGCAAAGATTTCCGCTTTTTTTAATTGAAAAAAGGTGACAGTTAATGGGAAAAGGGTCTCCCACCCTGCACCAACCACCATCAGCACACCATTCGAGACGAGTTTCTTTTCAACGAAGTGGTAATCGGTGGGTAGAGTGGGGGGGATGAGTGTAAATAAAATGAGAAACTACCTTTTATTCACCGATCTTGAGAGGTTTTTTAAATAATAATCTCTACCTCGCGTCTGACTTCTTATGAAAAGAGCAAGTGATTTCGTTTCCCATCTCATCAGTTTGATGTTTTCCAAGTTGGTTTGCAAAAAGAAAAAAAAAAACACGTCTTTTTGAAGAAATAAATTAATTTTTTAGCCGAATTCCTATTTATAGCTCCAGTCTTGAGTATTAAACTTTAAAAAATCTCAAAACTCGATGGTAGATAAAACTTCAGGAGGTAGGAAAACACTGTCAGAAACAAGTTTTTTTTGTTTCAGTAACTAAGAAGGGTGAAACTGGGAGCTTTATGGTGGAGGGGGGGGGGAGAAAGACTGACGTTTCGCTGTATTATTCACCTTAGGGCTTCACTTCACAGCCCCATTCACCCCCCTACCAACCACAGGCTTTCTACTCTGTCTCTTCGAAAAACCGTTCCCTCTCACGCCATATTATACTTTTCCCTGCTTAACCTTCAGCCAGTCAGCCACACTTCTTCTTCACCGGCTTCCTTCATTTTAAACCCTTCCGCCCCCCCCCCAGCCACTCCTTCTAATCCAGCAAACACTTTGAAACCACATCTCCCCTTTTTGGTAAAACTTTCCTACCTTGTTTCTTGATTTACGGTAGTTTCATTAATAAATTCCAAAGGATGGTGGACCAGTGGTATGCGGCGCGGAAGTGGCGACGAAGGAAGGGGAGGATATTGCCATAAAAGGGTAAACTCACATTACGCCATTCGCGATTAAGACATTTAACGATTTTCAGGGCCCAGAAAATAAACGTTTCAAGCCAATTCTCTATCGTCGATGCGGTCATTCAAAGAGTTGTGCAATTACCCGCACGACTGCGATAGGTCTTCACCGGGTTGGGTTCTGCTCAGCCTCGTTATTCCTCAAACAATTCTCGAAGAGGAAAACTTGTGAAAACCCTGCAACATTCCACGACTAGAAAAATGTACGTTATGAGCGACGAATGGTGGCATTGACGGGGGGGGGGAAGGGAGGAAGGGCTGAGAGTGACGCGAATTTATTGTGAGAGAACCTGATACGAGTTTTTAATGCGGTGACAGTGGCGAGCTGGTGCTTTTAAATAGATTGAGTGAAGCTTAAACTTTTTAGTGAGATTGAAAAATAAAAGTTTATGGCCTGTTAAATGTCGATCGAATTGTCTAGAACATTGGAGAGAAGATGGCGTGAGGGGAGACGAGTTCACCCTGTGGCTGCCAGCAGACAATGCGAAAAAAACTTTTTTACTCTCCTTCCCCCTCACACCGACTTTGAAAATAATGCGAGCGTTATGGAGAGCGAGAGAAAAGTTGTCAGGCGAGGACAAGTCCCTTTTACTAATTAACTTTCCTTCGCCTTCGCAGCACGTGTTCTATGGCTTCATGGGAAACTTACTCCAAGGCGGATAATTTTAACCGACTTATGTGTCCCTTGCGAAAAACAGGGACGTTGAGGAAAATAAAAAGAACAGACAGTGTCAAGCGAGATTTGAAAGTTGCATTATTCAGAGATGGGCTCGGTGTCAAAAAGAAATTGTGGGTGGTGGATTAAACGTAATGCACTGGATGTGAGCCGTATTTTAACCGGCAACACCCCCCCCCCGCCGTTAAAACCCCTACACCACTCTCAAGAATTAACTAATCGAACGCCTTTTGCTCTCGGACGGACAACGTCGTCTTCTGTCACAAGGCATCTTCGATCCCTAGCAGGACCCACACTTGTACATGACGATTAGCTGCGGACATTCTGGACGCAACGCCCAACTCTCCACGTTCAAGCGATCATTCAAACACAGGCAGACCTTCCACTCGACCGCCTAGCCGTCACTGCCGACAAGACCGTCGAAGTCCAACCCGTGTTTCCCACTTTCAACCGGCACCCTCCCCCTGTCGATACGGTTACTCCCACGGACCCGGGAATTGCTTGCCTTCTCGAAATTGTCAGTCACCAATTGGCCACACGGACTCGAACGTTATCAACATCGGCGCGTCAACCACGATCCCACCACCGACATTCGACCCCTTCCCGCAGCCCGTCATCCGACTCCCCACCGCGAGTATGTTGGTACCGTCGCTGCTGGGGAAATTATGCCAAGAAATGCACTCCTCCGTTCTTCTACTCAACGTTAAACTCTCAGGGCAGTCGACAGTAGCAGCGCCCGCGACCGCCCCAAACAAGGACGCCGCTTGTTCATCCTCGGCCGCCTCACCAAACACCAGTTCCTCCTCGACACTACAGGCTCCGATTTGTGTTGTTTCCCTCACCTTCTTCTTCCTGGAAAACGGCCTCGCGTTGATCTCCAACTTTTCGCTGCCAACAACACGAACATTTCAACGTACGGCACTATTTGTCTTCGCCTGGATTTCAATCTTCGTTTATTCCCACAACATGACTTGCCGCTCCTTGCATCACGTACCTAACCCATCAACCAAGTGTCAAGTCACTCACCTCTGAATCATTACAGCAATCCCCTTTTCACGAAATTCTCGCGCAATACCCTCAGCTCACTCTACCGTCGGGCCCTCCTCGCGTCGTTCACAATTCTACTGTCCATTACATAAACAAAAAGCCCGGACCTCCTGTGTTTGCACGCCCTAGGCAACTTGCCCCCAATAAGCTTCTATTTGCCAAGGCTGAATTCGACCTTATGCTTCAACAAGGAATCGTTCAACGATCAGACAGTCCTTGGTCATAACTACTTCACATGGTGCCGAAGAAAGGTTCCCGGTGGCCCCCCTGTGGCGACTACCGTGCATTAAACGTCAGGACCGTTCCTGATCGTTACCCTGTCCGTCATATCCATGCATTTTCCCATAACCTCCAAGGATGCACAATCTTCTCCGTCCTGGACCATGTCAAGGCGTATCATCAATTCCCCGGCAACACCAACGACGTCCCCAAGACGGCTATCACAACGCCTTTTGGTCTCTATGAGTATCCGTACATGAGCTTCGGTCGTCGAAATGCCACCCAGATCCTCACCGCTGCTATTTCTTCCCCTGTCAATCTCACCACACTTGCTAAAGCGCAAAATCATGATGACGAACTTCGTGACCTCACAACCAACGATTCGTCACTTTGGCTCCAAAACGTTAACATCCCCGGGTCCGACATTCCTCTTGTTTACTGCACGTCAACTCCACTCTTCGACCCTTCTTACCTACTCTACTTGGACGCCGCATTTTCGACTCTCTCCATAATTTGAGTCATCCCGGCATGAAAGCCACTACCTGGCTCATTTAACAACGCTCTGTGAGGCCTCGAATCTATCAAGATTGCCGAGCGTGGTCACGGCCGTGTATTTCTTGCCAACGCGCCAAAATAACTCGCTACGTACACTCTCCACCTGGCAACTTTCCTACACCCTCGTCGCGTTTTCAACACAATTACGTCGACCTCATCGGCCGGTGTCGTTACTGTCCAACTGTGATCGACAGATTCACGCGATGGCCTGAAGTTTGGCGTTATAACGGGCGAAAACGGGAGAGTTTGCCCAATCGACTTGCTCAACCGAGTAATCAGTTCAAATAACATGAGATGAGGTTTCACGTGATGTGAAACCACAAGCTGTTTTGTGGTTGGAAAGTTGTTTTGTGGTTCACCTTGTTACGTGGTTCGACTTGTTATATGGTTCGAGCTGTTTGTTTCAGATGCTCTATTGCTCTCATTGGGCCAAAAGTCAGGGTCTGAAGCTATATGTCCACTTTGGAGACTCGCTGCCTGCTAACGGAAATGATCCAATCATGTACTCGAAAAGAATTTGGCAATTGAAATAGTCTAAAACCCCCAAATTGGTTTTATAAACAATTAAAACTCCTCGAAAACAGTTTACAGAAAGTGAAAACGGCGAGATTAATTTTTGAACGCCCAAGCCCTTTGAACAAGCTTTTTTAACAAGAAACCTGGCCAAAATTAGAGTTTTGTACGATTTGACCCCGAGACATTGGATTTGCTGATTGAAGTGCTCAAACACGTAAAAATGGAAATTTGGAGGGAGGCATTCCGGCTAAAATTGTCGTTTCGACGAGGAAACCCAACAAAATTGGTCTTTCCGACAAGAAAACTCTTGGAAATTGGTTTTTGGAGAAACCGAACCCGCAAAAATTTACCGTTTTATTGAATTAACACCTCGAAATGGGGTTTTTGACGAGAAAACCCTCACTGATGAGATTAAGTTTCATGAAGAGTAAAAACCCAGCGAAATTGGCCGTTTGGGTGAGGAATCAGAGCGAAATTACTCTGTTCGAAGAGACAAACCCGTGAAATTGACTGTAAACGAGGAAACCCCCAAGAAATTTGGTTTTCGAACCACTGAACCCTCGACATTAGCTTTTTGAACTATGAAACCCCGTGATATGCAGTTGTTTTGTTTTGTTTTTTTCGAGAAGCCAAACCTGCAAAATTGTTTTTCTGTATGAGGAAGCAACCAGGTCTGTCGTGGGGGAGAGGGCGCTGTTTGCGTTACCCCTGGGCGCGGCCTTTCTTGGGGGCCCGGATTTTGGAAATCAAGGAATGATAGACAAGAAAAAAAAGAAGAAAAAAAAGAAGAAGAGAGGGGGGTGGTTTGCTTTACGGTAGTTGATGCTCTACTTTGGTATAGGAGCATTAATATGGTTGGACCTTTACTGCTGCTTCGCCTTCTTTGTGGTTGCGATAAGATTAACTGTGGCTGGAGCTTTACTTTAGTTAGAGCTTTTTGTGGTAGGAACCCGGCTGTGGTTTGTTGTGGTTTGGAGCTTTGCTGTGGATGGGGTTTTGCTTTGGTTTGGATCTTTGCTTTTTTTTAGTTTCACTATGATTGGAGCTATTTGTGGTTAGAGATATGCTGTGTTATGGCCTTAGCTGTGGTTTGGAGCTTTGTCATGGGTTGGAGGTTTGCTGTGGTTTTGAGCTTTGGCATGGCTTGAATGAGCTTTGCTCTGCTTTGGGGAATTGCTGTAGTTTGGAGCTCTGCTGTGTTTGGAGCTTTGTTGTGGTTTGGATCTTTGCTGTGGTTGTGTCTGTGGTTCAGCTGTGGAACTTGTCTGGAGTTCCAGTTGTTTGGAGGTTAGCTGTGATTTGGAGCTTTGGCGTGGTTTTGAGCTTTGCCGAGGATTTGAGTTTTCGCGTGGTTTGGAGCTTGGCTATTGTTTGAAGGTTCGCTGTGGTTTGGAGGTTTGGCGTGGTTTGATTGAGGTTTTGAGATTTGCTGTGGCTTGGCGATTTGCTGTGGTACGAGCGTTTTTCTTGTTGTAAAATATTTCGCGCTTTTCCGCAAAGTACTGCAACAGTTTGTTAGACCGGGTGGGCAGGATTCCGTGGAGGGGGCCCGTTGAATTCCATCCCTGGACCCGAATATTCTCTCCACGGCCCTGGAAGCAACTTATCAACCATTGCATTACTTGTCCAACGCGCTCCTGACTGCAAGTCCCCTCAACTCATTTTTGGATACAACGACGACTGTTTCTCGGTACAGGATCCCCGATCCTGGAAATCACCACGAGATTTCTGGTGTACGAAATTTTTCTCTGGACTTTTGGACGGCTCAATCTCGTGGAACAATGGGCGTTGCTCAGAATAAAAAGAACGTTCGTGGTAGCTTTTTTAAAAGGCAGCGGGCCCTGACGACTCGAAACAAGCTCTCCGGAGTCGGTGGAATGATCTTCTTCAAGAACCATCAGGTGTAATGCAATGTTTGAGGTAAATCCTGTATGGGGAGGAGGGGGGCGCGTCCACCTCTGAAGGCTGTTTGCGTGACTGGGGAAGGGCGAACACAACATGTTGCGTTGATAGCATATGACAACCAGAGATCAGTTTCAGACCTGAGGGAGCCCATCAACGTTATTACAAGAAATCCTTGATAATCCTCAAATAAGGAAAGGAAGGATTGATGGGGTAGCGTGGGAAGGAAAAGTAAGGATCGAGAGTACTCTCTTCGTTTCCAGGCTATTCCACCCACGCTCACCATTTTCCCCGGAAAATACAGTTGAATAATCAAACCGTCTGCCCACCTATCTCCAGAGAAAGTGAAGTTTCTCAAAAGTGACTTCGTTACCTCTACGGAAATTCCACGTCTCGCCCTCCTTCTCGGCTTTTAAAAAAACTCGCGTCGAAAAAGGCTTGAAGTGGATTGACGCTCGTAAGCATAAAAAGTGTGGGGGGGGGGGCGTGGAGTGCCGATCTTATTTGTTGATTATGAGCGGAGTGAAACATTCTCTGAAATATTTCAAATGCCGTCCCTATCCCCCTACACTACACCACCCTGGACGATTTAATTTTCGCGTTTCCTTCAAATCTCCCCCACAGCATAATATGAGATGAGTGGAAATATTCCTGAAGCACTGATGATATTAAAGAGGAACGAAGTTGTATAGAGTAGAGATTTATGAGTGAGTACCCCTCGTCACCTCATCCACCTTAACTCACTTGTCTAGGGCGGAGATTTTAAGCGTGCAAGAGGTAACTCTTTCGCCTTTTCCAAAAAGCGCAGGTGAGTTGTTCAAAACGGATAGAAAGTGAGGGTGATACGGTCGAAAAGGGTTGCGACGTGTGATGGGTTTGGTGGATGGTTGGAGTATGGGGGGGGGGGGGTTGAGAGCTCCAAGCTTGAGAGCCGATAAACTGAGTTAGCTCTACGGGCTGGTTAACTTTGTTAAATCTAATCGCATCAAGGCCCTTGAGAGTTGGCTCATGTTAGCTCAAGTCTATCCTTCCCGAACCAGATTCCTCTCCTTCCACTCGCCGCTCGGTCCTATTTTATAAAAGTTCAATCGTGCTCATCCATCCTAACTCCCTCTAACTTTCTTTCTATTTATTTTACTTGTTTTTTTTTTATCAGTCCGACCCTCCCCCCACACCCGGCCCTTAACCTAAGAGCACTCGAGTTTTTGTTTCTTACAAACGATGCATCAGTGGTTTGGCAAAAGTGCTGTAATAGGGAACCAGATTGACCCCGTTCCCTCCAAACACATTAATTATTCATTAGTTACCATTTTAAAATTGTAATAAAGGAACGGGTGAGATTTGAATTCTGCGAATATCAAAGCACGGTTGGAATCACACAGAAAACTGAAAAACTATGAAAAAAGGGCGCAGGGCGTTGTTATAGAGCCCCATCAGCCTCAACCTTCCTCTCAGTGGCTGAGGGGGGGGGGCTCAATTCTTCACCATACTTTAAATTTGTTCTTGCCCATTCCGTTTTTTCCACCCTCCAAGGCAATATACGGGACGTATACTTCAGCGTATAAGGAAGGATCAGGTTCAGGTGTGCCCAACGCGAGCCGTTTATTACTCTTGTTAGAACGCGGGGTGTTCTAAGCATCCCCCCCCCCCTAGAATTGAGATAGGCTTCACGCTGTTTACAACATCAGAGTTAAAACAACACCTGCTATGGACGTGAGTAAGACTCGATAGGGTGTGTTTATATGGGATGCGAGAGTGGACAACCGGTGTGTATAAGTTGTAGGCGTTTGGGTTTATTGATGTTTTTGTATGGTAAACATATACGAGAAAGACCTAGTAAGGTGTTTCCTGGGTGTGGGATTGGTTGGAGGGGTGGAACGACCGGTGGAAAGACGTACGCGATGCGAGTAAAGAAAAACTCCCTTTTCGGTTGACTGGAAAAAGGGAGAAACGGATAAAAACCTTGTTCTTCTCTCGTGGGAGAGTCCAGAAGGTAGCGACGAGCTATAAATTCCATATAAAGAAAAAATACCGAGAAGGGAGAGCGACTTGAATAACTGAGTCCTCCCCGTAGGCCCCTCTTTTTCTTTTAACTCCATATGCTCACCATTCTTTCCGGGTTTTTTCTCTCTCTCTTTCCGTCCCCTTTGTCTATTTCACCCGACACTCAGTCCCAAGAGATAGTTATTGCATAGCCAGAGCTTACTTACCTACGGCTTTGGCATCGACTTGCCCGGGCTATACAAGGCAGGTAAAGAAGACAACCAGTTAAAGCTCTGAAGAGTTGCCAAGGGCAACCACCCCCACCCCCACTACCATCACTGAGTCGAATTCTCATCTACGAAACTAAAACCCTCTGTCTCATATACCCGTCTTGCACCATTTCCCAACAGGCATAGCCTATTTCTCTCTTCCTTAAGCCATAAAGTTCCTTCCTATCCCGGTTGAGGTCTATAGGACTCAGGCAATTCAATCAAAGGCTGACTCAATGATTAAAATGACCGAGTAAAGGGAGGGAAAAGTGAAGAGCGGAGCAAATAAATTTAAAAGCTTTATCGTTGGCGTTATTTTACTGATCAGAAATTATATTTTACTGATTAATCACAAAATAATCCTCGCGACCTTCTTAAGTAGTCAGAAGGAGGCCCCCCGAGTATTCGACTTGAGTACCTACGAATACTCAAATCGAACAATTTCATCAAGAAATAGGGACCCCACCACCCCGGGTGAGCACCCTGTCAACAACACTCGTCATGAAAAAACGCTTGAAGGGGTGGGGTGAGGGTTTACATTTGGCCCAGGAAAAAGACTCTCCCCAGCGAAAATTACCATTTTTCGCCGGAATCTATTTGAGTTTTGAGCCATTCAAAATTCACAAGATCGCTTAGAAACTTACTATTTCGCCCACCAGCCTGACTATTGAAACAGAAAACTGAAAATTTAGCCCCCTGAACTTGATTGGTTCGGCTATAGCCAAACCAATAGGTATAGGTTTGGATAACGTGTCTCTAGTCGAAAATAAGCAATTAGCGGTAACTGACGGTCTAAAGTGACTTTTTGAGCGTGAAGCACACGGGAGTCTTCATATACTTTTCATACCCCGTAAATACCCGTCTGAACCTCGTGTCAGAGAAACTACAATTTTCAGAGCGGAAAATAGTCTCAAAACTGGTCTAAGTAGCTGTGAAAGTGACTTTTCGGAGCTAAATATCGGCAAAATTCTAAGTTTCTGCTCCAGCACTTTCATAGCGCAGTAATTTTCGGAAAAATGCAATTTTCGGGCACTTTTTAATGGGCTAATGGAGCCTGTAAAATACTCCAGAAATCCCTAATTAGCAATGTTTCAGCATTTTAGTTGCGTATTCTTCTCGTAGCAGTTTTTCTATTTTAGCCGTGAAATTGTGTACAGAAACCAATAACCAGCAAATTTTTTGTCAATTTTGGTCATGAAATAGCCTCTAGGGAACGTTTTCTTTTTTTCTTAATTAAAGTTGCGAAATGCATCTAAAAACCACAAATCAAAAAAAAAAATTTTTTTTTTGCACAATCTTCACACCTAGTCGCTGTTTCCGCCGTTCCTGTGAAGCGGGGAACATGGCTCGCACGTGTTTCTTCGAACACATCGAAATCGGACACACGAATGGAAGTAGCACGGTGGCTACTTTCCTGTTTCGAAGCTCAAGTTTTGGTTTCCGAGGGTGAAATGACCAGTTTTGGAGTCTAAATAGTCACAATATTCAATTTTGGCTCAATTGACAGTCTCGTGGCTCAACTCTCCCTCTGCGGAACTCCTTAAGATGTGGCCAGTACCTAGACCTTTTTGCAGGCCTTTACCTGGCCTGTACCCCATCTTTGGCCCGGATACCGCAACAGAGTCGGTCCCATCGCTCAGCTCAACCCGTTAGCCACGGCTGCTGGCCAGCCAGCCGCGCCCGAGAGAGACCACGCGGAGGTGGGTCTTTTGAGCTGAGGATGCTGGCTTCCGCCATGGACCGAAATCGGACAGGGAAGATGAACCCTGCCCGGGTTGCCCGAGTAGGGAACCCTACTCAAGCATGGCCGGTCCCAGCCCTCTTCGCTCCAGCCAGGAGCTGGAGAAGGCCGAGAAGAGCCGAGTCTTCCGGTGAGCCTCCACTCCCCCATGTCGCCCGCCGCAGATCCCCGTGGAGGCTGCAGCGACGAAGCACATGGTCGGCGGTCTCCTCCTCGACACCACAAGGGCATGTTGGAGAGTACCGCCGCCGGAAGAACCACAACTTGGCGTTAAACGAGCCGTGTCCAGTCAGGATTTGCATGGCAGCGTGCTCAAGGGTGAACCACTTGGCCGCTGCCAGTCTCGTCCGAACGTCGGGCATGAACCCGAATGTACGCCTACCCGTTGAACTGTAAGTCCAACGCGCCTGCCAAGCCTCAACGACTAGGTCGTCAAGGAGGCGGAGGCCCCATGCGGCCCCCCACTCCTCGGCCAAGAGACCGAGGCGCTCTGCCCAATCTTCACGGCACCGTACCCAGTCCAAGTTTCCCTGAACCAGGCGGCGCCCGTGAACCCATGCGTCGAGCAGGAGGTCCGCAGGAGGTATCCCCGCCAGCACCTGAAGCGCGTCGGAACTGACAGTCCGGTACGCCATGGTCACCCTTACCAAGGCCTGCCGCTGCAAGCTGAGGACCTTCGCCCTCTGAGCTTTCGTGGGCCGGTGCCACCACCACGTTGCACCGTACAGCAGGGTAGGTACGAATACCGCCCTGAAGTAACGAGCTCGGCAGTGGAAGTTCGTGCCCCAGACGTTTCCCCCCACCGACCTAAAGAGGGCAAAGGTCCTCTCTAGCTTCCCCGCAACCGCCTCTAGCTGCGGGGTCGCTGTCCTCCCGGGTTAATCTCGACCCTTAGGTAGCGGCCCTGCCGTTCCTCCACAAGGCGTGATCCCCGATAGCGCACCACCAGGGGGCTACCCTGCGAGAGACGACCCCGCATTAGGACCATTTGGGTCTTCGGCACAGCGAGAGCCAGTTTGACCGCCCCGCACCATTCGTCCACGACCCGCAACAGCCGATCGATCTCCCGACCGGCCTCGTCCCGGGAGCGCGCCGCGACAACAACCGCAAGGTCGTCCACGTACGCCACTCCCTCGAAACCTTCCCCCTGCAAAAGCCACAAAAGGGCGGCAAAGAGAAGGTTCCACAAAGCAGCCGAGAGAACCGACCCCTGCGGGCAACCTCTGGTGAGAGGTTCCCGCACCTCCTCACTACCGTAGCGGAGCCGCACCTCCCTCGACTCGAAGTACGAGGCGATCACCCTAAAGATGTCGTTTGGGACACCAGCATCTCGCAGCGCCATCAAGACCCCCGGCCACGACACTGAGTCGAAGGCCCCCTGCACATCCAGCAGGACCGCCACCTTGTACTTCCCGTAGGGGGCATCGACGAGGGACTGCACCACGTCCAGTGCCGCGTCCGTCGAGCCCCCTCTTACCCCCCCCCAAACTGGCGCGGATGGAGCGCCTCCTTGATGAAGGGCTCCAACCGGCCATGGAGGAGCCGCTCCAGGACCTTGCTCTCGCAAGGCAGGAGGCTAATCGGCCTATAGCTACCGGGAGACGCCGGGTCACGGTCGGGCGACTTCAGAAGAAGTATCACCTCAGCGACCCGCCATCTCACCGGGAAGTACCCCGCCACAAGACATCGATTGTAGAGCCCCAAAAAAGACTCCACCGCCGAGTCCGGGAGATGCTTAAGCATCTCAGGGCACACCCCGGTGAACCCCGGAGCCCTGCCCGACGCCAACCCACCAAGGGCGTCCCGAAGCTCCTCCTCCGTGAAGGTGGAGCAGCCTCGCGACTCGGGCCTCGAGTCCTTTGATAGGCCCGGCGCAGCCTACGAGCCCGCGAGGAAAGTCCCGCAACCTCGGCATTCCACCGCGGAACTATCCTGCCATGCGATTGGGGAACACGCGGCTCAACTGGTAGTTTCGTTGCCGAACGAGAATCATCAATCTGAATTATAAATAAGTTTGATACGTTCATGAACTTTAAAACATTTTTAATGGCCCTGAATGACCTAGTGACCACCTCTTTTGCCTGCAAGTTCCGGGGGCCCAAAACAATATTTTGTTAGTTTAATTATTTAAAACCCCTCGAGAATAATGTTGTTGGGGCTCGACAATCGCCGACTAGCTGACCTGGCCAGTCCGGGCCTGGATTGGCTCCCTCAGAAAGCCAACATTCTGGGGACTTACTCACACTTTTTTTCCAAGGTGCTACCAACACGTTGGTTCATTTAAAAGAGCAATTTCGATGGTCTGGTTCCTTTTAAAAATAAAATTTTGCTGGATTGGCAAATTTGAAAAGCATTTAGGGGGACTTCACGTATACTCCGGGAAATTTCACGTATATCCTGCCAGGAACCTTGTAATTTCGCTTAAATTGGAACCCAAAAATTGCAAACTCATTCAATTTCAATTGCATATAAATTCAAAGTTATTGACGCAGTCGGGGCCGGCTTGCCCATGGTTCGCTCCCATTAAAAACAAAAGGCCCTGAAACTTCCAGTTTCCCTGTAACTCGCAATATCACGAATATTCAGCCAGTAAACTTCCAATTTTGCTTATGTTTGCCTTGAAAATTTTGCATCTATTGCAGTCAGACTTTGAGTGCTGCCTGCGGGGCTGGCTTGCTCGAGGCCCAACACACTGATCAAAAATTTTCAATTTCGCTGAAGTTGATACGTAGAACTCGCCATGTTGTGATTATCCAGTCAGAAAAATTCCAATTTTGCGGATTTGCTTTCCAAATGTTGCAATTTTGCCGCTATTCGTCAGAAGACTTGGGCGCTAGCTCGAGCTCCGTGGTCACTAGGAAAAAGATCCCCGAAACTCGAAATTTTTCGGAAATAGAGACCAGAAACTGGCAATTCCAGGGGAATAGATACAGGAAACTTACAGTTTCACCCGTTAATTAGGCTTGAAACTGGTAATTCCGCAGATTTTTAGCTCCAAGCGACGTAATTTTTATGGCTATATTTGCCAGGCTTTGGGTGCTGACGCGGATGGCTGGGTCCATAGCCTCTAAAAAAAAAAAAACAAAAAAAAAACGGAACTCATAATTTCGCGAAAGTTAAGGCCAAATACTAGCAATTTGCAGAATATTTAAACTCAGAAACTTACAATTTGCAGATATTTAGCTCCGAATTATGTAATTATACGGCTATTTTTCTTAATTTTCCCTTCGACTTGCAGGTACAATTAGAAAGTTTTTCCTCAATTTCACCTGTGAATTAAAGCTTTCTCTCAATTTTGGTGACAAACTAGCAATTTTCGCAATTTTTGCTGCGAATTGGCGATTTTTTCACTTTTAGCGTTGAATCATCGTTTTTTTCCTAACTTTAAGTCGCAGACTCGACCCAAGATCAGCACATTTTCACAATTTTCTTAAATTTTAGCCATGAATTAGCGCTTTTTTTCTACATTCGCCACGAAGTTGTCCAGAGAAAGTAGGAGTCAATGTGGATCTATAATTACGATTTTCAGCAAACTGATATTCCACAAACTATGAAACTGTGGGATTGCGCGGAGATGATATCCCTCTGCCTTCGTGCTGTGCTTACCCTGGCAAAAAAGTCACCACCTCGCCCCCCCCCCTGGTCTTGTCCATTTTTAATTTCTAATTTCGCTTTGAAAAATGGACTCAACAATAAACAACTGAGGCACAGGGTTGGTGGTGGCGGTGGCTCTCATCATATAAAATTCCATCTCGGGTGAGCTATGTTGTTAATAAATTTTGCTCCAGTCACCAATTTTTTTTGTTTGTTCGTATGATTCCTCGGAAGGTCAACAGCTTAAAATGGAAACTGGAGTCATGCACCTAGAAGTTACTCTTCAAGGTAGCCCTTCTGTCCAAGCGGCCCAAAGCGAAAATTGACAGTTTTTCCGGTCACACACCTGTCAGTTTTTTACTTTGAAAAAAGAGACCTCTCAAGTCCGAAGAAAGCTGGGCCTGCAGTCTCTTTCAGAGCCTCTCGTATACGCTGTGCCGTCAAACTTATGGTCTCGGGATGCCCCTTGGGAATTTGGGAGGGGGGGAGGCGGAGTATACGTCCCTACTCGATTGGGAATTTGCTTGCGGGCTGTGTGCGTTTACAATCCACCCATTTTTTGTCCCCTCCACCCCCTTCAAAAACCTTCAGCTTTTTTATTCAACGCTATATAGACGGCTGTTCGTCCATCCTGCTGTGACTGTAATAATCACGCCCTGGCTGATGTAAATTTTTATTTTAATATTCATTTCCTCACGCCCGTTTCAAGTGCTTATCGTGATTGCGGTTAATCAAACGAGAAACTAAAACAAAAGTTTTAGCTGTCCGACTCAATAATTCGTTTAGAAGACCGCACTTTCTCGACAAAAACAAACTTTCGAATTTAATAATAATAAAAAAAAAAAAGTTGGTGCGAGTGACGCTGAGGCGTGGGGGAGAGGCTGTTGTAAAGGTTTATCGCTCAAACGACTGTAATTAGAGTGTTTTTAGGAGTTGTTGGTTTTGTTGTGGAGGGTTAGTAACCGTCACTCTTGCATTACTTTTTTCCTCAATCGCGTATTTACGCGGAAAACTTTTTAATGGCCGAAACTCCTTGCAACGAGTAACAAGCTTGAACAACAAGGGATTGGCCGTTATTTTAGGATGAATATTAACGAGAGAGAGAGAGAGAAAGAAAAAAAACTTATTCATTAATCGATTAATAAAAAAATGTTGAGCTTCATTAGCCTAAAAAAAAACAAAAAGATTAATGTTCGCCGTTTAATCAATGTCCGAATTAATAAACCTTTACCGAACAGGGTCGCATGACCGCTATCACATTCGCTTGTGCTAACAATATTGACGAAAATTTATTCAACTTTTCTCGGTGGTACGCGTGTAAAGGAAATTTGTTCACCGAAGATAAAATGAAACGCTCCTTTTTATCATCATGCGTGTAATACTCGACAATAAATCCGGGGCTTGTAACGCTGGTGATGGTGGGGGGGGGGGGGCAATAGTTCATTATTTATACGAGAATGGAAATATTCTTTATTGCCCCACCCCTACCCCTTGTCTCTTTAACTGCCTCGTTTATTTAGTTTATGAGTCGAGGAAAACTGCTTCTTCGTCTTGAGCTTCAAAATTAATACAATAATTAAATATACGAGTTCGCGTGGTTGTTCTATAGAAGAGCGGGGGGTTCCTTTAGATTTCCAAAGGTTTTCCAGGGTTGGGGGGGGGGCGTACCAAGGGTCGACCTCTGAAGGGAAGGGGTTGGTGACGTCCGAATTGTACACAATTCTGTTACTAAAGATGCAGAGAGGTTTCCAAGAAATAAATGAGTTACTCAGCCCTCTCTTCACAACCACCACCTCCCATCACCGCCGCAGTTTCAAGATCAAGGTTGAGGCCCCGTTTCGGGCTATTGTCAAGCATTTTCCGGTGGGAGTGATGGAGTGGAGGGGGGCAAATATTTAATTAGGATGACAAAGAGAGAGTGAGCGTGAGGGAGAGTTGCTGTAATGCGACTCGGAAGCGAGAAAAACGGGGCCTTTGAAAATTGGAGTCTCTTGTTTTGTGAATAAGAGGGGATTGTGGATATGGGCGAGCGGTGGGAATTGAAACGAGAAACTGTTTCGCTGTTTTAATAATTAATGTTTTGATTAATGAACATAATAGAACTTTATTTGCTATAATTATGGAGCCTGGACGGGCGGTTGTATAGAGAGTTTGGGCTATCCCTTTAGAAGAGATACGTATCCCTCCACTTCCACAATTTGTTTGCCATCATTGAAACAAAAAAAACAAAAACTCGGAGTACAATAGAGTGAACGGCTCATGTTGGAACAAGGAGAGAACGTTTGAAATCATAAAGCGCTGCCGAAACAAGGGCTAATTCAGTTTTCGGAGCGGAGATACAAGAAATGTGCAGTCTTCTAGCATTAAATTAGCCATAGTTTTGTCGCCAAATTTTGATTATCCGGGCATTGGGTGAATTTAATTGGACCTCGAACCATCCGGCTCCTATAATTTGCCAGTATAGATTCGTGACCGTTAGTATATTGCCATAAACTGTTAATTCTACTATAGAAAGGTTTAATTAAAACTCGAAATAATGTGTTCAGAAACAGGTACCAGGTCCAGTACGCTCACGGTGAAAAACAATACGAAGCGTCTCTTTGCTTTATTGACGGATTATTCCGTCACTAAAACAAAAACACTGTCTCGGCGTATACATATGTATCGAATTGAAAGTTCTGACGTTAGCGGATACACGCCCTCTTTCCCAGGGATGAAATACCCCCCTCTCATAGTTTTGAACCCCTGGCGTGAGGCGCCCCCCTTTCCATCAGTATAATTTCACGAAGCGTGGAATCTTTGGTGGTTTGGGGTGAGGTAGGGGGGTTGTTTCAGGAAGAAATGAAAAAGAAATTTCGTAATGGTAGAGATAAAAGAAAATCGTGGGTGAAAAGGGCGATGTAGGAAGAAAAAAAGCTATCTCTCACTCACTCACTCACTCTCTCTCTCTCTTAAAAAAGGCTCCGGATCCAAACCCTTAGTTTCCATCACTCAACCTTTATACCAAAAAGCGTGGAATATACCAGTGAGGAGGGGTTACATCGGGGGTTCTTCATTACAGCTTATTTGTGAAGGCGATCCCTCAGAGCTCACCCCGCCCTCCCGCCTCCCCATCATTCGCCATGAGCACGTTGTTGGAATTTCCACGCTTCGCGTCCAAGACGGTGTGGCAAAAAAGGCGGGATTAGGGGGCTCGCATGAATGCGATGAATATGAATATGGAGATGGAAAAATGCTCATCCGCCCCGCCCCCCACCAACGCCGGACGGGTCCGGGTGGATGAGCGCGTGGGCTAAAGCAACGACCTCACCTTAGTTCCTTCTCCTTTACTGCTCTGTTGTTTGTCAAAAAGTTTCTCGATTTGCGGGGAGGCAGAGATTTGAACGGTGAAGTATGAAATCGGGAAGATGCAGAGGGGCGAAAAAAAAAAACGTGTCATTTCAACGCTTGCGAGGACAATTTTTTGTCAGTAAATTCACGCAGTTGGTCAAAAAAAGGGGAGAACACGATGAGGAACGCGCTCAGAAAAAAAAGACGAGTAGGGGGAAATCAACGGAAATATCGGGTTTCTCCGGGATTATCCTTGAAACTCTATATTTTCTTCGCGAGTAAAATGATTCCTCAATTTCCTTTATAGTTTTCTTAACAATCTACTTTCCCGGCTTTTCTCGACGCAACGAAGGTCCTCGTTATTTTGCTCCCCCCCCCCCAACCACCCCCTACTGTCTGCGATCAATTAAAGAACGGGACATAACCGGCGGTGGCGTCTTCCTTTCCAGGAAAATCCTTCCGAGCTTCGCAAATTTGGCCAATTAGACCACACGGGGCATTGTTTCCATCATTAAGAGGACATTGAATGAAAAAAAAAAAAAAAAATGCCGAAGCTGGGCCCATCCGTTTAATGGACAGCAACCGCATCAAATCAATCTCTTTCTCCCCACCGCACCACCACCCTGACTTTGCCTGCCCTGGCTGTGAGTTATGTGCCGGTGCTTGATGGGTGTGGTGGTTAAAGGGGGGTGGGGGAGAAAAAATGAAGCAAAATGGTAAAGGCGAGGCATTAATTATTTATGACCAACCAGTTTGGTGAGTACCCACACCGCCCCTGGCCGGGTCTTTAAATTTATTTATTTACCATGAGGCTACAGGCCGAAATTTTTCGAGGGAAAAATATGCTACGCGTTCAACACGCTCCCTCCCTTATTTACTAAACCTTTTTTCGCTCAACAATCTCCGAGGCCCCTCTTTTTACAACCGTGCGGAGGAAAAAAATGCTAATAATTCTTTATTCTCCCCCCCCCCACACACACCTTTCTTATGGAACCACACCCCAGGGTTTTTTTTTTTCACCGTTATTTTCCTCCTTTTTGCTCCCTTTCTTTTATACGTCCTTTATTAAGGAATTAAGTAGAATTTACCGTTCTTGAAATTAATCAAATAAAACGGTCGGGTTTTTGTGTCTGTTTTCAAAAACAGAACGTGATAATAACGGGCGATGGTCTTTCATGAAAAGTTTACCACCGCGATGCAATGGTGAGTAGTGGATTGGGGGGGGGGGGAGTTGGAGGAATTCACCACAAAACTTCGCCCACAATTAACCGACACGATAAGAATTACTATACGAGGACATAATTCTTCTGCCCCCCCCCTCCCCTCCATCACACAGCAGCCGACTCTCCTATACACGAACACTCCCTTTTAAAAGTGAATTCTAGGCACGTTTCATTGATCCTTCTCGAAAGACTTGATTACAGTGTTGTGAGTTGGTGGGGTGGAGAGGGTTGGACGGTGTTGGTGGAAGTTTTTTCGAAGACCGACGGTATAGTTTGAGCCTGGGAAAAACGGTGGGGCGAGGGAGCTTTTACCTTTTTATATTATAAACTCCTGAACATTTAATACAATTTAGTGTTATATTGGTATCTGAAAGGTCTTCGTAACATTTTTTATTTAATAAAAACTCTGTGTTATTGTGCTGTAAGCAATCTCCAGTTTTTTCTTTTGTGCAAGAACACACTCTGAAATTAAATTTGCTGTTATTTGAGGAGTCAGCAATTTCGTTATGATGAAAATTTACCAATAATTTTAGTTTCCTTGATAAACGGACAATTTTATGGGTCAATGCCATATTTCTTGCTACAAAATCTTCCATTTCCAGGATTTGCCTACCGGACGCGAGCCGTAATGTACCACTACCACTTACGAAGCATTCCGTTGATTCAAGTGCTATAATGTTTAGACGTCCAATTATGCCTCTGGTATACCGGACATTAATCCTTCGGATCACTGAGGGCGTTTCTTCAACTTTAATGCGAACTAGCCTCCAAAAATTGCAAAAACCGCGATTGTCTCAACAATGAATATGGATTGCCAACCGACCCCGGGGTACCTGGGACAGTCCCGGTTTGGCTAATTTCTTCGTCCCGCGTCCCAGGCATGTTCATCCGAGGACGCAATTCGTCCCGGATTCTGCTCTAAATTTCCTTTAAAAAATGGCAATAGGTGTATAATAATTTGATTCTTGAAATGGGCGGGACTCTGGCCTGATCCATGAAGTGAGAAGAATTCATGAAAATCGTCCTATTTGTTTTTTCTCCCGATTTTTTTTCTCTATCATCTTTCAGATACTTTTTCTTAACTGTACGGGTTTTAACGGTCGGGTGCTTTTGTGGTTCACTTTTTCTGTAGTCAGGGAGTTTCGCGGTCGAAGCTTTTTGTGGCCACGGTTTTCCAAGGAGGAGAGGATCCAAGTTTTTTTGGTTAGAGGTTTTTGGGGTTGGAGCTTTTTGTCCCGCGCAATTCGGCTGGGTTGCTGCATTCTGTGATTCAAGCTTTTTGCAGTTCATTTACTTTGTGGTTAGAGCATTTTGGGGTTGCAGCATTCGACGTTTGGTCTCTCCGGGTTCATCTTTTTGTAATTAAATTTTTCTTTGGTTTCACTTCTTGTGATCAGGGCGTGTTTTGGTTAGAGCATTTTGTGGTTAGAGCATTTTGTGGTTAGTGCATTTTTGGTTAGTGGTTTTTACGGTTAAATCTTTTTGTGGTTAGAGTATATTGGGTTGCTTTCTATGATGCGAGCTTTTTGAGGTTAGAGTATTTTGTGGTTAGAGCAATTCAAGGTTAGAGAAGTTTGTGGTTAGAGCGTTTTGTGGTTAGTGCATTTTTTGTTAGTGCTTAAATCTTTTTTTTGTGGATGGAGCATATTGGGGTGGCTGCCTTCTGTCATGCGAGCTTTTTGAGGTTAGAACAATTTAAGGTTAGATAAATTTGTTAACTTTATGATTCCTTCTAACTTGTTTTTACCAAAATTTTGAATGTTTTAATCTCACAACGGATAACTTTAACAATGTTATTAATAATTTAACGACAAAATCGAACAGGATTTGAAACACAAACCGCGGGGTTACGCGCGCACCCCACTAGCGCTTGCACGGCCTCCCGGGTACAAAGAAGAAGAGAACAACGCAACAAGTGCGGATATAAATATGGCGATCGTACCAATGAATGGTATGACGAGTGATTCGTAAAAAAGCGTTAAAAAAAAAAACAAAGATATTACGCGAAGGGTTTTATGATCGAACAGAGGGTTCCTTTTACGTTCGGTGTGTGAGCGGGGGGGTTGAAGGACACAGGACAACAGGTTAGAGTTACGGGGATGAATGCCCCACGGACGGACCGCGATATCAAACGACGACGAAAATCGACACGTAACCGGACTCACGTACGACAGCTGAAGGGAGGCCACCAGCAACAGAGTCGAAACGTCACTGAGAAGACGTCCTCACGAGGAAGGAGGTACGCAGAGGAGGCAAACGAGCGACGATCGATTAGGTACGTCTGAAAGGATCCCACTCGACGGAAAACGACTACCAGACGTCGGGGATGCGTCCGACGAAGGGTGCCGGCGACGATGAACGATCGAAACCAAGAATATGAAAAAGAAAGGCTACAAAGGCACGTTAGTATACTCGCTCTTTTTCGTCTGGGCGACAAGCGACAAACCTGGCGCCTTCCTATGTGGTAGCCGCACTCCTCAAAGGGTGAATTCCGTCTTCTCAGCTGTTCCCGGTTTTTCCTCTGTGCGGTGTCTATTTCCCAAGAGCCAGGTGAGAATCATTCTTTATTTATCGCTAGATTATTTTCGAGGCTGCCTTACCGTGTCTCAAACTCCCGAAGATCTTGTGAATTTTCGTAATCGTAAGTCCTTTACGTTCTCCTGCGGTACGACGTGTCTGCTGGCGTCAAAGAAAATGGCCGATCCAAGCGATTTTTTTTAAATCAATCTATTGTTCCCCACTCCTGTGGTCCGCCGAAAGGTGTAAATCCTTCCGCTGCAGAGGCTGAGGTCCAGGTGTGTCTCCTGTTGAACGCCGCCACGATGATTCTCAATTCGCGATTACCGTAAGCTTTTCCCTTTTCGCTTGTTTAACGATATTCCGCGTAACGATCATCTTTCGATTTCACTTTAGGAGTGTGGAACAAAATTGGATTGGTCTTGGATAAGGCGCCTTTACACCTGGATTATTTATCACACATCGGTCGATACCTGTTGATAACTTAACACGCCGACTGTCAACATTTACCCCTCTCACCTTGATCACAACTTACGTTTGTTAATTATATTCTTGTCGTCCCATTAAGTCCCATTCTATCCGAGCCTGGTGCAAGCCCCCCCCCCCCGTCTCGACCCATAACAAATTTGTTGTTAGAGCATTTTGGGGTTGAAGCATTTTGCGGTCAGTGCACTTCTGGTTAGAGGTTTTTGTGGTTAGATTCTTTTGGCTTTTTGTTGTACGAGCTTCTTATGGTTGTAGCTTTCGGTATTTTGGTCTTTTAGGAGTTCAAGTTTTTGTGGTTCAATTTGATTGTGGCTAGACTTTGTGGCTAGAATTTTTTTTTTATTGTTTAAATCATTTTTTATTTTTAAAAACAACATTTATTGGATTAGGCTCCTTCAAAATCCAATTTCGGCGATTTATGCACGATGAGACTTGAGAGGTCCGTTCCATTCCAAGGCAAAATTTCAATTATTCGACAAATAACAAATCAATTGGTGATTCCTGGTGTTGCTCAACCATCTCTTGGAAGGGGTAGTGGTGCACCGTCCTCTAGCCCCAGGGCTGCGTCCTCCCGTTCGATATGAGGGTCGTCCCTCATCGCTGACCTCTGTGTTCTCCTGGAACCCCGCAGCCGAAGTGAAACTGCCCTTATGGTTGCTATTTGCAGTTTTGTCTTTACATACTCCGACACGACCGAGCGATGTTTGTTCCATTTCTCTACCAGTGATTCCACTAGGCGTTGGACGAAAGCTCGGAACTCCCTGTGAAGGACGCCTTCGCATGAGGTGATGAGGGGACAGAACGAGCCGTGCAGGTCTTCTGCTGCTGTATCGTACTTCCTGTGTTTGGCTCGTGCTGCTTCTTCGGCGACTGCTGACCATTCGCGGGTGGAGTAGGAAGAGGCGTCAGCGTTTATCACGTGGATATCGTAAAACGACGCCCTCTCCCTGTCCCATACTCCGTGAGCCTTAATATCGGCCATTAGGCCTGGCTGTCCCAGCGTGCCTTCGCGCATGACTGGCTCGACCATCACTCCCCTGAATGCTTGCCTGGTCAGCCCTGCCACCACATCCCGGATCTGATCGTGGCCCTGCTTAACCAGCCCTCCATGTTTGCAGTTGAGTGCATGGTTCGCATTCATTTCTTGCCCGCACCCATCGCAGCTTCCCTGAAGACTGAGCATTGGTTTCGAGTACCTTAAACAAAGTGCATCCTGGAACTGGGTTGAAGTGAGATCCAGACCATCTGCCACAGTTGGTATTATCGACAGCCATTGAGAGGCGTTCTCGTCTATAATCCGCTGCAGCATCCGTCTAGCCTCTGGAGCCAACCTCTCCACCACCTGCTGGCTTTTCTCGGAGTCACGCTGCTTACGGGCTGCTTTCTCAGTCATTTGCTCCTGGGTGACTCTCATGGCGTGTCTGTTTCCATCAAACTCAGCCCCTGTTGAAACGGATTCGGCCAGCACTGACGTTGCCCTCTGTGAGGTACCCCACCTGACATCTGCGGTTTGTACTGGGTCTTCTATGGCTAGGCCCCCATGTTTCACAGGGAGGGCGAGGAGTTCGTGTTCAGTTGTGGAAGGGGTCCACCCCAGGATTGCCGGAGTCAGGCGTTGTCTTATTGCGTCCCTGAGTGGCTCATACTCTTCCACACACCCTTGCACTACACGTTGTAGATACGCCCATTCCATTTGAAGAGACTTGGTGAAAGCTGTGTATGTTGCTTGGGGACTTTTTTGGGCACACTCTGCAAATGAGTCTATGTGGTCTATCCATTTTGTGACTTTATCCCTTACATAACCCTCTGCACCTGTTGAGCCGATGATTCCTCCCAAATACCTATGAGTCCCGACTACCCTGAGCTCTGGGAACAACTGTCTCGCCTCTTCTTCCTTTCCTGGTTTTACTATGAGGTAGCTCTTCTGCGGTTCTGGGTGGTAGCCCCACTTTGGTCCCTCCTGTTTGAGCAGGTTGAGCCACTCTTTTAAGTTTGGGAGGCTCCCTGCGCATGCTGAGTCGTCGGCATACCAGCTTTGGCGCCACTGTGAGCCCTTCAGTTGTCTGATTAGAGGCAGGGTGCCTACTGCGTACATCAGCATGCCCAGAGGGTCACCTTGTGTTGTGCCCTCTCTGCTGAGGATTACTGCTTTGCTTCGTCTAAACACTGTTTTGGGGAAGCCACGGTATGTACTGAAGAGGAAATTGGCACACAGAGGCCAAAGAACCCTGGCATTCCACAAGGCTAATGGGCGGCACATGGCGTTAAATGCGTTTGATGCGTCCACAAGTAATACTCCCTCACAACCGTCCTGCGTCTCAAATAGCGTATTGATGCCATGCACCGCTCCTTCAATTCCTGCTTTGATCCCTCCACACAGCTGGTCCGCTCCACATTCTTCTGCTAGGTCGCTGCCTGTCAAAGTGGCCATTGTTTTTGCGCATACTCTTTGGAGCACCTCCCCTACACCGATCGGCCGGACCCCAGGCTTCTTGTCCAGGGCGACTCCTCGTCTTGCGAGCAAGGCTCGTATGCTTCCCCACTGAACGACTGTGTTTGCTAAAAGACGTGTAAGTGCAGCTACTGCGTCCCTCAAACGAGCACTATGAGCGCCGTATCGAAGCAAGAGATTCCTCCACTGTTCAGCGTCTGTGCCGCTTGGTCCGGCACTTCTTCCTTTGAGGCGATGAGCTGCACGCTCTATGTGTCCTGGTGAAACGTTCACATCCATCCTGAAGGAGAGGTTGTTGGAAAGGAATGTCTCTGCTGCCGGGGTCATCTGATGAGGGTGTTTCTCCTTGAGGATGTCCAATACTGTGTTCCCTGCGCTGATGACTGTTTCCGGTAAAAGTACACTTCCGCCCCCTCGGTCTGTAGCCCACCTAGTAGCGTCCCTTAGTCTGCCACTTGCGACCAGTCTCGTGAGAACCCGTGCTCTCTGCGGCTGGTCCAGTGCTCGATGGTTACCTCTTTTCAACTTCTTGTCGCACCTTATTGCTTCCTGGACTAGTTCGTCGAATCTCTCGCCTTCCCAGAGCTCCATGCGCTTGCTGATTGATCTCCTTACGTCGAGAGGTGAGTTTACCTGCTTCTCTCGTTGTAGCACCGTGGCACATAACACGAAGATTCTTTCTGATGTGTGGGTCCCGTTGACTACCCCCATTACAATAGTACTCAAAAGCTAGACTTTGTGGCTAGAATTGTTTGTGGTTCAATTTGTTTGTATTCAAGGCTTCTTGTGATTAGATTTTTTTTGGTCATAACATTTTGAGGTCAGTACATTTATAGCGGTTACGGCTTTATCTTGTCGTTCGTGAAATTTTTGCTTTTTTGTGGTTAGAGCTCAAGCACATCTTTCGCGAGTGGCCCGTGTGGCGACTCCTCAAGTCGAATCTCCCGCTTTTTTTCCCCCGTTTTTGTCCCAGGAGATTTTGGACTTTGAAACCTTTGTCCAGAATTTGTCAGATTTCGTGTTGGCAACCCTAACAATGAACGCGTCTGATGAAAGTAAGGTGGCGGGTTCGGGGTGGGTCACAAGTTTCATCACGTTTGGGGTGTTCGGTCACTCAAAAAAAATGCCCACAAAACTTACACTTCATCTGAAATTTGGACGCAAAACTTCCTAGTTCCCATTTTCACTGAAATTTAGACCCAAAACAAGCATTTAGCAAGAATAAAGACTCAAAAGTCCCATTGCCGCCGATTGGTGGCCATGGAACTTAGAAAATTTCCTGGTACATATTCGATAGGCTCTGGGCTCTGTCAGAGTTGGCTAGCCACCGCTAAAAAGGTCCCAAAACTTTCTGCTTATTTTTATTAAACCGAGGCCCTGAACTTGTAATTTTGCTCAAATTAGCACTCAAATTTGCAGACTCACAAATACGTATCTCTAAATGTTACAATTACACGGCTTATTCGTCAAAGTATGAGCGCAATCGGAGTCGGCTAACCCAGGTTCCGACACCTGTAAAAAAAAAATTTACCCTGCAACTTTCCATTTCAGTGAAATTAAAACCTCAAACTCAAGAGTTTCGCTAAAGTTGTACCGGAAAACGTCCAATTTTGCAGACATTTGCATCCAAAATGTTGCGACTGTGTTGGACATCACCGCAAACTTATGATTTCACTGCTTTTAGCAACGGACCCCTGTTTTTGCAATTTGCCGAAATTTAGAACTGAAACTTGCATTTTCGCATAAATAGGATCAAAAAATACTTCAAATTTCGTGAATAAAGGGTTTTGTCACTAGAAAAATGGTCTCTAAAACTCCAATTTTGCTTAAAGACCCTACACTTGCAATTTCACTAAAATTAAGACCCAATACTGTCAATTTCACGTATATTCATTCGGGAAACTTGTAATTTCGCTCAAATTAGGATCCTAACTAAGCAAAGCTCATTCAAAGTTCAATTGCAAATAAAGTGAAGTTCAAAGTAATGGGCGCAGTTGGGGCTGGGCTTGCCAAGGGTTCGCGCCCAGAAACTTGCAATATCGCGATATTCAGCATGTAAACTTTAAATTTCGAGAGTGTTTGCCTTCAAAATGTTACAGTTCTGCGTCAGGCTTTGAGTGCTGTATGGGCTGGCTTGCTTGGGCTGCTTGATAAAATTAAAAAGTTTTTCCTCAATTTGAACTTTGAATTAGCGCGTCCTCGAATTTCTAACCGCCAATTATAGCGATTTTTACAATTTTAGCCACGAATTGTGGTGATTTTTTTCACTTTTAGCGTTGGATCAGCGTTTTTTCTTAGCCGCGGATTCGACCAAAGAACAGCACATTAACGCTTTGTTCAGCCGATTCATCGTTTTTCTTAATAATTTTCGCCACGAATTGGTTTTTTCACAATATTAGCTGTCAATGAGAGTTTTTCTCAATTTTAGCCGTGAAACGACATTGGGACAAATGGTCATTTTTCCCGTGGACAATTTGTTTCTGCCTTTGCCCAACCCAACTGATCCCTCGAAACCCTTCTTTCGAGGTTTACCACTCCATCACAATAAATAGTACTTAAAGCCTTCGTATAGTATAAATCAAGCCTGCCAAATATTTTTGAACAGAACTCGTTAATATATAAAACCCTAAAATATATCACTTTCATACATCACGTCGACAAAATGAATAGATATCTATAAGCCGAGTGGACACCTAACGAATAAACCTTTCTGGCCGTCTTTCTAAACAAAAACTACTCATGATCCCCCTCCCTTCGCCACTCTTCCTACGTGGTCACATTCTTGAAATGTTCAATAGCATTAAGAAGAAAAGAATGAAACGAGGAACGGAGCCTGTTCTCCTCTTCCACAAACGTTTCGTGGAAACTAAACTCGTCTCATATAGAAAGGAGGGGTAGGGGTGTAACATCCTCTTCAAGGAAATGCGCTGGAGGGAACTTCTGTGGAATTTGACCCTATTTTGGTGGTGGGTGCGTGCTTGGGCAAATAAAACGTCAATTTAGATTCCTGGAGACCGGTGAAGCGATGAGTCCCCTTCCTACAGCGCCAAAACTGGAGGGATCTCGCGCAGATTCTCCCCCCTCCCCGGCCACGATGTTTTTTTTGTTTTTTTATTAATCATCTTTGTCCGAAATTATGACAATACGAGCGTTTGTTAATTCTCTGTGAACGAATAGAAAGATTTTGGCGACTGTTCCCAAGAAAATGAAAAAGCCGAGACAACCCCTCCGTCAAGATCTATCAGTCATGCAGGTTATTGCATAACTCTCCGAACTGGCGTGTACATTTTCCCTTAAAACATTAATTAAAAATTAACGCGTTTCAGTATTAATACCAAACCACGTCTGAGTCCGACTACCACAACATTTCTACTCTCCCCCTCCCCTCTAGAACAACCTTCAACTCCAATCGAGTCCTGATTTTAATCAGCTTCGTATTATCGACCCCTTTTTGCACAGGTGCTCAGGAAGGGAGCAACCTCCGCTCGGGGATATTATTACATATTAAACGTCCCCTACGTTTCAATGTCTGAAATCAAATCCATCCACTCGCTTCTACCCCCGTCAGCAGCCCCGCCACCACCGCTTACAATCCACTCCCACTTTATCTTACGTTGCCAAACAATTACGTCGACCATAATAGAAGAAGGCGAAAATCCAGAGTCAGGCTGCTGTTTCTGAAGGTTTTATATATATATCTTGCTGTTCCACAGTCGTGGGAAATGAAAAAAGTGCTTTGGGCCTCACTTATTTTGTTGGCAAATCTACTTATATTTATACTCCCACAGGGCAAAAAAAAAAGAGGAAGATGAGACTTTTCGAGAAGCTGCTTACACGGTATTTCATTGACAAAAGATTCAACTTTTTTGGTAGGGTTCTTAGGGTGTAGAGCTTCGCGAATTAAAATGGAAAGTTTTTTTGTTTTTTTTTCGACACGCTACGATGGTGGAGTTTCGTCGTTATTACAATGTTTATATCATGACTTTAGAGAGTGTTTTCCCGAAATTTCGTGAAATTTAGAAGTTAAATATCCGAGCCCTAGAATGAAATTGCTGAAACTGTTTTCCATAACAATCCCGTAAAAGGTGCCTCGGGGCTTTATACCAGCAAAAGGCAAGAGAGCCCAAACTCGTATCCGTTTACAAGCTTTAATTTCGGTTCACTCTCTAGTCCTTCCTCCACCACCACCACCCGTCTTTTCCTGCCCGTTGAATCGATAACTTTCATACAATGGTTTAGCCGTACGCGTAGAGATAGCAAGAGCAAATCTGGATTAATGTAACGCTCGGTCTAAAGGTTGAACATAGTTGCTCTATAAAGCTTTTATGCCTTTATACGGCGCTTTGGGTGTTCGAGAGGTATTCAAGATGGTGGAGGGTGGGAGGCTCATCATGCAGTCCGAGGATCAAAGACTATGAGGGGAATTTACCTCTACTGTTTGGTAGTCTTTTTCCGCTCTTAAACAAATGTTTGAATATGAACAAAACCCTTTGACATATCGTTATATTACTGTTTGAATATTTTTCTGTGAGATGCCTAAATTTCCAAAGGAGATAAGATAAGATGAATAATATATCTCCTCGCCATTCCTCAAAGGTTTCCTTTTCCCAAGATTTCTTGCATTCAATTTTATTCAGATACGTTAGTCTTTTTTCTCTCTCTCGTTTGAATAAGATATCCCTTCCCTCCCCTTCGCTGACACACACTATGAGCAGCACTCGAAAACAAACTTGTTATGAGGCGCAATACCGAAATATCTTTAAAGCTGTATCACTTGACTTCCTGTTGTTTCCCTCTGCCACCTCGTTTTCTTGTCTTGACAACGTGAGAGCGAGCAAGAAAAAAACATTTTTCGGTGGAGAAAATAGAGTGAGAGAGAAAAATTTCTGTTCGCTTCAACAGATCGCACAGCATCACAACAACGTGAGGCGCGAGTTTCTCGATAAAAGAATATCTCCACTCTTGCGTCAACAATATTTTTCTGCACTCGGCTGTTAGTCGTCACCTCTCTTCGCGCCTACTCGATTCAATACAAATTATTTTTCGGTAGCATCCCACCTTGACAATTCCTACGATATGACAGTCCCCCCCCCCGCCATTAAAGTTATTTTTGTTTTTTAATGCCCTTTTAATACTATTGAACCGATTACCGAAAGGCTGGCACCATTCTTAACATTATTCTGTCTTACACGGTAATGTCCCACTATAGCAGGAACACCGCTAAACCGTGGTCTGTTCTATTAAAATCCACTACAAACGCGTGTATTTGGCCTCTCGCATATAAGAGCAATCCTCCAAGACACACCCATTGGGAAAATGTTTGCCCAAACGTACAGTATTGGAGCTAGCAGACTGACAATAAGTGTTTCCTGGTGGCAGCACGAGTTTTATCGTAAACGGCCAAGGTCACACCCCCAGCCGTTGCGTCTAAGTCTATAAGCGTTTCAAAAACCTCTTTTCGAGCGACTCTGCTGATAAGGAGTTGCCTAAGTAACTGTTGGGCGTGCTTGTATGAGAAAGAAAACTGAGGAAATAGATTCGCAGGAATCCAATAGGATCAGAGCAGTTTATGCTCTCCCCCCCCCCCCATCAGACGGCGTTAGAATTTCACGGAATTGTCTCATCCTTAAAACCAATTCGCGGTGTCGCTGGGTATAGTTTAAAACAAAAGATAGTTAAATTTAGCTCTTGAAAAAGCATTTTCGTGGATGTCGCTCTGAATAAAATCGTTTTCTCAGGTTTGGCTGTTCAACAAACCAATTTCGCGCTGTTTAATTCGCTTCACAGCTAAAATTTAAAAAAACAATAATTTGCGGTTAACATTGAGAAAAAACCGCTCATTTACAGCTAAAATTAGGAAAAACCGCTAATTCAAGGCTAAAAAAAGGGGGAAAAATCACAAAATTCACAGCTAAATTTGTGAAAATCGCTCATTATTCGCCAATGGAATTGAGAAAAAACGCCCATTTATACCTGAAATTGAGAGAAATAACCGAAAAATTACATCATTTGGGGCTCAATATCTGCGAAATTGTGAGCTTCGGTAGTAAATATCCGCGTCAATGCGTGAGTCTAAATATCCGGAATTCACAAGTTTCTGTTTTTTTGTCAAGTTTTGAGGGAAGTGATTGTGGAGCCAGGACTGACACGACCGACAGTGCCAAATTTTGCACAAAATTGCAACATTTTGGGGAGCTTCCTTCGTGACATTGCACGTTCCACGTCTTAATTTTGCGGATTTGAAAGTTTAGGGGATTTTTTATAAAAAGTGATCGTGAAGCCCATGGTCTGGCCTCTCTCGAGTGACAGCGCCGAATGTTGTCCAAAATTGTAACGTTTTAAAGTCAAATGTCAGTGAAATTGGGAGCTTCCTTCCTGAGATTCACGACATTGCACGTTTCACGTTTTATTAATTTCGTGAATTTGAAAGTTATGGTATTTTTTCAAGTGACCGTGAAAGACGGGTCCTGACAGCGCTCAAAGCCTGGCAAATGTACCCACAAAATTACACCTCACGGAGTCAAAAACTGTGAAATTGAAAGTTGTCTAAATATCCGCGAAATTGCTAGTATCCGGTCATTGTTTCATCTAAATTGCAAGTTCCTGGTCTTCAATTATGCGAATTTGAACGTTTCGGTGATTTTTTCTTTTGTTTTTATAGTGGCCGCTGAGACCGAGCTAGCCTCCGACAACGCCCTGACGAATAGGCACAAAGCCACCACATTCTTTAAAGCAAATGTCCACGTAATTGAAAGTTTCCTGGATCTTTAAGCAGCTGGCTTCAATTGTGAAATTGCAAAAGTTTCAGACCTTTTTCTTGTTTTGTGAGTCCGGGCTGGCTGGCTGGCTGCGTCAACGGCGCCCATTGCCTTGTAATTGAAATATTATGCGCTGCTAAGCATTGAGTTGGCAAGTTCGGGTCATAAGTTGAGGAAATTTCAAGCTTCGGGTCTCAATATCGCAACATTTGACTCATCAGTGGCTAAAATTTTGCGACATTGCTAGTTTCACGTCTTAATTCACGGGTGTCACGGATTTGACTATTTAAAAAACCAATTTTACGGGGTTTAGTCGTCGAAAAAATTCTAAAATTTACAAAATTTTGAGTTTCACGTCGTATAATTTTAATGGCGTTGGGAATTTTGGTCCTTCTTACTTCCATGTTCCCGTGGGAAAATGAATTATGGTGTTTCTTCTGGGTGTGCGGACGGCGCTAATAATGCCCTGACGCATTGCTGTGCAATTGCAACGTTCAAAGATTAATATTTGTGAGTTTGCAATTGTGAGTGAAATTACAATTTTTCTCGCTGGATACCCGCGAAATTGAAACTTTCGTGTCTTAATTTAAATGAAATTGTAATTTCAGGTCCTTGGTATAAGTGAAATTACTAGTTATCAAGCCTTTTTCATGGTGGGTGATGACCTGCTCCAACAGAGCCCGGCGGAGGCTGACAATACCTAGGAAGTTGCAAGCTCCATGGCTGAATTTCCGTAGCAATACGACTTTCTGGTCTTAATCCCTTCAAAAGTGCAAGTTTATGGTCTTAATTCAATGCCAATTGAAAGTTTTGCGGCTTTTTTGTGACCGCGAAACTCAGGGTAGCTCGGCCTCATCACAGCGCAAAGCCTGACAAATTACCATGAAATCTGAAGTTTCCTGTCTGATAAATCCACGTGATTGTAAGTTTTGGGTCGTGATTTCAGAAAATTTTTCAAGCTTTGGGGGCGTTTTTTGTGGTCATTGTGGCACTGGACCTGTCCAGCCACCCCCAGGAGCGCCCTAAGCTTGTAGAAGCCCATGAGCCCTCGCCCCTCCCTCTTCTTACGACTACCCGACGCGTTCATTGTTGACACGAATACGCTCGAGGGCTCAGGGAAATGTGAAAAGCTGCGTATATCGTCGTTTTGACCCTGGAAAGTAGTGATGCACGAGACCGAGACCGATACCGAGACTTACGTGTCTCGGTCTCGGTCTCGGTCTCGGTCATTAGCAAGATGATCTCGGTCTTGGTCTCGGTCTCGTACTTAAAAAGTCGGTCTCGGTTTCGGTCTCGTCTCGGTCTCGTCTCCTAAGTCTCGGTCTCGTCTCGAAAGTCTCGGTCTAATGACTAAAGGTGGATGGGGGGGGGGAATCAAAACCCTTCTTCCTCCCACGGTTCACCCCCGCCACCAACCCACCTACATGTTTAGAGTGATTTTGACAGATCCCCGGTTACCCCGCCCTCTCCGAAAGCTGGAGGTCGGCTATGGAGCATTTAATTTATAGCCCCCCCCCCCTGCAACTGAATTCAGCAGAAATACCCCCCCCCCTGGAGCTTGTCAAATCCCTTTAAACATAGGAGAGGGGTGGGGTGGGAAGGTGGTCAGGGAGAATATTGGGAGCGGGAGGGATTTCGATTACCTCCCCCTAAGAGAGGTCCCAGATCCGCCCTTGGATCTATATGTAGACATTTTGTGGGCTATGTAAGGTCAACACACTTTAGGGGGGGGAAAAAGTCTACATCCGATCCAAGAATGGGCGTAAAAATAGGATTAACCCTAGTAGGCTAGTATAGGTCTTGTCATATCGCTGAAAACTTGTGTGGGGAGGGGGTTATTCTATGAGAGGGTTTTCGATCCCCCCCCCCTTTAAATGGTCTCCGATTCACCCTTTGATGCTTGATGCTATGTGTGAAGGTCACAGTATTCCAAAATGGAGAAATTAGAAGGACGCTATTTCTGCACTAAACGAATCGAATTCAGGCCGGTCTTCGGTGCGGGCTAAAGACCCAAACCGTTTCCGGAGATTGGGTCAGTGGCGGATTTACGGGGTGGGTTTTGGGGGTTTAAACCCCTCCTAAGAAGATGGCGTATGCTATTGCTGATCATTGGAAAGATTTCTTTTATCTTCACCAAGGGTGATGAATAAGGGTCGCGGCACAGATGATTCCTATAGACCCTCCTCCCCGGTATTCGTCCCACATCTACAATGCAGCCAGTAGTGCATCGATGAAGGGGTGACGAGGGGGGCAGCCATAAAATTGATAGCGTTTTCCATTTGCATAAAATTCCGCTGTATCAAAAATATATAAAAGAGGAAAAAATAGATAAAAATCGCTATAATTGAGGAAACTCCGTAAAATCGCTAATCCACATGACTAAGAAGGGCAGTGCTAAAAAGGGGAAAACGGATCAATTTAAGAAAATTCCCTAATTTACAGCTAAGATTGAGGACTGCGGTGATTCGCGGCTAAAATTAAGAAATTAGCGGCATGCCGATAACATTGGCCGCACAAATTGAGAAAAAGCGCTGATTGTGAAGCTAAAATGGAGAAAAACGCTAATTCACGGATTTTCTAATTCGGGGCTGAAATTCAGTAAGAGCGGTGATTCGCGGGTGAAATTGATTTTTTTGCCGGGAATAATTCACGGCTAAAATTTAGAAATAATGCCCAGCTAAATTGAAAACCGCTAGCTCGGCGAATCAATTGCAGAAAATCCGATATTTCGTGGCTAGAATTTACCAAACGCGGTAACTCGCGGCTAAAATGAAGATAACGCCAATCCACATGAAGTCATGACATAAGAACTGAAGAAAAAAAAAAAATAATAAAAAAATCAAGAATTGAAGAAAGAAAAAAAAGTTGCCTCACAACCAGGGGGCTCGAGCCCCCTCCTTTGGGGCAGTGGTGACAGAAAGGGGGGCGTTTTCGCGTTTCATTAGTTTGACCATTATTGAGTCTTAATAGACAGCTTTTTACTATTTTTACGACACGTATCGTCAGTTCAGACATTTTAAACGTGTGAAAATATCTCAGTTTAGCCGTTTTTGACGCACAAATGGTCGATTTTCAAAACATGAATAATCTGTGTAGGGCTTTTCAAAGCGCGAATCGTCAGTTTAACCCTTAATAGGCCACGTTATTAAACATATAGAGTCAGTTTTAGCCATTTTTAGGGCGTGAATACGTCAAACTGCCAGTATATGGCAATTTCTAGGGCATGAATAGTCAGCGTGATATTTTCAAGCCACGAATCGTCAGTTGAGCTACTTTTAGAAAGCGTAGAGCAGGTTTTGCCAATTGTATGGTTGTATAGCCAGTTTGGCCAATTTTAGGGCGCATAGTCAATGAGTTTTTTTTTTTTCATTTTTTTCATTTAAAAGCCGCGAATACGATGTCATACCAAGCGAGAATAGTCAGTTTGGCTATTTTTGGCGAAATACTGGTCGATTTTACTATTTTCAGGGCTGGAATAATAATTTATTTAAGCGCGTTCAGGGCAAAAATGACGTCAGTTAAACATTTTTGGAGCTAGTAAAGTCAGTTTGGCCATCTTTAAAACGGCGCACCCACCAGTTTGGCTGTTTTTAGCGTGCTTAGTCCCATGAAGGTTATAGTTTGACCATTATTGGCGCGCCAATGGTCAATTTTGCAGCCTACAGGGCAGGAATCATCAGTTTAGGCATATTCAGGGCGTGAACCGTCAGTTTAGCCAATTTTTTGCACTTGGAGTCAGTTTGGCTATTTTTAGAGAGGTACCTAATTGCCAATTTTTAGGGTATAATCAGTCGCAGTTTAGCCGTTTTCAAAAGGCATAAATCGTCAGTTTTGCTACTTTGGGGAGCGATTATAGTCAGTTTAGCCGTTTTTATGGTGGGAATAGCTATTTCTAGGTAGTAATAAATCGCTGTTGAGTCCTTTTTAGTAGAGCGAAGGACACAATTTCCCCAAGCCCCCCCCCCCTTGAGGAAATCCTGGATCAGCCGCCTGCTCAAAGATATATCCCTTAATGTAGATAAAAAGCTCATTCGCTGCTCAACTCGAGAAAATACGGGGCTGAAGTGGACAAGACGCGATCATTCGCTGCTGAAACGGGGGAAAACGAATAAATCGCGGAACAATTTGGGAAAACTTGTTAATACACGGCTAAAATTGTGAAAAAGTGCTTATATCGCGGCAAAATTTGGGAAAACACCAATTCGTGGTTACTATACATGGCAAGTTTCGGGCTAAAACTCAGAATTAAGAGAGAGTTAATCGGACTTACGAGCTTATCCGCTGGGAAAATAGAGAAAAATAGAGTTAATTCGCATTTTCCGCAAGAGTGGATTTATGGTGTGTAACCCCTCCCAAGACAAAAACCTAGATCCGCCACTGGATTGGGTTCATTTGTTGTGTAAAAATATCTACACCAGCACTGTATGCATCGAGCTTTTTGGATCACACCGAGACCGAGACTTATAGCGTTCCCCATTTGCACAAAATTCTGCATTTGGGCAGTTCATTTCCACCCGTCTTCACTGAATTAAATCATATGTTAGTGGAGAAGACGGGTGGAAATGAATAGCCCCGTTGCAGAATTTTGTGCAAATGGGGAACGCTATAAGTCTCGAGAAAATGAGACTTAGTCTCGGTCTCGGTCCAGAAAATGCAATCTCGATCTCGGTCTCGGTCTCGGCCCGGAAAATGCAATCTCGACTTTTTCTCGGTCTCGGTGCATCACTACTGGAAAGGTACGAATTAGCTTGAAACCCGTCGAAATGGTAAATAACTTATTTATTGAGTAAAACGTTCTTTATTTGATACCATGCCGACTAGTTGAAATGATCCTCGAATTCGAGTATCCTTGTAAGGAACAGCTAATCTCTATTTTTGGTTCGAAAACCGGTAATTTTAGTCCCAAAATCTGACAGTACCAGAATCCAAGAAATCTACAAAGTCACTCCCCGGAAATCACGGTTCATGGACAGGTTTGAGCCGGGGGATCAATCCAGGTATTTCTGCCGAGTTAGATTAGATTTTTGCTTACTTCATGGTAAGGGTCGTCCCTCCCACCATCCACCTATCTGAGAACGGTTCATCAACTACCTAGAATGTCGAACGAAGAGGGTTCTTCTTTTAAAAGAAGAAGAAAAAAAAAACGAGTGATAGATGCGAGCCTTTTCGTTCACCTTCATATACTTAAACCCATGCACCACACCAAGAAGACTATCATAAATCACGCATTAGCCATCTTCTTCGCCTACCCCCCCCCCAGCCACAACGAACACTGTACCGCCACCACGCCTCAAGCGTCAATCTATGCATCCCCCGAACTACTTCCCTCTTATTATGGCCCTCGCACACCGCCTTTTATTTCTCACGCCGACAGTAATTTTTTCTACACACATTCGCGAAAAAAAAGCCTGGCGTACGCTCTTTTCAGGATGATTTATCTCCCCTCACCCAACAACAAACACACCAGTGATGGGCTGCGAAGGCGTGGGAGAGGGGGGGGGGTTAAGTACGCGCTGTTTACTTTAGTCAAGCAAAAGTAAACTCTGAGATTCTGTTTTTACGCTCTTTTTATTCGTTGCGACGACGAAGCGCTGAAACGCTCCTCTTCTCAAAAGAGACAAAAAAATATTTCTTTATGAGAACATAAAAGACTACGACATCCGTTTTTGTTGTCTTAACATTAAAAAAAAAAACGAAAACGGCTGTGTGGGTAGAGGGTTGGATACGAGCTTAATAACGCTGTACAAATATTAATATTCGTTAATAATTAACAAATATTTTCAAAGATTTTCCGCTAATATGGAAGCCCCAGTCTAGGCGAGAGTTTATTCATTCGTGAAAATGATTACCAGTTTATTCCTACTGCTGGCCACCAAGGTTTTAACGAGAGCAATGATGTTCCATTATCACATTAACGGACGTCACGGCGTATTAATTTACCGAATTTATCCGAGCGGGGAGAATGAAAATCCTTTCATTAATATTTGTAGGCAACCCCCTCACCCCTCATCATCACATCGTTTTAATTGTCGTGTTTATCGGCAAAATTTGGCGCGGCAACGATGGGGCGCTTTGCTAAAAAAATATATGTGTATATTATACGGGGGCGGCAAGCACTTTTAAATTGAAAACGACCCATTTCCTCACGCCCCCCCCCCCTCCAACCAACAGAGACAGTACCTGAAGAGTACGTAAATGGATAGTGTGCGTTCAAAGACTCAAAAAGAGAATATTTGGTGGCTTGGGCAATATGGTGGGGTGAGTTAGGTAAGTGGATTATCTTGGTAACGTCAATTAACGGTGGACAACCTTAATTCTATCAAATTGATTGATGCGAATTTTTGGGAGGGAGGGGGAGGAGAAAAAAAATATATCGCAGTGAGTTTGATATCAATCCATTTCATTTATTGAAGACTGTGACATTATATCGAGCGTCGGATAATTAAGCGAGATGGCACTGTTTGGATGCAATATCGAAATGGATTTGTCAAGAAGTGTGAGTGGCCCAAAGTTTGAAGGAGGCTCTAAACTCGTCGTATGCTCGTATGCTCTTTTGTAGGATTTCTCTTTAAATCAAGTAATTGAGACCTTTGAAGTAGTTTCTGGCCAACTTAGCGGGCATGAAACGGTTAATTCCATGAGGAAACGGCTGTTTAACCATTGCCAAATGCAAATTAGTCGATTTTGACGTTTTATTCGGGGATTTTAGGCATTTTTAAAACACCCCGCCCCCCCCCCCTAGCAGCGTTGCCAACTGACATTGTGTTTTTCCCGTCAAGTCAAGCTCAAAATCCCGTCTGAAATCCGTCAAATGTATTCCATCCCGTTAAAAAAATCCGTCAAATAAATAATAGTACCGAACAAATAAAACAACAATAGCGCCAATGACAAGTACGCAATAGCAATAGAATAGCACTTTCTTGGGACAAGTACGCAAATAAAAGATTAGACAAAACACGAATATTCGTGGCTAAAACTGCGCTACAGTCCTCATTCGTTGCTAAAATTGAGTAAATGCTCTAATTCACGTTTTTTTCGGAGCAGCTTACAAGGCCCAAATTGAGCCAAAATCGCAGTGCGTGGTCCGTAATGAATTTGACAAAAAACTCATATCGGGCTGCAAGTTGACCTATAGCATTGGTGCGGTATACATCGTCTTTTAACAAGTGCTTTCAACATGAAGTGTAGACAGTGTGAGGAGGAGGTATCACCAAAGAAAAACGTTAATTGTTGTGAGTGTAAAAGCTATTTTCACGCGAAGTGCACAGCTTTTGGCTCCTACACGAAATTCAAAGAGGATAATCCCAAGAAGTCTAAGTGGAATTGCCCCGATTGCGATAAAAGGATAAATACTCGGGCTATGAAGAGAATGGCAAGTAAATTGGTAATGGAAGATGATGCAGAGGATGCAAATTCGGTCTCTTCAGAGGATTCGGATTGTTGCATGAGAGATGACATAAAAAGCCTAAAAGTAAATGTTGAGAAAATTCTGAAGAAGTTGGGATCATCGGATAGAACTCTGGTGGAACTTGAGAAGTCGGTCAGTTACTGCTCGTCTAAAATGGATGATTATACGGAAAAAATTGAGAAGCTTACTTCTGAAATAAAAGTAATTTCTAAAGAGAATAAGGAGCTGAAAAAAGTGAATGGGGATTTATTAAAGGAAATGGAAGATATGAAAGTTAAAGTTGTGACATTGGAACAACAATTCTTGAACTCTGATATTGTTATTTCGGGCGTGAATGATCCCTTGGATAAGGGATTGGAAGATACTGTTTTGCTTATTTGTAATAAATTGGGGGTTGAATTAAACAGGGATGTTATCTCTGATTGCTTTTTGTATAAGTTACCGAAAAGGGGAAATTAGCAACAACTTGTTAATTGTAAGATCGTGGTTAAATTTAAGTCTCCGGAAATAAAAAAACAAATAATGATAGCAAAGAAAAATAAAAACATTTTTGTCTGTGACATCTTTCCTGAAGCGGACAAAGGTGGTCGGATATTTTTATTAATGAGAGATTAAGTAGGGAGATTAATCATTTGTATTGGTTAACAAGAACTTTTGCGAAAGCATATAATTTTCGCTTCGTGTGGACTAGGGATGGTCATATTTTTCTTAAGAAAGAGGAAAGTTCCAGGTACACTATCACCACAGGGTTCTGTCCTGGGACCTTTGCTATTTATAGTGTACTATAATAGTATTTTTTCGTTGAATACGTTGTCTTCTTCGTTTTGCTTCGCGGATGACACTGTTTTTTTGTGTAATGGTAAAAATTCTGAGGATGTGTTAAGTAAAATTAGGAGAGATTTTAGGTTAATTAATAATTGGCTAAATACTAATTTCATGTTACTTAATTTAGACAAAACGGCGATTGTTGAGTTCTCTTTGTGAGCTAAGGAGTTTAGTGGGGATACGCACTTCACAGTTCACTCAGACGATTGCGGGAATAATGATGATTGTAAATGTGATAAGGTAAGATTTGTTGATCGCTGTAAATATCTAGGTGTTATATTCGATTCTAGGATGAAGTTTGATGGGCATATCAAGAATGTTGTTAGCCGAGTCAGAAAATTATTTCATAAATTTAAAATATTGAGATTGTGCCTCAGTTGGGGAACATTAAGAATGATATATTTTGCGCTATGTCAATCTATTATTGCTTATGGTATTATAGTGTGGGGAGGGACTTATAAATACCTTATCAATAAATTACTGGTGGTTCAGAAGACTCTTATGAAAATCATATTAAATAGACCTAGTTTGTACTCCTCTAGTAAATTGTTTGAAGACTTCAATGTGCTATCTGTCGAAGAATTATATATTAGGGCAGCTTGCCTTCATATGTTTAAGATTAGCTCTGCTATGCCTGTCCGTTCGACCTTGGTAGATACGAGATTATCACGACTTACCAATATTATTATACCGAAACATAAGACTGACTTCTACGCTAGGCTTGCCTCTATTACAGCTTTAAAAATAGCTTTATTGAATAAGTTCAGTTATGTGCAATTTAATACATTGAGCCAATTTAAAAAATTTCTAGTCAAAAGAATTTTTGAACGCTCCTTGAAGTTACCATCTCACTTGATAATTTAAAATTAGTTGTGTGCTTGTTGTGTTAATTTATTTAATCTGTGATAAATTTATTGGTAGTTTCTTTGGTGTCTATTATTTATCTAATGTATTTAATATGTGATAAATTTATTGACACAACGAAGGAATTGAATAAAACGAATTGAATAAAATTCATAGTCAAAGTCGTCGGTCGTGCGAGTTTAAAGGACAACTTGTTTTCGTATGCCCACTTTCGTGATGTACTCCAAAGCGCTTAGTTCACCTGAAACGTATTTCGCGTGCAAACCTAAAGAAGTACCTTCAATCCTAAAGAAGTAATCCGCCGAAATAGAGACTGTCCCAAATGGAAAGTGCAGCACATAGTATCAGTCAGAGGGAACACTCGCTTAAACGCACTGTGAGCCGCCGCCTCAAAATCTAAGATAACGGTTTTAGGCGAAAATTGGTAGCCATACATGTTGCATAAATCACTGATGAATTTCAATGTATATTCGTAGCAAGCTGTACTTTTATTTGGAAGAAAACAAAAAGCAAGTTGATAATAAGTCCCATTCGTGAACAAGTGCAAAGTATATGTATAATTGCACAAAAAACTTCGGTGCCACATAAAACGTGCAACATAAAACGTTGCGTATGTAAACAAGGTCCCTTGCCTGTAAAGAAGTATTTCCAATTGAGCTCAACTGCTGGCGAATAACTTGGGACGGTCTCCTGTGCACCTCACCGGCAGCGCGCGCTTTGCATGAGTTCCTCACAATATGCCGCTCAACATAGGTATCGGTATTTCTGTCGTGATTATGATCGCCATCATGCTGTAATATCTGCGAATGCGCGCTGTTCGTAATAATTTTACTGGAACATAGTCTCTTCGTACATCGCCAGCACACCCTGCCGTCAACCGTTTCACGATATTTACGAAACACGAAATTGTTCAAAATGATACACGGCACACCTTTATTAGTGGACCCGACACGAAACGCGGTGGAGTTCATTGTGACGGCACTGAACTGCAAGGCCTACTGACAAACTCGACCAAACAAGACTAAACAAATCCAACAAACGCAAAGCAAATCCAACGTAAGCAAATAATGTATTTACAAGTCCACTGTTCAATCCAAAGTCGTATAGATACCAAGTCATTTCTCTTCTGATAACGCGTGGTCACTAAAGCTAGAGGGAAAATTGCTCCCGCCAGAGTGCCACACGACATTTGGTCTCAAAATTTGGCGGTTCGGAAAAAGCTTATGAACAAATAAAAAAATAATAGTTTATTAAACCAAATGAAAACTATGAATATCGGGTCTATCACGACATAATAGTAATGAATAGTGGATGAATGGTTCAAGCAGACTAAAACTGAAGAAGATTTCCGTTGAGTTAAAAAAAGTTTATTTTATATCATTGAAATGTTGTTGTTTTACGATGTTCTGTCAAGTGCAGCGAGATCCTGGGCATTCTCAAGAGTCAGGTGAGCATGGTGTTTCTTCCATCCCATCTGCAGACCGAACGTTGAGGGCGAGTTTCACGCAAATAGTATACCTCGCCCCCTCCAAACAGCCTTCGTCAAGTACATTTTTCACGTCTTACTTGTGCTGCAAGGAATTCAAGTACTCATTCCAATCTACAGAAAATTGTACATAAAATGCTTTGTATACATTTTCCAAATTTTGTCCTCAAAATAACTTCAAACCCACCTTGAACTTTTGCCTTGAAAATTTGCGCTCTACCTTCGACTTACAAACGACGGACATCAATCTACAGTTTCTCTGGCTGAGCTGGGTTTTACACGGGGGCACGAATCACGACGGAATTTGAAGTTGAAACTAAATTATTTTATAAGGAAAATGGATCGAAAGGAATCGAAATAATAAAAAAATCTATCAGTGAAAATGAAAAATTTCCAAAATCCAGCTGTAATTTTATTTGCTTCACATGTAGTTTGTGAAGCAGACACTTCATTAAAGAAAAAGTTGAGACCAAATGTTGTAAGTGCGCTCTGACGGGATCAAAATTTCAAATTTTATAAATGACCACCGTTACCATAGCGATCTTGATGAGTGGAAGAACTTGGGTTCTATACAACTTTGGTTCAATCACTCGATTCTCCTTTGCCTCTGATTGCCTCGATCGTAATGGCGCTTCTAATACACCTTGTAAAGGAACTTGAACAATTTAATATTTTTTGTATAAAAAAATCATGCTTCACTTTTGGAAATTGTAAAAAAATAGTAATACTCCAGAGTGTATAAAAAAAAAAGAAGAAGAAAGAACGGACTGCCAGAGGCCAAAGACAATTTAACCAATGAGAATAATTTACTGAGGTATATAAGGACGCTCACCGAGGTACGTCCAGCAAGTCTGTTGCCTCCTCCCACGAAGCATTGTTATTCTTCTCTCCTTGTCAGCAATAAAAAAAGCTCTACCCCCATTAGTCTCTCTCCGTATCTTTATATTTGTTAGGAGAGACCCCTGATTGTATTGGTAGCCTGACTCCCGTTGGAACAACGTTCCTTCCTGTTTCAGCGCCAAACAATCAGGGGATCCTTGAGCCGAGCTCTAATAGCCTGCATCCCGTTGGAATAACGTTCCTTCCTGTTGCAGCGTTAGAGACGGCGAGGAGTTAGGGGGTAGTTGAGGAAAGCTCCAGCCTTAAGGATAGGTCGCATCCCGTTGAGAATTTTCTCTTCCTGGTGCGGCGTCTGAGAGGTTGGGGTTTAAACTCAGGATAAGATCTGCCTGCATCCCGGATTTGCAAGTGCTTTCCCTGTTGCAGCGGTCTTCCTGAGGACCTCTTAATTGGAAGATCTCTAGCCTCGTCTTGTCACTCCAGCGGCCGGGTTCTAATCCCCTCCCTGGATTTCAAGACGGGACACTGGGACTTCCTTACAGGAGCTTAGTGGGCTACTAACGCCTGGGCCAGAGTAACATCTCCCCCCGGTTTATTAGTCAAGTCTAAGACTCCTTTTTCTCTTATATTGTGGGGAAAAAATTAGAACACACCAACAAACCTCAGCCACCCGCAATACACCTGTTCCAACAGCTCTTTGCGCTATTCATACACCTTACCTTGCCGACTTTTTTGGCGCTTTCAATGAGCATTCCGGCCCTGAAAGAAACAGATTGGCGCTTTTCAGTGGCAACGCATTTTTTGTAAATAGTTAAGTAGATTTTTATGGTAGATCTATCAAGTTTAGTCGATAACTGTGACCTAATTGGGTGTAGAGAGGGCATTTTTAGTGAGCTTGAGGCTGCCATATCACAATATGAAGGGTTCAACTTGCTCTGCTTTAATATTAGAAGTATAAGTAAAAACTTAGACTCTCTCAGGGCGTTTATTTATTCTCATAAGGTTGTCTTTCATATCATTGCCCTGACAGAGACTTGGAACGTTAATGTTAATGATATTAATTTACCTGGTTATAGAGTGTTAGGCAGGGGCGTAGCTAGCCCTTGACCAAGGGCTGGGCAGAATATGTCGGACGTTATGGAAACTAGAGACCCCAACAAAAGAACTGGTAGCGCAATAAATCGTCAAATTCTTCCCCGGAAACTGAGTTTTCACAAAAAAGGGTCGTAATCCATCAAAAACTAACATCTTCGTTCGGAAATTATCTGTTTTAGCCTTCTATTCCTGATTTTCTATCCAAAAACTGACAATTCTATTCAGACTTTTTCTATTAACAGACAATTCGATTTCCCCGGAAATCGTTACTTGGCGTTCAAATATACAGGGTGACCGTCTTTTCATCAACGTCTTGTCTGAGAGACGTAAAAATTAAACATTTTTTAACCAAACAATAACGGGTTTTAACTCAAAACTGACGTTTTTTAACAAAAAAAACTGAATATTTCACTCCAGTATAACTGAATATTTTACTTCAAAACTGACGTTTCTACGCCAAAGACGAAGTGTTTACGCCTAAACTAAAAATTTCACAGCACAACTTTTAAAATCCAAGTCTTCACCCCCAAAACTGGTGAATTCCGCCTAAAAATGGCGGGTTTAACCCAAAACGGATCAAAAAAAATGATCTTAATTACGATTAACAGACCACTCAGTACTAAAAACTGCCGATTATATCCTTCAATTGGCGATTTTAGTAAAACAAAAAACAAAACAAAAAAAACGGTAATTCCTGGCCATGTCTGACGTGCCCCCCCCCCCTCAAAATGAAGATGCTACCACAAAACTGGCGATTTTAACCTAAGACTAAACTTTACTGTTCCATTTCAAAATGAATATTTTACACCCGAAACGACAATTTCCCCTCAAAATTAGATAATTTACTCCAAAACTGACAATGTCACACTTTAACTCAAGTTTTCCTCAAAACGGGTGATTTTAGACCATTCTGCCTTGAAAACAGGTGATTTCACAACAAAAAATGACAAATTCATCGCAAATGTGACGATTTTATACCAAAACAGACGATTTCACGCCAAAGCTGACGTGTTGCCCCCAGGAGCGTAGCCAGTCCGTGATCAAGGGGTGGGCAGCCAGATGGGCACGAATCCACAGTAGAATGGAGAGGGGGGCACGTCTTGAGAAAAAGTGTTCGTTCGCGGATGAAATCCAGAAAAGAACATTTTGCGGCTAAAGACTGAGGAAAAACACCCATTCAAGGCTAAAATTCGCGGTTGAAATTGAAAAAAACACGATGCAAAATCCAAGCCGAAATTAAGAAAATGCGCTAATTCACGGTTTATAGAGCTCTTTTAACAGCTAAAATTGACAAATAGACTGCTCGTTCAACGTAGAGTTGAGCAAAATCACTCATTTGCGGCTAAAATTGAGAAATATAGCTCATTCAGGCGGGTAAAATTGAGGAAAAATTGTTCTTTTGCGGCTGAACTTGACAGAACGCATCAATTCGTGGTTAGGCGTTGCCCATAGTGCTGGCCGTAATTGAAATATTAAATCGAAAATGCGTTATTTTACGGTTTTTTAAGACCTTTTCATGGCTAAAATGAAGAAAATGGGCTAGTTCAAGGTAAAATTGAGAAAAAGCACTGAGTTTCAGCTAAACTTAAGGAAAACGTCAATTCGAGGCTAAAAACAGTGCTCTTTCACGAGTAAAATCGGGGAAAAACTATGTGTAACTACTCTTGAGAAAAACTGGATTCACGCCTGATGGATATGGCGTATGAGCAGACTACGGCTTTGGCATCCTCGACTAGGCATGGCCGAGTACAGGCTCACTGGTTGATTGATTGATATGTAAGCAGCTTCACTGGTGAAACTATCAGATGCACCGTTGCCCTTTCGCAGGCTGATAACAGGATCCTGGAGGTGAGAATCGCGTCAATTCACGGTCATCAGAGACTAAATTTGCACAGAAACGGCCACAATCCGTCAAAAATATCTGCTGGAAAACTGTCGTTTGTAGCCTTTTATTTCGGATTTCATGACGAAAAAGTGATACTTTTGGATTTAAACTTCAAATTTTAGACCTAAGACGGTAAGCAGAGCTGGCATTTCCTCTCCCACCAATCTGGATGACAGAGCGGGCCAAGCACGGTTTGAGCTAGCCAAAACACACGAAATTGCCCGTCGAACCTGCGAAAATGGGATCCTAGTGCGAAAAATCAGCAAAATCGGTTTCCAAATTAAGCCGACCCTCGAAATCGGTTTGTCAGCAACAAACATCCGTGAATTTTGGATTTTCGGTGAAACCGATAAGCGAAAATGTGGTCTTTTTTAGTGAGAAAAATCCGCAAAATTGGTTTTATGGAGCTTACTACAAGAAATTTGTGTTTCTGTTAGCCAAATCAGGGAATTTTTTTTTTTTTTTAATGAAATATCAGTAAAAATGATGTCTTAGTAGTCGAAATCAGAGATGCTGGTTGCTCAGCGAGGCAGAGGTTTGTCGTGTGCGAAATTCGGTTTTCACAAAAAAACAAAACCAAAAAAAAAACAAAAAAAAAAACAGCGAAAGTTTTATGCTGGATTTTAGTCATTAAAATTATAACTTTTTGATGGAATTTAGGGGTGATCAGCTGCCCCACGAAATCTGCGCTTTTTATTCTAGGGGAGGGCAACTGCCCGCTCCTGCCCCCCCGCTGGCTACGCCCATGGTTGCCCCATAACTGATGACTTTAATACAAAACTGGCCATTTTACCCCAAAACTGACTGTTTTAATTCCAAAACTTACGATTTCATCCCAAAAACGTTCCTAAACTGAAGATTTTACCCTGAAACTTGCGGTTCCATCCCAAAAATATCACTTTACCTCAAAACTGAATATTTTACTTCAATATTGATATTTTAATTTGTTGGGCACAGCTTTTCAGGGCACATAGAGTAAGTTTTGACGATTTCAAGGCTGGAATAATTGCCATTTTTAGGGCGCATAAAGTCAGTCTTTCCAGATATAGGAGCGAACAGTACGTCCCAAGTCAAGGCGAGAACAGCCGGGTTGGCCGTTTTCGGTGCTCCGCATGGTCTATTTTGCCATTTTCAGGGCTGGAGTCACTTGTTCAGGCATTTTTAGAGCTCGATTCGTCGGGTAATCCATTTCTAGAGCTTGTAAAGTAAATTCGGCAATTTCTAGGGCTCAAATATAGTAATTTTAGCCATTTTAAAGACACGAATCGTCAGTTTTGCCATTTTCAGGGCTCAAATACTTAGTCCATCAAGCCAAGGCCATGAAGTTTGACCATTCCTGAAGCGCAAATTGTCGATTTTGCTATTTTCAGGGAAGGAATCATCTTTTTAGGCATTTCCAAGACACGTGAAGTCATTTTGGCCGTTTCCAGGGCTTGATTAGTCCGTCAAGCCAAAAGCGCGCATTATGGTCATATTTGGCTCAAGAATGGCCAGTCTGATCAATTTTAGCGCACGAATGGTCGATTTAGCTACTTTCGGGCGGTAGACATGATCTTATTAGGAATTTTCAGAAGTTCACCAGTCACCCCCAATTTTTAGGGCGCGTGAAGTCCAGTTTTAGCCATTTTCAAAACGCGAATCGACAGTTTTGTGTTTTTGGGCGTGACTTTAGCTGTTTTTATAGTGTAAATAGCTAGTTTTAACTATTTTTAGGCAGTGAAAAGGCTGTCAAACCAGTTTTAGTAGAGCGAACAACAGCATTTCTCTAGCACCTCTCTTGAGCAAATACTGAATCCGCGCCTGTCTGCGAAAATGGTATTCTAGGACGCAAAAACGGCGAATTTGGTCTTTGAATTATGTCACCCTTGCGATTTCCGTTTTGTAAATGACAAAACCCGTTGAAATTTATTTTTTTTATTAGTGAAATCCGTGAAGTTATTTTTTTGGTGAGCGCCGACGAAGCACAATGTGATTATCCTGAAAGATTTTTACTTTCAGAATGCATCTAGGGGTGGGCAACTGTTCCACTGAATCTGAATTTTTGAGTCTAGGGGAGGGCAGCTGTCTAGCCCTGCCCCCCTCTGGCTATGCCTATGTTGTTAGGTAAATTCGTGCATTGCAGTTTTTGATCCATGACTCACCTTCATGTTTGCATTTGAGGCTGTGGGTTCGCCGTTCATAGGAGTTTTTCACGGATCAAGTTAGAAAAATAATTATAAATTTTTTTATAACCGATGCAAACAAAATTGATTTGCGAAATCGTGTCATTTGCCCTATTATTAGGCTTTGTTGTGTCCGGGAATGAAATTCACGCAGATACCGGCGAGTCCGGTAACATTAGGCATTTACTCAAACGAACTGTTACAGGGGGCCTGTCCGGTAAGATTTCAGGGTTCCTAGGAATATCCTTTTCCAACCGCCCGCCCCAAATTAAATCACATGTTGATGGGGAGGACGGGTGGAAACTAACAGTGATAGTGACATTAAAAAGTTATAGAACAGGCCCTCAGTAGTCACTTAAGTGACAAAATCACTGGTTTTTGTCACAGTGACTGCACAGTCACCGGAGCTAGTTGTCACTGTGACCGACAAAAGCTGTCACGTCACACCTCTAGTGAGCATATGGATCAAAATTGTTGTGTTTTTGGTCTGTTTCTTGATTTGCATAAGGCATTCGATTCGATTAGTCACGATCTACTATTTATTAAGCTAGAAAATTAAGGAATTAGAGGTCCTGCTCTTAGACTGTTAAAATCGTACATCACTGGTCGTACACAATTTGTAAGGATTAACAATACTGTCAGTGACTCGGTGGAATTAAGATATGGCATACCACAGGGTTCTGTCCTGGGACCTTTGCTATTTATAGTGTACTATAATAGTATTTTTTCGTTGAATACGTTGTCTTCTTCGTTTTGCTTCGCGGATGACACTGTTTTTTTGTGTAATGGTAAAAATTCTGAGGATGTGTTAAGTAAAATTAGGAGAGATTTTAGGTTAATTAATAATTGGCTAAATACTAATTTCATGTTACTTAATTTAGACAAAACGGCGATTGTTGAGTTCTCTTTGGGAGCTAAGGAGTTTAGTGGGGATACGCACTTCACAGTTCACTCAGACGATTGCGGGAATAATGATGATTGTAAATGTGATAAGGTAAGATTTGTTGATCGCTGTAAATATCTAGGTGTTATATTCGATTCTAGGATGAAGTTTGATGGGCATATCAAGAATGTTGTTAGCCGAGTCAGAAAATTATTTCATAAATTTAAAATATTGAGATTGTGCCTCAGTTGGGGAACATTAAGAATGATATATTTGGCGCTATGTCAATCTATTATTGCTTATGGTATTATAGTGTGGGGAGGGACTTATAAATACCTTATCAATAAATTACTGGTGGTTCAGAAGACTCTTATGAAAATCATATTAAATAGACCTAGTTTGTACTCCTCTAGTAAATTGTTTGAAGACTTCAATGTGCTATCTGTCGAAGAATTATATATTAGGGCAGGTTGCCTTCATATGTTTAAGATTAGCTCTGCTATGCCTGTCCGTTCGACCTTGGTAGATACGAGATTAACACGACTTATCAATATTATTATACCGAAACATAAGACTGACTTCTACGCTAGGCTTGCCTCTATTACAGCTTTAAAAATAGCTTTATTGAATAAGTTCAGTTATGTGCAATTTAATACATTGAGCCAATTTAAAAAATTTCTAGTCAAAAGAATTTTTGAACGCTCCTTGAAGTTACCATCTCACTTGATAATTTAAAATTAGTTGTGTGCTTGTTGTGTTAATTTATTTAATCTGTGATAAATTTATTGGTAGTTTCTTTGGTGTCTATTATTTATCTAATGTATTTAATATGTGATAAATTTATTGATAGTTGCTTTGGTCTCTATTATTATAGATATTTTGTATTTCGTTAAGAAAGCGAGTAGATTGATGAGTTGTACCTTTTAAGTTTTTTTGTTTTTTTTTGTATGCTACTAATTGCGGATTGGAAGATATATGACGTAGATCCATGTAGGTAACACGTACTCAATATTGTAAAATTCTCTTACGTTTGTAGTATTTCTTTTGGTCAGCTCCAGGCCTCCACTCAAGTTTATCTTTTTGAGGGCTGGAAAAATAAAATAAACTAAAACTAAAACTAAAACTAAAAGTAAAATTGAAAAATCAGATAGAAAAAATGAGAAAGAAAGTAATGCTCGGCAAAAATTGAGAGTTAGCTAAAATTCGCAGCTAAAAATCAGAAAAAGCGGGTAATTTGCGGCTGAAATAGAAAAAAAAGGCAAATTCGTGATTTATAATTATAAAAGCAAATTTAGCCAACATCGAGAAAAAGCACTAATTCAAGCCTTAAAGTGAATGCACCCATGAGGAAAGCAGGCGCTAATTTACGACTAAAATTGAGAAAAAAAGGGAGAGAGAGTGAGAGAGAGACAAAAAAAACTTTGATTAAATGAAATCAAATCGCATATTCCGGGTTTTAGAGGAAAATTGACAGCGAAAATTGAGAAAAAAGGCTGATGTGCTGCTCTAAGACCAAACCCCCACCCCTGAAACAAAAACAAATTAATTTCGTGGCTAAAAGTGCGAAAAATCTCGTCTAAAATCGAGAAAAACGCTAATTCAGGGCGAAAATGTTGAAAAATCGCTAATTCTTGACTGAAATTGAGAAACATCGCCAATTCGCGAATGGAAGCAAAAAAATGTGCTAATTCCCTGATATAATAGCTAAAATATTGAAACCCCGCAAATTAGCGGCTTGATAAAATGCGCTTATTCACGGCTAAAATTGAAATAAACGTTAAGTTCTACTACGCGACTAAAATCGGTAAAAAAACAAATTCATTGTTTCACGAGGGCATTTTGTTTGAAATTGAGTGGACAAAATTGATTATTTAGTGCTAAAAGTGATAAGTAAAAACAATAATTCTTAAACAAATTTAAGAAAAATGGCTAATTCACGGCTAACTTTTGGAAAACCCGCTGCTAATTTAGTGGTTTCCGAGAGGGACAAATTCAGCTAAAATGGAGAAAAAGCGCTACCAAATTCGTGGCTAATACAAGTGGAAAAACGGCTGAATTGCGGATTGCGGCTAATGTTGAAAAATAAATAAAAAAAACACGGATTCGCGGTTTCAGCTGGAAAGTTTGACTTAAATTCAGAACAAGATCAAATTAATGGATAGAAATGGGGGAAATTACTAAATTACTGTTAAAATTGAGTGAAACGGTGGTTCGCGTTCAATTTCTTTCAATAAAAAGAGCTAATACGGGGCTGGAATTGCGCATATTACGCCGCGTACGTGAACCTGGCACAAGACGTGCTAACAAACGGTCTCATTCGTTTGTTTACGTTTGTTTTGCCGAAATTTTCATTTGTTCAACTTTTCAAATTCATTTTATTTTTTTAACATTATGTGTGCGGCTTATTAGTTCGCCCAAACTGACACATGAGCCGGATCGTTTGTTTAACGAGCTAGCCAGACACAATTTCGTTTATTTAGCCGCGACAACTTTACGCAACCCAACATTATGAGCGAAATTGTTTGTTTTGCCGCATATTCCGTCAAAACATCGTTTGTTTCATCAAAATATTCATTTATTTAGCCTCCTGACTCACCCTGCTCGTCACGAACACGTGTGAGTGCGGCGCGCCCAAAATTAAGGATTCCGACACATCATCGAAATCGGAATGTTTAGAGGCGTATTTCGTCGGAAGGTTTTTTGTTTACTTTTTGTTTTTGTTTTTTTTTCCGACGTACGAGCAAAATCGTTTGTTTAGAGGCATGTACATCGGACACCTTATGAATCCAGGGGCATGTACACGTTTTTGTGGCGAACAGAGTGAGCTGGGAGGCTGAACAAACTAATATTTTAGTTACACAAACGCTGTTCCGACGGAATATGCCGCTAAACAAACGATTTTACACGATCATAATATGTGGGTCGGGTTTCGTGAAATCGAGAAAGGATGCTAATTCATGCTTTCAAGTGAAGACAACTGCTAATTAGCGGATATATCTGGGAACAACATAAATTTACTGCAAAAATTGTGAAAATTTGCTGTTCTACTGGTAAATGTGTGCACTGGCCGGGAACGCTCTTTATTAACCGTAACCGTAAGATATATTGTTTTGGTTTCCTGTATCGTTAACTGGTAAAGCGTCGAATAACGGGAAGCACCCGGGAGTCAAAAAATGAAAAAATGGGATAAACAATTATAAAAATTAATAAAATTTTACAAATCTGAGCCATTCCGAAATTCCGTTTAAAAAAGTTTTGTCCCGTCAGCCACTTTCAAAATCCGATAGATCTGACGAGAAATCCGTCAAGTTGGCAGCGCTCCACCCCCCACCACCACCCCACCAAGATGAGTACATAACAAGTGGATGAAGACGGCCAAAATACCAAATGAATTCTTTCCCGGAGTGTTATCAAGAGAACGAGAGTTTATATAGGTTTCTAAATTTTAGTCGGGGAATTGAATTCCCCACCCCACCCCGTTTTGGTGCCTTTAACCGTCGCACTCTTCCAAAACGGGGACCATTACATTGTCAGCCCCAATCCACGGCCTATAAATTGTTCTCTTTTTTTTTCCACCTTTGGAATCCCTCACGAGACATTAGCCCCCCCACCCCCACCCCCCTCGCCGCCACACACACCATCCAAGTTTTAAATAAAGGCCCTTACGTTGGTTGTCCATGAAGGTGATGAGTACACATTTAGAAACGATTACATTCCATTTAAAATGCCTCCAGGGGAAAATGGGCCGAGAGCCAGTCTACGAAACGATAAGAAATAAAAACCCTCGGTGAGAGGGTCGGCGGGCTCTAAATTTATTGCTTGGGGGCAACAAGATAAGGCGGGTTGCTTCACCCCTAAAGTTTTTTTTTTTTTTTTAATTAAGAACAAAAAGTTCGAAAGGATAGCGTGAAACTTCCCAACTTTTCTATGTATAAAGTGTATTTTTTCATTTCCATAAATTCCCTTTCCCAGTGTATGTAACCACCTATGGAATAAAATATTTGTTTGCTCGGGAGCGTAGCTGTAAAGAGAGACGTTAAGTATAAGCGCTAGATTTAAAGAAACTCGTAAAGAACGAGAGGGTTATCGAGGGACGTCATTCTTTTACAATTTTTATGAAGCTCAATCCTCCCCCCCCCCTCACACCAGCACCACAACCACCCACGTCATCAGCCTCGGTACTTCTTTTCGAGGCGAAAGGCATTACTCACAGTTGGAAAACTCATCGAGGTTAAAGCACAATGTCGGGTATACGATGAAGAGGCATACATAGGCATGAAGGAAAAATCCCCTTCTTCCCCACCCAGCCTTCGCGTGTGAAAGAAAAGGGGGTGGTGGTGATGGGGGTAGCACGTAACGATCGACTTAAGACAAGAGTGGAAGGAAGATACACCCTCTCCTTTCCGTATAACGTCCTATGTGGTGGTGGCATGTTGGTATAATTTCCTTGGCACAATGGATGGGAAAGTTTAGTCTCGGGTGAACTGATGATCTAGAGTTGGGTTGTGTTGAGGGCGGGGGGTAAAGGGATGGGGAGAAGCGTTTAGCGTCCCTCCCGTGTGAAAAGGGCTTACGACGTACTAATCGTCTTCTGAAAGGAGAAATCCTAAGCTGGAGGGATGAGTTCTGAGGATGAAGACGATTTTGAAAATGCCATGTCTGTGCCATTTATTGTCTTTCGAATTTCCTGATGCCGCATTAGCAATAACTTTATTCCTTGAAATTCGGTGGTCCCTATAAATCTGTCGCGATTTTCGCCTAAAACGTCCCAGTAAACGCTAATTTTGTTATATTGAGCAGAAATCGATTTAGAAGGAGAATAAGGAAATTTTGGTTTCACCATCCATGATATTCATCCCCCCTACGAAGCTCGATGAGTTCCGAGAAAGTGGCAGTCATACAAGCGAAACGACACACGTGTACGTCAGAGAAGGGTCAGATAAACACCGCCCTTCAGATTCACTCCTACAAACCGTCGTCAACGCGTGTATACGATGGGGATATCGTGTGAAAACAAACCCCTCTCCAAAGACCTGTCAATCAACCTAGCGAGTACAACAATGCAACGAGGCGTGGCGATCTGGGGCACAACTGACGTTTATGTTTTAGTTCTCTGTAGAACAAAAGGGGGAAAATGGTTTGAAATTACGAACGAAAGTTGTTAATGGTTGAAGAGTGGTGGTGGGAGGGGGTGAGAGAGAGGAATGAACGGCATCGGTTGTGAAGCTTTGACGATGATATGGATGAGGGTGGTGAAGGGATATGAGAAGCACTTTCCTTTCTGTGCTGAAGTTGTGACAAGTGAAGTTGTTGAAGAGTCAATGTCACGAGGCATGTGATAGGAGGTGGAGGAGGAGGAAGAGAGCTTGGTGGTGTCCCTGGGACAACTTCCTTTTCCTGCTCTTATCTTTTGTTTCGTTAGGAAATGTCAACGGCAGCCGAAAGCCTGGGCGCTTTTCCACGACCTTTCTCACTCACTTACTCTCTCTCTCTCCCTCTCACTCTCTCTCTCTCACGACAGCCAGAGATACTCCTCTCAGTTATCATTTTCAAAACATTCCTACCCGCTTCAACGTAACATTTTCAAGTCCGCAATCAGTCAAAGACGATCTTGACACTGTCATGATCGGGTGGGTGTTGCTTTTCTCAATTACAATGAAAGGGGAGAATTTCCTGGGATCAAAATTTTGTTACGAAGTGAGGGATTTATTAGTGAGTTTTAGCACTCTCCCCCGGAGACTTTATTTTCAAATTTCAACCAATCAGATGTTTCGTAACCAAGCAACAACTGATTTATCGTTTGCGTTAGCGTATAGCGGTGGTGTTGCTAAAAGTATCTTTAAGCCTAGTACACTCTGAGACTCTTTGAGTCCGATTCTTTGTGTCAAGAAATGAATCCCGAAAGACGGGCCGGTAACCTGGTGTTGCATGTGTCTGGCAATCCTTCATCTTCCTTGTCTATTTTCTCACTGCATCATCCGTCCCTCAAGAGAAACGCTCCTTCCCCATGAGCATGAGAACTGAATTTTTTGTTGTTGTTGTTGTTGTTAAACGGGAAGGGAAGCCCAGAAGAAACTATCTCCTACCAAACTCGACCAATAAGATCTATTGCGGTGTCCCCTCAGGTTGCCCTGCCAAGGAAGACGCTAGTTTCCAAGCGTCCTCCACCACCACTCCTTAACGAAGTTGAGGATGTTCCCCGTAGCCATTCTGGAGATGTCTTCCGGTTGAAGCACATCATTTCCAAGATGGTGAAAGCGTAACTGCCCCAGAGCCTCACACTCACACAGTACGTGCTCTGCTGTTTCCACGGCCAAGTCACAAAATCTGCAAATGTCCGTGTCAGACTTCTCCATTAGTCTGAGTCTATGTCGAAGGGCACAATGTCCCGTTAGCAGTCCCACCAAGATCCCAAGGTCTCTTCTGCTCAGGGAGATCAGGCCCTTCTCCGACCGTCCCTTTGGAGTGCCAAAGAGCTTGGCCTGCCTGAGACCTGGTTGTCTAACCCAGTGTTCACGATGCCTCTCGTCCAACCACGCCTGCACCTGCCTCCTCGTGAAGGACTTCGTGACCCCGAGACTTGGCTCCGGGCCCACGTAAGGCATCTCTGATCCTCTCTTCGCGAGTTGATCAGTCATTTCATTCTCCTCAAACCTCTTGTGACCTGGCACCCACATCAAAGTAAGGCTGTTTGCCGTTGCCACAGGCCTGGCTTCAAGACATCCCCAAACTAGCTTCGAATTCACGACACTTGAGCCTAGGGCTTTAAGAGCCACCTGGCTATCAGACAGGATGAAGATCTCCACTTTCCGAAGACCAAAGACCCCAATGCCAGCACCCCCATCCTTCACAGATCCATCAGTATACCATACTCGCGTGCCGGGCTTAAACCTCGGCAAACCCTTATCCCAAAGATCGCGGTTGCCTATATCGACCTTGAAGCGTTTTTCAAAATCCATCCTCACATGCATGAGATCCGTAACGACTTCAGCCGCCTCACTACATGCAACTTCCTCCAGAACACGCAAGTGCCCAACCTGGACGTCCCGCTTCACGTGATCCGCTCGCAGCAGTCTCACCGCCGCCATATATGCGGTCGCCTACACATGAAAGTGCAGGGTGGGGGGCATGTCCACACCTCCATGGCCGCCGTCGGGCACGAGTGCATAGCACCCGTTACTCCAAGACAGGCGTTGGCGCTGCAACTTACTCAGCAAGGCCTGGACTGTCCCTTGTTTCGTTCTCTGCCACCATAGGAGTGAGACATAGGTGACGATAGGCCTAACAATGGCTGTGTACAGCCCCAATACCATTTTTTCGCTTTGGACCCCATGTTTTGCCAAACATTTTCCGACTAGCCCACATTGCGAACGTGGCCTTGATCAGCACCCTCTTGATATGCGAGGTCTATTTGAGCCCCTGATCCAGGGTAACTCCAAGGTACTTGACTTCTTGTTCTACTTTCAACACTTCTCCATTCAGTCGAACTACCTTGAATGCCAGCTTCCTCCTGTCTGGTAAACTCAACAAGGGTGGTCTTCTCAGGGTTAACCCTGAGACCATGCCTGCTGCACCATCGCTGCACTATGTTAAGGGCACCCTGCATCCTATTGGATGGCGAGAAGCTCGTCCACCACGAGCAACAAGAGCAAAGGAGAGAGCACACCCCCCTGAGGACATCCCCTTGAGGGCAACACGGAAACAGTCTCCCCTCCCAGCTCCGAAGTCACGACACGGCATTCCAGCATCCCCTTGATCCATTTCACTGAAGATGGATCAACACCTCTACTCCTTACTGCAGCCTCCATAGAATCATTGGTGGTGTTATCAAAAGCACCACCTATGTTCAGGAAGCAGCCCAGCGCAGTTTCTTTCGCCTCCAGAGATTTTTCAACCTTACCCACCAGTTCGTTTAGAGCGGTCTCATTAGATTTGCCCGCCTGGTAGGCAGGCTGCCCCCTCTGGATTTGTTTAGTATTAAGGTAACCGTCCTTGATATCCAGGTCAATTGCCTTTTCCATTGTTTTAAGGAGGAAGGACGTGAGGCTTATGGGTCGGTACGCCTTTGCCTGGGCCGAGGAGTTTGCTCCCGACTTAGGAATGAACACAACCCTTTCTTCAATGTCCCTTTCCAGGGCCTCAAGCTGGTCGTCCAAGAGGAGGGCTGCTGGGTAGTCTCTATGAACCACACAAAGCTTTCTTCCCTTGAGCGATCCGGTATATGAAGGACCCCGCGCGGTCGTCCTTCGCTTCTTTTTCACGGCTCCTTCTGGAGTCGTCTCTGCAGAGGCTCTCCCCTTCTTCCTCTTCTCCACCATCTGCAGAGCACTCGCCCTGGCGGCTTCCGGTTCATCCCCCTTCTTCCGAACCAGTCACAAAAAGCGTCGCCTCTGATCCCTGTTCAGGCCAGAGACGTACTTGTCGAAATCAGCGATCTCCTGGTCTCCAGGCGCCGCTGTTGCGGGATCGACGGGTTCGGATACCGTTCCCTGACCCGCTTGTAATTCGGGTACGCCGGATACCGGCGAACCCGAGAGGAACACTACTCCCTCAGCGACACCACCGGAGGTTCCGGGCTCAACCACCTCCATTGAGGTAGTCTCCCCCGTCAACTCCGTGGTGCCGGGCTGAGCAGGCTGAGGCGCAGCACGGCGCGTCAAAGACGCCGAGAAGGCTGGAGGTCGGAGTTGGGTGGTCAGTGACTAGCAGCATCAAAATGCGTAGTGCCGTATTTTAAAAGACGCCATGAAATACACGGCGTCAACGCATAACCACCCCATTTGGCCCCTGAGAACTGAACTGCTGTTTGCGGATTGTGAAAAATTTCGCCCAGAGGTTCATACAATTTTAGCCTGGAGAGCCCGGCAGGGAGAATACTATGCCGAGCAGTTCAGTTCTATCGAAACGCTAGGAATTGTGTTCCTTGAGTCATGACAACTTTGCGAAATTGACTTTTGAGAGAGTGAAACAGGCGAAATGTGTTCTCTCCGTGAAATTGTTGAAGGTGCTAGCCCGAGAAATTTGGCTTTTGGAAGCTGTCGTTCACAGTTAGAAAGTTAGTCGTTCAGAGAGATAAAAGGAAGGGAGAAACTGTTCGCTTTCGAGTCTAGAAGAGGCCAACTTTCCATCCCGGCACACTCTGGCTACGCTTACGATCCTGACCGTGACAATTGGAGTGCCCAGCCTTATCTCACCGTCGCACTCGCACCTTTCTCTAACCGCCTTTGCCGAAAACCCTATAAACCACTCCCCCTACTTCCCTAACCCGTCGGTTGCCAGGAGTGTAAGTGGCGCGAGGTCCTGGTTGTCACGAATCTCCGCAATTGCGTCAATGCTTCACCGCTCGATCAGGTGCACTACTTCAGCCTGGGATACCGATTCAAAAGTCACAGGAGGTCGTCGAGTAATTCCTTTAAGGGTCTTTTGCTGTCCTCAATCCAGGTCCGAAGTCTCAAGAAGCAAAACAGCGTGGATGGGTACCTCCAACCCCTTTCGACAGACCCGGCACCACCACGCGATAGCAACCTGGGCCTGTGATGTGGCCGCCTCTTTAGGTTCATCACTTACCGAGGGGTGTTGAGTGATGTATACCACTTCGCTCTACCTCTTATTCCCAGTTTCCGTACGCAGTGTTCCCCCGTATTGACTCACGGTCTTTCGAATCTTCCCCAGAGCACAGCTTCGAAGTTTTTTCAATCGGAACGGTGAACCCTTTTCTCACCCATTTAGCCTGTCCCGATGCTTTTGACCACAAGCAAAGTAGTTTTAGCGGTGATCAGACCGCGATTTTAAGTTATTGTACTGGCTTTCATTAAAAACTTAGACAACTCGCGTTTATTGGGAACGCGTTTCAAGCTTTTAATTTGCATTAAATTGCTTTCCTGTTCGATACAGTATTTATCTTTTTTTTTATTTTTAATTAAAAAAAATAAATGGGGGTTTTCTGTTAAATAAAAGGCTCTCTTCTCCTCTTAGATTGCAAATGAGAATGAAACGGTGGGAAATCTTTAACAAAACCGGAGAGTTTGCTGGAAGCCTATCATAATATTGCCTCAACCCTCACCCCACCAAACTTCCCACCCACCTTTTTCTACCATTCCATCATCCTCTCACGGTTCTATCTCTCTTGTTACTTCATTTCATTTTCGCCTCTTCCAATCTCCGAATTGTTCAAGTCGGAATCTATTTCCTTATTCAAATAATCTCGCCCTTTCACCCCACCCCACGGGTTTTTCCAAATATTGGAACCTCTTGGTGTGACTGAACTTGTTTTCAGGACTTTTACTTCTTCTTTTTAAAGAAGATATTTTTATACGCTTATCGGGGTAACGTGCAGCTATAATTGTTTGAAGTTGATCAAAAAACTGTTAATTGGCGTGGAGACAAACTTTTTCAAGTGTGTGAGTGGTGGAGGGTGGGTTCTCATTTCTTAACGCTGCAAACTGGCAAAGAAGTATTTCTCTTCTCCCTAACCCCCCCCCCGCCACGCCATACATAACACCCAGCGGACCCGCAAACCACCAAAGAAACGCTTAACGGTCTCTCAAAATGATAACAATCGTGTGTGGAATATGACACAAAAAACCATGACGGCACTATAGGCAAAAACCCTAACCCTCAAGAGATTTAAGTTAATCAAACTAATTTGAATACTGTCAAGTGAAATGGAATCTCCACGAACAACCTCCCATTCGTATGATGGAACGTTATTATCGTGTCAGTGAAAGGGCGGGGAGATTGGGAGAGAAAATGGAAAAGCTTCCGAAAAAAAAGTGGAAGGATGTACAGGGAGGTGGTCCCACCACCTTTTTTTTTTTTCAGTCAGTACAGTTAAAAAGCAAAGGGATTGCAAGGAGTTGATAAAGTGACAAAACTGTTGTGAGAGGGAGTGAATTTTTCGTTGGTTTAAAAGTTGAAGCGCGTTGATGTTGTGGCGGAGGCTGTTGGTGGTAGGGGGGTTGAGGAGGTGGGGAAATGGAAAAGCGACAGGCCCAACTTTAAGGACTTCTTGCGGAATAACAAAAAGATTCTTGGGAAGAAGAGACGGTTTTAGAGCCTCTGGAAGGATGGAGGGGGGGGGGGTTGTGGACCTGTAAAGGGTCTTCCATGGTGGTGTGATGGGAAGATGGGTGGAATGGGTTTGTTTTCAGCAAAAAAGAGACGATGACGATGATGATGAGAATGAAACGTGTCGTGGAAGCTAAAAAAAAAAATAATAAACGTTTCAAAGTGAAGTGCTGTTACAATGACACTGTATTTCACGTGCGATTAACTCAGTATACATAATGAAATTTCTTATCTATCCTTCCGTTTCTCTTTCCCGAGATTAAAAACCACTTTAGTTAAATTAATATTCTAGCATTGTTAATTCAAAAATAATTACCCAGCTCTGGAAAAATTAACAACACCCATAAAGCTCACGAAACGCGAACTAACGTGATATACTATATATTTTTTTAAATTCCGTAATTTTTTTTTTTTTTTTTTTTTCAGGGTTTAAACACCTGCGTAACCCCCTCACCCACACACCCTTCCATCCTCAACAACGTTTTAGCATGCAGAAAACCAGGGTGTTACAAAACACATAGTATTCAAGGCCTCAAAGCCTGGAAAATTCCCCCACTCCACCAAACCACACACACCCACCAGCGGCGAAAAAATCACCTCTAAATATGCCTTTTAACATTAACCGCCTCGTTCGTCCCCCCTCCTCTTCCTCCTCCTCCTCCTCTTCCTCAATCTTTCTTCGCCACATCGCCCGTGTAACAACGGAACCGAATGAAGGGAAGGGGCGGGTTGCAGGTCCAGCGCGACGACCCCGCGTGCGATTACACTCCTTTTTGACGCGACACACACATGCGGTGGTATGTAATGGGATGGAGGGGTGGGGAGGACTCCAGGCCGGTTTGCATATAAAGAGTGTCATTTCCAGCAGGACGTCCTATGGGAACTGTTCAAAAGGAAGAAGAGAGAGAGAAAAAAACCCGGGAAAAAAGCGATGAGGGTAGTGGTGTACTAAACCTATTTTTCGCGCTTTACGATTTTTGCAGTTTATTTTACCTCTTCAACCCCACCCCCCACCCCAACACCATCAACCCGAGTTGTGTCTCCTCTCTTTTGCACGACTGCTTTTGCTTCCTTTTGATCGTGTTTTGTGTTTGAAACACGATTTTCCCTGGTACCCCCCCTAACCCCGCACGACGCTTGGTTTTCTCTTTAATATTGAAAAGAAAAACGAAATATAAATATATATTTTTTTTTTCAATTTAGAATGTATCACGACGCTCTTTTAGGAATGACGATGGAGGGGAGGGTGGCATTTATTTTTCATTTTCTCGTTAAACTTTTCTGATTCTGACCATATACCTAGTAGTTAAATTGCTTGAACGAGAAAAGACTGCGAAGGAATGCCGCGATATTGTTTGGGAGTGGAGTGGGGGGGGGGGCTCACTTTAGATGAATAAAAATAGCGTCTTGACTCCAGGGCCTTGCAGAGATAGTATTCGGGCCTGAATATGGCACTCAATCGGGCCCTTTCAAAGACACGCCCCCCCACCAACCCACCCAAAGTATTATTATCACACTACTATATACTGCCCATTAGTTTAAACCACAAAAAAGGTCCAACCACAGCAAATCTCCACCCACAATAACCTGTGAGTACTAAAAGCTCTAACCACTGTAACGGTCCATCGGTCTTCGGTCAATCGATCCTTTGCTCATTTTCATTATTAGGTGTGAGGTCTTCTGAGTCTTCTGTGCGTTCTGATTCAAATTTGTCCTGCTTGACATCTTATTCATTGTAGAATACCTCAAGTGGATAAACTCGCTTGATTGAGCGACATAGGCTCCCCTCCGAAGTTCTAACGTGTACCACTCGGGATCTACCATCATTTCCGGGCACCACCTTCTCGACTACGGCGATGAGCCAATAGCGACGTATGTTATTTTCGGAGCCGATGAATACTACTTCGCCCACAACAGGGGGTCAGGTATTCGCTGATTTTTCTCTTATCAGGATCATTTGGCCCCGGTATTCAGATCTGAACCGTCTCTTCAGGTCGTCTCTGACTCTTTGAAGATACCTCACTCTTTTCTCAAAATGAGTTGACTCAATTGCGTCACAATCTGAAAGTCCAATCTGTGTTAAATCCCGTAGGAACATCGTAGGACTGATTGGTATAGTCTCGTTCGGATGTTCGGAATAGTAGGTGATCGGCCTCGAATTGACGAGTGCTTCACAATCAGCCAGAACTGTATAGAGTTCCTCTCGAGTCAGAGAGCTGTTCCCCAGTGTTTTACGAAGCAGGGTTTTCAAGAGGCCCACCATCCTTTCCCAGAATCCGCTCCATGGTGGGGCGGATCGACGCGACTCTGTAGGGAATGCCCCAAGGGTTCGCCGAGAGACCATCCTCAACGCACGTCCTCCACTCCGGACCGCCGAAGAGCCTTTTTTAGGTCCCCCCTCGCGAGCGCATAACGCTCGTCTGCAGCCTCGCGACCCGGGCCTCGAGTCCTTTGTTAGGCCCGGCGCAGCCTACGAGCCCGCGAGGAAAGACCCGCAACCTCGGCATTCCACCACGGAACTATCCCGCCACGCGATTGGGAAACACGCGGGACGGTATCTTCAGCGGAGCCCATGACGATCCACGGCCTCGTCCACGAGCTCCAATCCCGACACCCCCGGAGGAGGACCCGCGAGGTCGGCCTCGAAGAGGAGGCGATCCGCCTGGCACCTGTACGCGTCCCATCGGGCACGCCTGAAGTCAAACCGGCCCGATCCCGAACCTCCCACGCCACGGCCACTGACACCTGTGACGATGTCGAATGACACGAGGCAGTGGTCGGCCGAGGTGTCCATGCCCAACCCCCACGAACACAACCGAGGGAGTGATTGACCACCCAGAAGGGTTAAGTCAATGTACGACTCCCCCGACGGCCCGCAGAAGGTGGGTCCGCACTCGGACCGGTTTGCAAGCACAAGTCCTGCTTGCAATACCTCCGACATGAGATCGCGCACCTGCGCGCCTCCTCGAGCCCCACGCGAGGTCCCACGCGTTAAAATCCCCCCCTATGACCACTGGGATGCCCCTCAGGCATTCCAGGGCGTTCTCCAGGGCGGCGAAAAACTCCGCCCCATCCACCAGGGAGGGGGGCCAGTAGCAGGATATTAGTCCAAGCTGCTGACCCCCCACCGTAACAATCACCGCTGCCACCCAGCGGGTCGGTCGGGAGACGACCGCGCACACGGTAAGTCGCCCATGTAGGACGACCACCGAGGCTAACGGCCCGAGCCCCTCTCGAAACCCCCCCCCCCCCCGAGACGGTTCGGGCGCCCGCTCCGAAGGACGACAGCTGCCCCCGCGCCCAACGAGGCTCCTGTTGGAGGAGAATGGCTAGGCCCCTCTCCCCCGCCACCACCCTGAGCTCATCGTGCGCGAGGCGACTGTGCTCCACATTTACCCTGAGGTATTGCAATACCGGGTCAACCCGCGACAGAGGTGGAGCAAGCCCCTAACTCTCCGTCATATTCCAAAAATCAGTTTAATCTTCAGGGGCCCCCAATGGGAGCCGTTCCCAACGAGGTACTCATACCCCTGAAGTTAGTTCCATTGTCACTGTACATAATTTTCGGACGACCACGACGTGCTACAAACCTCCTCAACGCCATCATTAAACCATCAGTTGACAGTGGCGATACTACGTCGAAATAAACAGCTCTGTTGACTGCACAAGTGAAAACCGCAATCCACACTTTGCCCTCACGGCAATGTAACGGTCCAGCAAAGTCACAGCCGGTCCAGCACAGGATTTAGCCGCTAATAAATGAATGCAAATTTCTCCGTTGTGTACAGATTATTGTGCAGATTAGATAAACAACGGCAGCATAAGCGTTCTGCGAGACGTCACAAAACGTGTGTATCGATATTTGTGAATCTTTAAGGTCTACGTATCGCGGGATCCTTATTCCTTTGAGTGCCGGGAGTTGTTTTATCCAGCTTATGAATTTGTGACTGGTTTCACCATTAATTTCTTTATCCCACCCATCTCCCGATGCCCAAGTCTCCTGAATGAGCATTTTAGGCAGCAGAGTGGTGGGTGCGCTCATACCAATAGGATCAAAAACCTTTTGATACGCGGAAAGAATTTTTCTCCGAGTGACAGCGCCGGTGTAACTGTTTAAATCGAGGTCTGGGATGCGTATCTTGGAGGAGGTCTTCTTTTCTATCCCAACGTATGCCTAAAACGGCCGTATCCGTTGAGGAATTCAGATTAGGGTCAGAATACTCCCACCCTCGAAGCTCAAACTGTGCCTCTCGGAGAATGGCCGTAGACTCTTGAATGAATTGTTCCAATTCATTATTTGTTGATACACTTGCAACCGTGTTGTCTACGTAGGTACCAACTCTTTTGTAATTTCAAGGCGAGTTCTTTGGAAAATCGGACCAAAAACAACTCTGCAGTGTCGATAGACGGTGAGGTGGCCATCTTTGATCCAAAGAAACCACAAAAAATCTCTATCACTGGAAGCAAGGGCGATTTGCAGAAATGCACGTTTTATATCTGCGATAACTCCCAATTGGCCCATCCTGAAACGAAGCACGACTGATGGAATGAGTTCGATAAGATTAGGCCCTTTCGTGAGACAGTCGTTTAATGACGGTTGTCCTTTTCCATGTGCTGAAGCGTCAAATACCGGTCTTACTGCTGTTGTGCTATTTTCTTTGTAGACCGGTCGATGGGGTAGATAATGGCCGTAGTCTTTTTTCTCAAGCGTCACCTCCTCAATCACACCGTCCGTGAGCCACTCCATCAAAACGTCTTGGTATAAATTGAATTTTCCCACTGATTGAGTTTCTTGATGGTTGAATCAAGTCTGAGCTTAGCGATGTCGAAGTTTGACGGTAAGGGTGGATGACCGTCTAACTACGGTAGTCGGACTTCGTAGCGTCCGTTGTCCAGAATTTTTAAGTTTTGCTCGAAATGTCTCTGAGCCTCAGCTGCAAGCTCTTCCTGTGATTTGGCTTGTGCAGGGTCCTCGATATCTATAACATCAAGTCTCCACATGTCCGATGCAGAGATCGATGGGTTTAACATGCATACATCAGCCATGAAAGAGGTGGAACGGTGGACACGACCCATGAGGGTCCATCCGATCAATGTCTCAAACGCCACGACTCCATGGCTTGTAATTTCTTTTCGACCAGTCATCAACTTTCCGGCGACGTCGGCTCCAACTAGGATGTCAATCGGCTGGCTCTGGTTGTCAACGATCTCGATTCCTCTTTTCTTCGGGTCAGTCATCCATGGGCCTCGAATGGCCGAGCTAATGCTGTGACAGATCATGTCAGTATCGAGGACGTCAAAATTACATGCATAGTCCGAGTGTAAGTTCCCAACTCTGACCTTGTATCGACTATGTGTTTTTGGCTCCTGCGAATCATCACTTCTTCCGTATCGATTTCTGAAAACTTTCGGTTAGATGGGTTAAGACAGTTATGAACGAAACGATTTACCCATGCGATCATTCTAACAATTTTAGGAAAAGTAGAGAATTTACGATAAATCCAAGTGTTTCTTTCGGTAGTCACAATAGACGCGATGACAGTACATTTTCTTCGTTCTTCTGAAATCTCTTTTTCGTCGAATTGGTCACGGGAGTGCGGCCATTTCTATACGGGCTCCTTTAACCAGTAGGGACCCTCCCACCATCTTAACTTCAAGAGTTTTTTCGCTGAACATCCTCGTGAAGGGAGATCTGCTGGATTGGCAGCCCCAGGTACGTCCGAATTTCCGAATTTCTTCTACTCTGTTATTAACGAACACCCCCCACTGATCATCCCTCTGGATCCATGCGACGACACTTGATGAGTCTGACCAGAACGAAACGTCAAAACGCTTACCAGGAAGGGCTCTGGTGAAAGAGTGAAATAATCTGGCGCCCATCAATGCAGCCCATCAATTCGAGGCGGGGAATCGTCAGATTTTTCAACGGTGCAATTCTAGATTTTGCAGAAATCAGCTGCACTTGCACGCCTTGATCGTCTTCGATCCTCGCAAAAATTACCGTGGAATAGGCCTCGTTACTAGCGTCCGTGAAAACATGAAGTGAAACAGAATCGTCCTCCGTACCAAAAACCCAACGAGGGATCTCGATTTTCAGTAAATATGGTAGCTCTTGAATCCATCGTTTAACTTGCTTGGCTGTTCCTTGATCGACCTCCTCGTCCCACTGAAATTTCGACTGCCACAAGCGTTGCAAAAGAATTTTGAGTTTTAGTGTACCGGGACAACTAAACCCAATCGGGTCGAACACCCTTTGGGCCAAAGACAAAATTAGACGTTTTGTTATTTTTTGACTTTGAAGATCAGTGGTATAATCAATGTTTAAGCTTAAAGTATCCTTTTTCTTGTCCCACTTGAGGCCCAGTACCTTTGAAGGGTCGGTCTGTTGTTCTTCACTGAACTCCCACCCACGAAGGTCGAATTTTTATCGCCGTCGCCCTCACCTCTTCAAGTCTCTCCATGTTTTCAACGCTCATTACGAGGTTGTCTACGTAGAAGTTCGACGTTATGATCTGAGGGTTTCTACGTTTTCTTGAAGCCTTGAAAATCGGTGTTCTTTTCTTTTAAAACGTTTAATTATGGACAAATTGAAAAAAAAAAGGCATTTCATTTTTAGGTAATCAAAAAACTTCACAAGCCAGCGAGAAAAAACAAAAACAAAACAAAACATATGAGAACTCATAGTAAAGTGAAGCCACGTGCGCGCGAAAAACAAATAATTTTCAACAGCACCCCTCCTTGTCGCAAAAGCTCTGCCTTCACTGCTGTGATTCCATTTGATTTCTGCCAATCATTTTTTTTCAGTTTTCCAGCTTGTTTGTCAATAATTATTGACTGAAGCTGGCCAAGTGGTCAGGCACCCTCTTTTTACTAGCGGGAGGGCGGACGATGGACGTAAAAAGGGCTAAAAGAGACTTCGCCTTCCCCTCCTTCCGCTGTCTTGCCAGTGGACGATGTTCACTGGTGAAAATCACCGAGAATTTCCTAAAGAGAAACGCCATCCCAGCGACAAAACAAGCAGTTAATTGCTTCATCTCCGTTCGCATGTTCCGTACTGCCTCCGCCCCTCCGACATGAAAGGAAAACACGCGTGCCGGATGAGAAAGCACTGGGGAACGATCACGGTTGGTGAAAGGTGTGGGTGTGTAAGTGGGAGATTTGATGTTGATGCATGAGAGGAAAGGAAGACTGATGAAGAAGCCGCGAGTTTGTAATTAATCAGTCGCTACAAACTAATTAGCTTCATCGCGGAAACCGCAAAGGAAGCCCGAAGCTCGCATTTTATAGCGATGGGTGTGGTGGAGGGGGGTGACTGGTGCCGTCGTAATCGGGGTTTAGAGGGTGAATTCCGACTAGACGATTAGAAAGGGAAACAAAACAATACGCGGTTAGTGCTTTTGTGAGTCCGAGACTCCGGCCTTTACCCCTTATACCAGCGCACCTCCTGCACCAGCGTTGTAATTAATTGTGTGTCAAAACCTTATCCCCGCGATCTTCACCCTAACAACCCCACCATCATCAAGTAGTCTCGAATTTGTCCTCTAGTTCCCCCACACACACGTTGCAATAAGGGATCGCCTCTGTGAACCCCTCACCAACATCGCCCATCGTTATCTCTCAAGAGGATCTCCGGTGTCCGCAGTACGAGATTAAACCGCTCGTTTATCATTGTCCTTCTGTAGCAAGTGACGTCATTACTTGAAGCTCAAAAATCGTCCGCTTTCAGGTTGAAGCATTGTGTGCGCCCCGTGAATTTCAAACTGCGCAACTATACGTCAAAAACGTCGTGTTTTAATGATTCTATTACGGTGGTGGGGGGAAAAATAACTGGTCGAACTCAGTCTCATCCTTTTTCCTTTAGCCGATTACTCCGCGTCATCCCGTCATGTAGTTTCCCCCCCCCCCTCTCACTAACCACACCAGCGACTTAAAACAACGCATTACTTTCGCCCACCCCCGTTCCACAACGATCCCGATTTTCCAAATCCTCGTACCCATCACTCGATCACACCCGTTTTACAGGTTTAATCCCACAACTGGAACGCCCTAAGTCTCCTCTTCTCAAAAACAGTGACGGCCGTTTTCTCTCTTTCTATTACACACACACACACACACATTTCCGTAGTAAAGCGCTAAAAGGTCCACGGTATGGATGGTGGGTTAGTAATAAGGGGAGTGGGGGTTGAAGAAGAGAACTTCGACCCTTTTCAAACTTACCCCGCCCCCCTCATGTCCCCCTTACCTATCACATTTATAGCCGTGGGTGGGTAAAATCGAAAAACGTGACAGACATGAAAATACACAAATCCGCCCGCCCCCCCCCTTCTGACGGGGTCTCGGGTCTAATTGCTCAGTGGATTACTCCGAAAAACACAGTGTGTCGTGGGTGTTGGGGAAGGGAAACTGAAGGATTTAAGAGGTGTGTTCGTCAATTAACCCAGTTCAAAACTTGTGTCACGTTGACCTGTAAAAAAGTATAGTGAAGGTAGGGAGTCACCCCGATATATATATTCATCGTTTTTATAATCCTCTACCCTTTTTTTAATTAAGAAGTGGGGAAAGGGTATGATGAGCTACGTGCATTTGGCTCACGAATTTTCTTGTTTTTCGGCTAATCATTATTTTTTTAATTACTCGGTAGTACTTTTTAATGAGATTACAGGGGAGCATTTTACATTTTTGAAACGGAATATTTGGTTGGCTGAGGGGTTGGTAGGGGAAGGAGGGCGTGATTCGATTTGCCCCTGCTATATTTACGTGTTTCTCAATTGAATGACGTCGTCCAGATGAGGATGATGATGATCTGTCGGAAAAACGTTCATCGATTTAATTAAAATTGCTGGCGGTGAAATGGCGGGGGAACCAAGTTAGTCGCAGGTATACTGGGCGTTCGCGTGGAACACCTTTTCCCAGCCCAGTACACAGTGAAACAACGCGAGCATCGAAACAATATCACCCGAAATTAATTATAAAGTCCTCGTCCGTGGCGAGTTAATTAACATTTGAAAATTCCATTAAAAACCCCGAATGCGGACGGACCACAGTCGTCACCGTCGTCATCATCGTCATGGCGCTCTTTCATTATTAGAAAACCGAGAAAACGTAGAACGCCACACGGCAAAAGGCACACCCCATGCAGCGGCAGGTTATTCGAAATTAATAAAGTAAAGCCCGAGCTTTATAAGCCCTTTTCCTAAAAACCATCATCCCCTACCCCTCCTTTTTTTCTCTCTCACTCACTCTCTCTCTCTCTTTCACTTCGACATAAAGAACTGGGCGAGGGGTGCCAACGCGTGTTGAGGGGAGGGGACGTTCTTGTGTTCTAATTTTCCTCCCCCGGCGCTTCAAAGTTCATTTGCATAACAACTCGAACAGCCAGCCAGCCTCCCTCACCGCTCGCCCTTCTCACACCATTCCACCCATTCTGGGAGGGGAAGTTGAGCGAAAGAAAAGAGAAAAGTCTCGTAGTTGGGTTTATTAATTTGGCCTACAGCACAGGCTGGATGAGGCACCCGACTGTGCAACTCAATTCTTAATGGGAGGGGGAGGGGGGGTAGTACTACAACCCTTTATCTATTCTTCCGAGAGAGAAACTTGAAGAGAAAAGACATTTTTTCTACTTCTCAGCTAGATCTCTGTGTTACTTTCTTGTTTTTCCCCAGTTAGAAGGTAGAGCTGAAGGTATTGTCAAGAAAGGATAAGGTAGTTTGAAGAAGAAAAAAAAAAAGTTATTATTTATTTTTCTGTTCCGACTAAATCCCCAGAAGCTAAGCTTTTGTACAGAGCACTAAACGTGGTGTGTATGTGGGGGGGGGGGGGTTGAGAAAGAGGAGCTCTAAAAGGACAGATCCCTAAAAAAAAAAGCGTGTATCGCGGATTTCCCAAAATCGAAGATACCTAACAAAGTGGTTGAAATACGGCGGCAGGGCTTTCCGTTTCCTTTTCCTCAATATTAATTGAAGCAAAAGTACAGTTAGAAGCCATTAATATTTATTTGCGAAACACGGGAACCGGCGGGCGGCGCCTACAACAGCGGTCTTATAATGCTGCGCGCCTTGTTCCTGCCCTCTCCCATGTGCATATAGGAGGCAGCCGTGGGGTGAGTTTGAATTATCGCCCGACTTGTGGTGTAATACGATGAATTATTCGAGGAACAGGACGCTTTGTCAATGATTTTGCGAAAAATAAGAAGGAGGGATCATGGTTGGATGGCGGGAGGGGGGGGGAGGTGATACGGCCCGATGAGATGGCTTTGGAACGGTGAAAAGCGCTAATGGGCCGCCACGGACAGGTGTACAGGATTCAGCACTCAACTCGCTGACGCTTCATTAGGTTATCTCGTAAAACCCCTTTTCCATCACATCTATCTATCGGTGTGTGTTCTGTCGGGACTGGTTGGTGGGTTGGGTTGTAGGTGGAGGGGGGGGGGGTTATCCGTTCAAACTTATGCATTTAACAGGTTCGGTGACTGGGCGGGGTTGAGTCATCCACCGGTTGAACTGAGATTTAAAGCACACGGGAAGGGAGTGAAGGGGTTTGACCATATTCAAGAGAAGAGGAGGATGCCTTCCCAGTAGATGAGAATGGTATTTCGTTGTTTGTTTTTGGAATGGGGCTGATAGGGAACGGGTTCCATGGGGGGGGGGGGGCTATACGCTTTTCTGGTTTCAGGAAGCGTGCAATATGTCGAATGGCTGCCTGTGTGTGAGTGAACTTTGCGGGACCGCATGTAGACCGTGTGCAAATTAGGTTAGCTACCACTTTTCCAGACTCAAGGACCGTAAATAGATTACAGCCCCCTCCACCCCACTATCCACCACAGCACTCTATGCCTGCCTTTTTTTTAGTGCTTTCGCCAAGCACAGCCTCTCTCTTCTATTTCAGAGGCCAATTATTATACGAATTTCAAATGAGATGGAAGTACACTGCTTGGTTTTCATGAAAACATAGAATGTTAAATAAGCGTACAATATGGCGCGAGAATGTCGCTTGTTTTTAATTATAATTAATTCGTTTCAGGTAAGGACACTCTTCGAACAATCCGTTATATGAGAAAAGAAGGTACTCAACTTTTCATAACTCGTATTATGTTGGCGCCATTCGCTGATGCGTGCATGTTTTCCATTGTTTCAGTTTCTCCTCGTTAATTAATTTATTCCACAGAACACGTCAATTGAATAGCTTGGGGATCCCTAGGGCGCAGTTTCCTTATAATTGTTAGAAACTAGAAATTTATATAAAATTAAAACCCTTTTGTAAGCTTATTCAGCGTCTCCTGGCGTCATCAACGTAAAACATTCCTTTTATAGAAATGAGTTTATAACGTTTATTCTCAATAAAACCAGTCATAGCGGGGAGGGGTGAGGATCAGGGACGCACTTCGTTCTTTTTCCGCACCACTCCTCGCACGTAGATTCATCAGGACGGGGCATCAATCCGCATATACGGCTAACGATTGCGTCGTATCGACCAATAAACATTATTATACCTTCGAGTCGCCTGACGGATTTTCGGGGTCGTCTCAGCTTGCGTGATGTCCACCGTTCACTAACATCTCACATATGCTCCTTAAAACACCAGCAGTCACAAAAAAAAATAGGGGGAACGTTGAATTTTCAGACCCTACAACCCGTCATCTTAAAACTGCGCCGTTGTCGCATTGACAAGGTTCAGACTTGAAGACATTCAGAAAACGTCGAAGCTGAGCGGTCGTTTAGCTCCTTTCTGATGAGCTGCAGGACCGCGGTCCGTCAACACTCCCTTGGGAGTTTCGCTCACCGGGCGTGGAGTGGGACGCGTTTGACTGGTAGTTTGACAATGGAAGCCCCATGTGTTCAACAAGACATGGGAGACAGCCAGAGGGAACAGGGGTGGGTGGTTGCCCTCCCTTAGACTTAACGGGTTTCGATGTTCCGTTAAAAAAATTGATCCAAGAACTGTATAAACTTTTTTATTTCGATTTTCTCCAAAGACTGTTCATTTATTCACATGACCAAAAATAAAGAAAACAAAAAGATGACGCCCCAAATAGCCCCCATGGGGAGACTGGAAGTCTCTCGGAAGCGAAGCGCACTTGAAATCGTGATGTTGTGTAATATGTGGGATTGAGAGAGCGATGAGGCAAAATGGTTGCAACGTGCGGCTCTGGTGGTAAAATATAAGCAGGTTTGAGTCGGTCGATGTTGACGGTTACGTGCTTGTTGTTAACGAGGAGGGTGAAGATTTTGGAGCTTCTCTTCAAGATGGGATACGGTCCCGTGTAGGGTGGTTGCAAACTGCGGCGAGTATGGTCAGCGCGGAGGAATGCATGGGAACAGGTATCGAGGTGTTGAAAAATTAATGGTTTTTTTGACGAGTGGTTTGACGCAGGGACTGGACATAGATACTCCATCTGCCGACGTAGTTTTACGACAAAATTCGAGGGATCTTCAGGATGGGTAGGAGTGCTTGGTTGCAACAGCTCACCGGGAAGTCGAAGGGGTTGGCCGTAAACAAGTTCTGCTGGTGAAGTTGTGAGATCTTCACGAAATACGCTTCGGAGGCCGAGAAGGACGAGGGGAAGTGCTTGTAGCCATGGCATAGAAGGGTGGCACATGATGGCAGGCCTTGAGGTGTCGGTGAAAGCGCTCGACTAAACCGTTAGAGCTCGGGTGGTAAGGAGTTGAGCGTAGACGGTGAGCACCAAAAACTGATCCGAGTGAGTGGAAAAAGTCGGATTCAAATTGTCGTCCTTGATCGGTTGTTATTCGAAGAGGGTGAGCCAAAGCGAGAAAACCAGCAGTTAAGAAGCCCTTCAGCGACTTTGTTGGCAGTTGCATCTTCCAGTGGCCATACCTCAGGCCATCTTGTGAATCTGTCGACGACTGTCAGGCAGTAGCCTGACGACATGGACGTGTTCAAAGCGTCGACATGGATGTGTTCAAAGCGGGCGGGAGGTGGGGGGAAAGAAACCTGTAGGAGAACGTACGTGTCGAGAGACTTTGGCGCGTTGACACGGAATGCAGGATTGCGTCCGCGATTGACAGTTTTGACGAATTCGGGGCCAAACGTAACGTTCGGTGACGAGGCGAGTGGTAGACTTGACGGCTGGGTGGCTCAATTCGTGGAGAGAGTTGAACACACAGCGCAGCGTCGGAGTGACAATGGAACGAATGGTCGAAGGTTAGGGGCTGACGTGTCACAAGCAAGAGTTGCGTTCGATTCTGGTATTTTGACGCGCTTGAGACGAATTGATGAGTTTTTGACCATTTTCTCAAGATCACGGAGTTCAACGTCTTTTTCTTGCTCTTGTATAAGAGTGTTGAGGTCGATCGGTGTGAGAGGATCGGTGTTAATTGAATTGATCCGAGATAGAGCGTCGGCCACAACGTTGGTGGAACCGCTGACGTGTTGGATGTCGGTTGTAAATTGGGAAATGAATGACAGCTGATTGATTTGGGTAGGAGGAAGTTTGTCTATGTGTTGTCGAAAAGCGTAAATTAGAGGCTTGTGGTCAGTGAAAACTGTAAATGGACGTGGTTCGAGAATGTGGTGAAAATGTTGAATTGAAGCATACACAGCGTGGAGTTCTCTATAAAACGCTGGCCATTGCTGCTCCCTCGCTGAGAGAAGAAAGCTAGAGGTTCCCATTGATCAGCTACGCGTTGTTGAAGAGATACTCCTACCGCAATTTGTGATGCGTCAGTGAAAAGAGCGAGAGTAGCTGTTGGGTCAGGGTGAGTGAGAAGGGTGGCCTGTGCGAGGTGATCTTTGCACGATTGAAATGCTGCCTCCAACGTTGGGGTCCAAGCTATTTTGTTTTTTCCTGAAGACCAGTTAAAGCGGAATGGAGAGGTGCTTGAAATTGTGCAGCTGAGGGAAGAAAGCGGCGGTAAAAATTCATGATACCGAGAAAACGGCGGAGACCTTCGGCTGTTAGTGGCTTGGCGAAGTTGAAGAGACGCGTCGACGCGTTCTGGAGGTGGACGAATACCTTTAGCTGATACTTCGTATCCGAGAAAAGTTATCGTGTTGACACCGAAGAGTCTTTTGTTGGTGTTGACGAGGAGGCCGTGGCTCACTAGGCGGTCGAATACAGCGCGGTGATGAGCGAGATAAGTGTCTGCGTTGGTGGAGGCCAAAACTCATGAAAGGGAATTCGAAAAGTCCGAAAGGCGTCGTGATGGCGGTCTTTGGGATGTCGGATGGATTGACTGGGATTTGAGTGTACGCCTTGACAAGATCGATAACGGAGAAGACGGAGCATCCACGGAGCTGGTGATTAAAATCATGAATGTAGCGCACGGAGTACCGATCGCGGATTGTTCTGGCGTTTAAGGCGCGAAAATCGCCGCAAGGGCGCCAGCTAGAATCCTTTTTCGGGACCATGTGGAGGGGAGAAGACCAAGGGCTGTCAGAGCGGCGGATAATACCTTCGCAAAGCATGAGGTCGAATTCTGACTTGTCTGTTTTCAGTTGTTCAGGAGAACGGCGTCAGGGGCGTGAGAAGAGAGGGGGACCAGGCGTCGTGTTAAGACATCGTCCTCGCTCCGATTTCGAGCTTCTCGCCGCGAATAATTCCACCATCCCCGCGTACGGTACTCTTCTTCTCAGACCAGACTTCGGTCTTCGCCGTGACTTTTTATGGAATTTATTATCGCCGACGTGGACACTCCGATCATCGGTTCAGCTTTTCTTGCCCACTTCTCTCTGCTTTCTGATTGTCGCAACACTCGTCTGATCGACTCAGTGACCGGTCTCTCAACACCTTGTCTTCCAGGATGAACAAGTCAATCGAGCGTCAAAACCCTCACTGATTCACTTCGTAGCAAGTCGCCTTTTCACGCTGTCCTCGCCGAGTTTCCTCAACTCACCCAACCGTCTGGAACTCAACGCGTCGTTCGACATTCTACCTTCCACAACTAGGGGAGAAGGCGTCGAGGGTAGCAGCAGTAGTCGGAGCCCGTGTCGAGAATGAATTGCTGTTTTGTCAAGTGGTCGATGAGAAAAAGGCGGCGTCATTTGGATGGGCAGTAAGTTGCCGCTACTACTGACTGTCCAGGGCGTTTTTTGCAAGGAATTTTGTGAGGAGCACTTAAGGGCATTTTGACCCCAGCGTTGATGATACCAGCACAACGAGCTTGATGGAGCTGGAGATGAATTTCGAGAACGGCTCGAATGTCGTTAACGAGAATGGGATCGCGTGGAACGAGAGTGTTCACATCTTTGGAGTTTGAGCTGTGCCAGTTCTTGACGAATTTCTGCGAGTTGTCGTGCGAGAGTGGAGTCAGTGTGCGATACAGCGTTGACGACGGGGGACGAAGGGGCTGATGGATAAAAGGCCGGTTGGATTTCCATTATTTTGTCCGCTGTTATTGAAAGACGATCAAGCGGCAAGTCTGCCTGAGTTTGGAGAATGGCTTGGACGGGGAGCGGAAGTCGTTGGATCCACAGTGATCGAAGGAGATTGTCATGAACAGGAGTCGTCCCAGCGAGAGATCTCAAATTCCGAAGAAATTGAGAGGGTTTCCGGTCTCCTAATTCCTCGTGGGAGAGTAGTTGGCGAACGCGTTGAGAGTCGGACACCGATAGACGTTCAATGAGAGCGTTTTTAAGAGTGGTGTATGGGTCATGCGGAGGAGGTATTGCAATGAGATCTATTTCGTTGATGTATCCCCCATCGAGTTGGGAAATGAGATAGGAATATTTAGATGATTCTTGCGTAATTCCCGCGAGAGTGAATTGAGCGTCCACTAGAGAAAACCATAACGTTGGTTTATCTCTCCAAAAAGGAGGTAGTTTTGGAGTGACGCGAGCGACGAAAGCGGGGACTTGGTGTTGGTTGGGTGCAGCCTGGACCTCGACGGGGGGTTTGTCTGCAGGAAGCGACTGGTACAACTGCTGCATTTGCTGGCGTAGTTGAGCGAGCTGTTTGGTGACGTCATCGGTGTTGGCCATCGTGGTAAATAGCGTCCAAAGGCTGATGTCGCGGATTTCTTTGCGTCGGGGTCACCAAAATAACGGGTTTCGATGTTACGTTGATAAAATTAATCCAAGAACTGTTTAAACTTTTTTATTTCGATTTTCTCCAAAGACTGTTCATTTATTCACATGACCAAAAATAAAGAAAACAAAAAGATGACGCCATTGTAGGCGTTACAATTACGTAGAATTTGCACACACTTGAAATCATTTTATTGCGATTCTTGCTCACTAAAACGCAAATATCCCGGGGTTTTTTTATCTGTATAGGGAACCATTTTCCAGGGCATTTGCTCACTTTAGTTTAAACCCGCAATTTCGTGGGTCGTGGCTTGCACATATACCTCAATTTCGTGGCATTTGTCTGAATTTCTGGCATCGTAAAAATCCCAATTTCGCGAGTTGGGGGAGAGTGGAGCTAATCGGGAAACTTGTACAATTTTCAACCACTGGTGTTTCTTGAAGAGGGCACTTCAACAAGACAATTTGCCACATTAAACATTGAAATCAATCAAGGGTTTTTTTTAGGCGAATTTTTGAAAATCTTGAGTGAGGGTTTGATTACGTCAAAGGGCCAACGTCAAGGGCAACGTCAATGAAGAGGATGGTGTTGGGAAAAGGGGGGAAGACGCGTTTTCTGGGGTTTAATTTTTCTTGTTATTTGTAAACAAAACATTTTAGAGTTTCCTCAAGTGCTTCAAAACTGCACATTGACGTCATTTTCCCCTCGCACCATCCATCCCCGGGGTCCTGAAGAACTTTGAAATTTATTTAAAAATCACCAGACGCACCAACCGGGCTGCAATTACTGTTGATATTTTTCCGTCTATGTTCCAATTCATCGTTATACTTTTCTCCCAAATCGGGCATTCGCATGCAGGACGCTTCGCCCCTGCTTCGCGCTCTAGAGCCTACCACCGTGGCTTGAACCGAATATTGGAATTTGTCCGAGTCTTCCAAAGAGGTATCCTCGTCGATTTTCTTGAATTGCGCCCAGAACGAGACCCACTCTTTTAAATTTCCATCGAACTTTCTGAATTCTAGCGTCGGCAGTTTATATTTGCGAATTGAATTTTCCGACAAGACGCTGGGGCTAGGAGATTTCTCATCAGCTTCAATGTTGACGCACTCGGACACCAGTTCAACCACCAAGTTGTACTTCTTTACCAATAGTCCGTGCTACTTTCTTCTTTGAGTAAATCTTCCTCCGACGCATCGTTTTCCAACATTATGTCAAATTCTTCCGAGTTAAGCACCTTCCATTCATTGAAGTATTCGTTGAGTACTTTCTTTAACGACGTGACTCGAACTTTCTGCGGCTTCCGCCCTTCTCGAACTCCCTCTACCAGGGCCAACAGTTCATCGAAAATTTCTTCCAGTCCAAGTCGTTTCACTTTTTTCGCCTTTTCCAACTTCTCCATTATCGTGTAGTCCTGTCACGGTCGCCAAATGTTGAAAACCGACACGATATATAAAAAAAAACTTTATTTGAAAACGGGAGACGACAATTTTTGAAAAGCAATCCTTTTAATAGTGAGAACAACACATGTGATAGCAAACAATGAAGTAATTATGTAGAGGAAGGGATGATTTAATTGCTTCACTTTTCTGACAGTTTTACTGGTCCCCAGAAAATCGCAGATACACACCAGCCCCGCAAAGATTTATTGAAAGACAAAAGGTAGAAAAACGTGAACTAAACACATTTTTCCGTGTTGAAAGGACTAATCTTCCCGGGAGAAAAGTTATTCTCGCACCCCTACCCCTCATCCAAGAATAAATACACGAGAAAAATGGAGAAAATATGTATAGCAGGGTTGAAGCAGTGGTAATTGGCGTCGGTGTTTTTTTTTTTTTGTTTTTTTTCCTACTTCGAGCTACCTGAGATAAATCCACCTCATTAGGGCGTTCGTGGCCTACTCCAGAGGGGCCTCTCTACCTTGAGTTATCGTATCGTTCGTCAAGGAACAAGAGAGGACGCTTATGATGTACAGAGGGGGGGAGGGGGAGAGCGAGGCTGGATAATTACTACATTTTCTTATGGTTTGTCGCACAGTGGTGAGAGGTGTAGGGGAAAACTCGCTGACTGGGCAAGCTTGAAGCTCTCTCCCCCCCCCCAACCACCACCGCCGCCGCCGACACTCAGGATAACACGAACTCCACTGGGATAACTTTATAGATATGACGTTATTTAAGGGATGATGACGGTTGTTGGAGCCAGGCGAAGAGTTTCAGAGTTGTCTGTCTGGTGGTTCAGAGGGCGAAAAAAGGGTAGCGGAAGTTGAGTGTAAAAGGGTGTTGTGTGGGGGGGGGGAGGTGAATGGGTGAAGGGCTCTTTCTCTATTCAAATCAAGAAGCCTCTGCACCCTTTTCTTGCTTCTATCTCATTATTCTGCCGCTTTGTGCTTTGAAAGCTTCCAGTTGTGAGAAACTGAATAGGACGGAGCCTTGAATTTTATGTCAGTGCTGTGACGTCGAATTAACACGTAGTTTTATACAAAATTTCCCTTTAAAATTAATTACAACCTCTCAGTATGGTCGAATACTGGAAACCAATCATTAGTTCGAGGGATTATTTGTGTTTCCGCAGGCTTACAGGACGGACAGTGGTATAGACGGGAGAAAAGAAAGGGGGAACACCAGCGTGGAATTTAATTGGAAGCTTCTAGTAACTTCCAAGCCCTATCCCAACCCCTTCATAGTACCTCTCCTCGACGTTCTTAAAAGATTTCTGTTTCCTTCCCCCTAGAGCCAATAAGTCCACCCCGTGGCTTATCCACTTTTTGAGGGAGATCCACATCGCGTTTCACCCACGTCCATTCTTAGCGCTGCTTTGTTGAATTGGCCAATTTATCTGAGCCCGTTCTCTCTCCGTCTATTGAGTGGAGGAAAGGCAACCCGAGTAAACTTCGTTATTTTACCGAAGAATCGAGAATAAAATACAGTTAGAAGCATGCATAGAATTTAAATCAAATAAACCTAACAAATCTATCCCGACGAGCTTGAGTTTTGATCTAATTGAAATCCTCTTGACTCGCATGCTGATTTATTCAATGAGGTTTAAACGGAAATAGGGAAATCTCGGCTTGGAAAAGGGATGAAAAGGGCTCGAACTTTAAGTGATGAGGGGACGGGTGGGGGTGAAGGGACAAGAACGTAGTCCAAAAAGAAAGGGCGAGTGTTTTGGTGTGTAGGCCAAGGGGGCTTGGGGTCAAGTTTAGGCGCACAAAAAAAGGTGGACTCCCATACCAACTCTCACTCTCTCTCTCTCATCTCTCGGTACTCGTAAATAATTCAGCGAAGGGAATGACTACTGGCATGCGGTAGAAGTCGTCGAAGGGAGTAAAAGCTCCCCACACGACACACTCACGTCCTCCACCCCTACGGTGCCCTGCCCACTAGCTTACGGTGTTCAAACATAAAATAAATTTCACCGTCCGCGCCATCTCACCCCGACCCCCCTCAGGCCTCACTCTGTCATGCTTCACCAAAGGCTCCAAAACCAAGAGAACGTTTTCCATCTCCTCGACAAGTTCATCCCCCCACCCCAACCCTGCCACCCATCACACAAATATTCCACACCTTACCCGCCCTTTTAACCACTCCTCCCAACCCTTTTAGTCCAATTTGAAATATTCAATACTCTAAGCCCTCAGAGTTCTGTGTATGTCCCCCCTCACCCATATACCCACAACCCTCGACACTTTACATTCACGTTCAAACCCACTCACCCCCAAAAACTCGAATGGGGTTCTTCCTCCTCTTCACCCAAACTCTTCACCTCTCAACCGGCTTTGCCTTTACTTCTATTATTACGAAAAGCCAGTGGAAACGACGGTTGGACCAATGGTTGGGCGGTGGTGGAGGGAGGGGATCGATATGCGGAATTTGCAAATAAATTTTCTCGGCTTTCCCTCCACCTTCTTTATCAATTCCACTTATTTTGACGCCTTAGGCAAACGATGAGACCGAGATGGGAGAAGAGAGGGGTGAGCAGTACTTTTCGCTGTGTTAAGGGAATTTGTTGAGGAAGGGAGGGGGGCTGAATATAAAGAAGGAATGAATATTTACGCTCATTCCCCGCACCCATCACGAACCCAGCACCTTTTATTGTCGATCGGGACAATTATTTTTCCCTCTAACAAATTAATAAGACCCTCGAAGGGTTATTTTAATGGCCCGTTAGAAAATTTGAGCGTGATTTAGTGCAATACTTGCCTTTAAAGTATTTTATTTAATTCATACGAAATATTTTCGGTCTAATCCTTTTATAAAACCCCTGTTTTTTAAACTTTAAGGTCCTATGAGCACAAAGTTATTATGAACTAATTAAAAACAGTTTCTCTCTCGTTAAATAGCCTTACCTCCCTTGTTTGTTTAGTAAATAAAAAAAAAATATTATAGGAATGCAAACAAATCATGAATTGAATACAACTTTAGATTGTCATAAATGGCAAGGACAACGCTGAGTAATGGAAGGGGAAGGGATCGATCGCGTTCTGACAGCTGACAGCGAAAGTTTATTACGTAGGACGGGAGTTAGTACTGTACAAAGTGGGTTGGCCGGGGGGGGGGGATGGAGAAATGTGGCTCAGAGGCTGACAGTGGCATTGGGGAGATCAAAAGACGTTATAAGGAAGCGAGTAATTGTCATCTGTCTTTTCAATTCGACAGTGAAGGGTTTGAAATTCTGTTCACGATGATTGGGGGTGAGTTTATTCGGTCTATACAGAAATAAAAGAAGAAAGGACACTTTCTTTTTGTTGTATAGTGGTTTCGGGGTCAATACAGAGCGGGAGATTGTCCGAGGGTATTTTCAAAAACGTTCCTGAAACGTCGAGATATTTTTAGCATCATCAGTGCGAAATTTCGTTTTAACTGACTCCGACAAGGGCAGCCGTGCCAGTCATGTATCAACTAAAGGGCGGGGCCAAGAGAATATGGTCCTCGGGGGCAGCCGCCAGCTGAGTCCTACCATCACGATGCAGGGGCGTAGCCAGTCCTTGATCTCGGGGTGGGCAGCTTCGCGGGCAGAAATGTCAAATAGACTATTGGCTTTATGCAGGCCAATATATGGGGACCCGGAGCTGGAAATTTTCAATTTGAAGTAATCAGAAACTTAATTTGCACAGAAACGGTCACTACCCGCCAAAAACTCGATCAGCTGGAAAACTGTCGGTTGAAGCTTTCTATTCCGGATTTTCTGTCCAAAAACTGACAATTTTTCCCCTCCAAAAGTGATATTTTTGGAGCTATACTTGAAATTTTGGTCCCGTGGGAGTGGTAAACTGTGCTAATGGGGAACTTGCATGCGAATGCCCGATTTGGGAGAAAAGTATAACGATGAATTGGAACATAGACAGATAGGCAGCAGTAATTGCAGCCCGGTTGGATGCGTCTGTTGAGTTTTAAATAAATTTCAAAGTTCTTCAGGACCCCGGGGATGGATGGTGCGAGGAAAAAATGACGTCAATGTGCAGTTTTGAAGCACTTGAGGAAACTCTAAAATGTTTTGCTTACAAATAACAAGAAAAATTAAACCCCAGAAAACGCGTCTTCCCCCCTCATCCCAACACCATCCTCTTCATTGACGTTGCCCTTGACGTTGGCCCTTTGACGTAATCAAACCCTCACTCAAAATTTTCAAAAATTCGCCTAAAAAAAACCCTTGATTGATTTCAATGTTTAATGTGGGCAATTGTCTTGTTGAAGTGCCCACTTCAACAAACACCAGTGGTTGAAAATTGTACAAGTTTCCCGTTTATCTCCACTCTCCCCGAACTCGCGAAATTGGGATTTTTACGATGCCAGAAATTGAAAAAAAAAAAAAAAAGGTTTTAGAGATCCATATCTGGGGAACAGGGGGCCTATTCTCCAACAACAAGCAATATTTTTTTCGCCTGTCATGTGTCTATTTCATTCATTTGTTTGAAGAAAATTAATGAAATTTATTCATTTGTTTGAAGAAAATTAATGAAATAAACATATGACTTCGGAAAAGCTATTGCTTCGGAGTTAGAGAATAGGCCCCCAGATCATTTCAATCAGGCAAATGCCACGAAATTGAGGTATATGTGCAAGCCAAGACCCACGAAATTGCGGGTTTAAACTAAAGTGAGCGAATGCCCTGGAAAATGGTTCCCTATACAGCGAAAAAACCCCGGGATATTTGCGTTTTAGTGAGCAAGAATCGCAATAAAATGATTTCAAGTGTGTGCAAATTCTACGTAATTGTAACGCTTTTGAAAGAGGCAACCCTGCGAAACTGGATTGCCTATAGGGTGACCAGAAGTCAAAGTGGTTTAAAAAGTTTTTTAATTAACCAAGCCTGTGAAACCGATTTTGTAAAGAGCAAAAGCCTATAAATTTGGTTTTTGAACAGGAAAAAATCCCCCAAATTGGGTTTTAAAGATGTCAAGCCCACGAAATAGAGTTCTCAAAGAGCGAAAGACCATAACATTGGTTTTTGGATGAGCCAATGCCACGAAATCTGGTTTTTGAAAAGCAAACTTCAAGAAATTTGGTTTTCTGAAAAGACAAAACCCCCGAAATTTGGATATGAGCGAGATGAATCCACCAAATTTAGTTTTGAATGAGCGAAAATTAGCGTTTGTAATAGTCAAAATGACGGAATTTTATATTTTTTCATGTTGTTTTGAAATGAGTCAAACCAGAGAAAATTGTTTTGTAGTGCAAAATTGTCTTTTAATTTTGACGCCTTTCGAAATTTATTTTATAGTAACAAAAAACCACGACATTGGTTTTCCAGTGAGTCAGATTTGGTGGGAGAGATATGTGGATGGGGTGGGGGAATCCTTAAAGCTTCTAGGAAATCCTAGATATTGAATTTTTAGTGCGTCAGACCTGCGAAAAAGATATTTTAGTGTGAAAAATCCGCAAAATCGATGCTGACTTGAGCTGCCTCGCAAAATTGGTTTGTCAGCAATCCGTGATGTTGATTTTTCAGTGAACCTGACTTGCGATCAAAGGGGGTTTGTTATTTATTTATTTATTTTAAGAAACATCCGAAAATTTTATTTTCTTGGAGAGCGAAATCTGGGGAATTCGTTTCTCAGTGAGCGTGATCAGGGAAAATTTATTTTTATGGGTATGAAAAATTAGTGTTTTAGGTGGCGAAATCCAGGAAATTAGTTTTTAGTGAGCCAAACTTTTATTGTTGAGTCGGACCGGTGAACATGTTGACGAAACAAGATAGGGGGGGGGGGCTGTTGGATTTTAACTTTTTAATGTAATCGGGGGGTGGGATTCTCCAAGTATGCGCTTTTGAGTCTGTGGCGTCATCTTTTTGTTTTCTTTATTTTTGGTCATGTGAATAAATGAACAGTCTTTGGAGAAAATCGAAATAAAAACGCTGCGAATTATCGAACAATGCCTTATTATTTCGACTGTGGGTTTATTATAAATGGATGTAGTCAAATCCGGTTTGAAATTACATGAAAATCGACACCCCACACCCCTATGACCCCAAATCCTTTGAAAATCTCCATTTTGGACCCGCTTTTGGCCCATAAAACCCAAGGAGGTCATTTGATCAAACTGATCAGATGTTAGGACCCACTAGACCCCAAATGGAGTCTATGTGCGAAAGATCGAGTTTTTTCGAGCAATCCTAGGGCAAGATATGGCCCGGACGGCGGACGGAATGTTTTTTTTTTTTATTGTAGATTTGGATTCTACGCACTTTGAAACGTAAAACTACAAATTTTGAGGGGGGGTCAAAAAATTTTTTTTTGCAATACGATTACAAAGACTTATTATTGATAAATAATAAGCCAAAAGTTTATACAGTTCTTGGATTCATTTTATCAACGGAACATCGAAACCCGTTATTTTGGTGACCCCGACGCTAAGAAATCCGTGACATCAGCCCTTGGACGCTATTTACCACGATGGCCAACACCGACGACGTCGCCGAACAGCTCGCTCAACTACGCCAGCAAATGCAGCAGTTGTACCAGTCGCTTTCTGCAGACTTACCTCCCGTCGAGGACCAGGCTGCACCCAACCAACACCAAGTCCCCGCTTTCGTCGCTCGCGTCACTCCAAAACTACCTCCTTTTTGGAGAGATAAACCAACGTTATGGTTTTCTCAAGTGGACGCTCAATTCACTCTCGCAGGAATTACTCAAGAATCATCTAAATATTCCTATCTCATTTCCCAACTCGATGGGAGATACATCAACGAAATAGATCTCATTGCAACACCTCCTCCGCATGACCCATACACCACTCTTAAAAACGCTCTCATTGAACGTCTATCTGTTGAGAAGCAACATCTTTACTGTAATTGATCATATGTAACAAAATAAAAATTTATTATACGTTCTGTCTTCAACAACTCTGGGTTTATGTCTCAACCGGGTCTCAACAGATTATGAGACTTAACTGAGAAAATATGAGTGGAACGGCGAGTATAATGAAAATTGAAAGTCTGAATAAGGAGAATTTTGACACGTGGAAAATTTAAGTGGAAGCGCTTCTTGTGAAAAATGATGCATGGGGTTATGTTGACGGGTCGATCGTTAAACCGGCAGATGACCAACAAGAAGCGAAATTATGGGAAATAGCTGACAGGAAGGCAAGAGCTGACATAATTTTAACTATTAGTTCATCAGAGCTAAAGCAAATAAAAGGTTGCATCACTTCAAAAGAAACGTGGGAGAAGCTGAACAGTATTTATGAATCTAAAGGCCCAGCACGAAAAGCAGCATTGTTGAAGCAGTTAACTCTTTCCAAATTTCACTCTGGGGACGACGTCAGGAGCTACATGAAGAAGTTTTTCGCAATCGTTGATAAACTTAAGAGCATGGATATTGAAATCAACGAAGATACTCTCTTCCGGATGAATACGAAAATTTCAGATGCGCAATTGAATCACGAAATGAACTTCCGAAACTCGAAGCATTAAAAATTAAGATTCTAGAAGAAAATGGGGCAAGAAAGGAAAGAGAGAACAGCGATCTAAACGGGATGGACGGCGCTTTTACGACAAAGTTTCTACGAAGTTCTAGATCATCTTCATTCAAAAATAGGAATCAGTCGTCAGTTATTTGCTACAAATGTAACCTCAAGGGGCACATTGCGCGATATTGCCAACGGAAGGAGGGTTACACCGCGTCCGCGATAGAAGAGAGAAAAACGAATGATGAGGAATACACTGTAATGTCGTCGACTGAAAGTGATAATGTTTCCTCGAATTTAAAAGAAAATGAGTGGTGTCTAGACAGTGGGTGTTCGTCACATATGAGCCGACACAAAGAAATTTTCCAAAAGCTTCATACAAAAACAGAGGGACGAATAAATCTCGCGAACTCATCCTGTATTGAAATGAAAGGTATCGGCGAAATCAAAATGCCAGTCAGGGTCGGAGATGAGAAGAAAAACATTCTGCTTTCAAATACTCTTTTGGCTCCAGAGCTTCGGACAAACCTTTTGTCAGTCGGCAAAATTACTGACCATGGGTTTCAAGTTCTGTTCAAAAAAGAATGTGCTGAAGTAATTGATAGTCATAAAAATATCGTATTCAGAGCCGACAAAAGGGATGGTCTCTACTTTGTTTCAAATCATACGCAAAGCAAAGAAAATAAAGAAGTTTCAAAATACTCAGATTTATCACTATGGCATCAGAGATTGGGGCATCTAAATTTTAGAGATCTTCAAAAAATTATCAATACAGGTACTGTGACAGGAGTTGGAAAAATTTCCGAGAAGAAACGTGCTGAATGTGATATTTGTATGAAAGGAAAAATGACTCGTACGCCATTTCCCAAAAAATCAGAGAGAACTTCAAACTTATGGAATTAATTCATTGTGATATCAGTGGACCTATGCAAACTCAATCCATAGGAGGGTCAAATTACTTCATCACTTTCATAGATGATTACTCACGGTGGGGTGAAGTGACTTGTTTGAAAAAGAAAAGTGAGGCTCTACAAGCTTTCAAAGAATTCAAGGTACGAGTGGAAAATCAAAAGGGTAAAAAGATTAAGTTCCTCCAAACCGACAATGGAGGAGAGTTCACAAGTCGAGAATTCAACCAATTCCTGGAACAAAATGGGATTCAACGCCGACTATCTGTAAGCTACTGCCCAGAACAAAACGGCGTTGCTGAAAGAAAAAATAGGGTTCTTCAGGACATGGCAAGATGTATGATGATGGAATCGAATATGCCAGATGTTTTTTGGGGAGAGGCTGTTAGCACGGCCAATTATATTCGAAACCGATGTCCATCTCAAGCAATCCAGAGGTTAAATTCCTTTCACCATGTGGAATGGTAAAATACCTAATATTTCGTTTTTCAAAATTTTCGGAAGCAAAGCATTTGTACTGGACAACCGAGAAAAAATTGGAAAGTTCAGACCGAGAGCAAAAGAAGCCATTTTCTTGGGATATTCGGACATATCAAAAGGGTACAGAGTATGGATAAAAGATGAAAGAAAAGTTCGAGTCACAAGGGACGTCAAAATTATTGAAAAGGTGGATAAATCTAGCAGAGAACCTTTGAATGGAGTGAACGATTACGCGGGGTTACGAAATGAACATCCTGGTAAAGCACAGAAGCCGCCTACTAAAACATTCGTTGAATTTGAAATTCCAGCTACGAAGACAACAGTGTGCGCAGAAAGAAACAGTCAACGGAGTCAAAACGAGAATGATGCACCTGCCATAAATGAAAATTTCGACAATCCAGTTGAGCGACAATCTAGGCCGCAAGTGAGGCGGTCGTCTCGAGTTAACAAAGGGATACCACCGAGACGTTATTCATCATTGCATTGTAGTACGGACCAGCATTGCATTGCAGTTGAACCAAAAAACTGGAAAATATCCTGGAACTTCCGGAAAATGAAAGAAATAAATGGATAATGGCCGCAAAAGAAGAAATGGAATCGTTACAAGAATGCAATACCTGGAAGTTAGTCGAATGTCCGCCGGGAAGGAAACCGATTGGATGTAAATGGGTGTTCAAGGTGAAATACGGAAAAGATGGTACGATTGAACGATATAAGGCCAGGCTGGTTGCAAAAGGGTATTCGCAAAAGTATGGAGAAGACTACGATGAAATTTTCGCCCCGGTAACTAGACAAGCAACCGTACGCACCTTATTAACTATTGCCTCGATAAAAAAGATGTCTGTACGTCACTTCGACATAAAAACAGCTTTTTTGAATGGAAAACTCCATGACGACATATACATGAAGCAGCCAGAGGGGTTTGTTGCTAAGAGAAATGAGCATCTTGTTTGTAAACTCCAAAAAAGTATTTACGGATTGAAGCAAGCCGCCAGAGTCTGGAATGAAACTTTCAATGCAGCGCTTATTGACGTTGGATTCAAGAGAAGTGCAGCTGATCAGCCTCCCGTCGGGGACCAGGCTGCACCCAACCAACACCAAGTCCCCGCTTTCGTCGCTCGCGTCACTCCAGAACTACCTCCTTTTTGGAGAGATAAACCAACGTTATGGTTTTCTCATGTGGACGCTCAATTCACTCTGGCAGGAATTACTCAAGAATCATCTAAATATTCCTATCTCATTTCCCAACTCGATGGGGGATACATCAATGAAATAGATCTCATTGCAACACCCCCTCCGCATGATCCATATACCACTCTTAAAAACGCTCTCATTGAACGTCTATCGGTGTCCGACTCTCAACGCGTTCGCCAACTACTCTCCCAAGAGGAATTAGGAGACCGGAAACCCTCTCAATTTCTTCGGAATTTGAGATCTCTCACTGGAACGACTCCTGTTCATGACAATCTCCTTCGATCACTGTGGATCAAACGACTTCCGCAACCCGTCCAAGCCATTCTCCAAACTCAGGCAGACTTGCCGCTTGATCGTCTTTCAATAACAGCTGACAAAATAATGGAAATCCAACCGGCCTTTTATCTATCAGCCCCTTCGTCCACCGTCGTCAACGCTGTATCGCACACTGACTCCACTCTCGCACAACAACTCGCAGAAATTCGTCCAGAACTGGCACAGCTCAAACTCCAAAGATGTGAACACTCTCGTTCCACGCGATCCCATTCTCGTCAACGATCAAACGACTTCCGCTCCCCGTCCGAGCCATTCTCCAAACTCAGGCAGACTTGCCGCTTGATCGTCTTTCAATAACAGCTGACCCGTTCACAACCCCCCCCCCCCCCCGGCAGGTAAACGCCTACATGCACCTACATGTCGGTTCTACCCAGGGGTGGGCAAGATACTTGAGTATTTAAAATACTTTGTATTTTAAATACAAAATATGTATTTTGTAATTGTATTTAAATACTTTTAGAAAAGTATTTGTATTTCTGTATTTAAAATACATTTTTAAAAGTATTTTGGGCTTTGTATTTGAAATACATTTTCAAAAGTATTTCGTATTTCACACTCAACGAAAATACAAATACAAATACAAATACAAATACTTCTAATTTCAACGTTCTTTAGTTTCCACTTCTTCGCCGCCATTCACCAGTATAACCTAACTTTTTTTTTTTTGAAACAACACCCACGGGTAGGAGGGATAACCTAACTTAGTGACACCATATTTGGCACAAAAACCCGGTGTAATAACAGCCTTCGATTGACGTTTTCATTTTTCGAAAAAGTTGAGAGGGAAGGGTAGTCATGGTGGGAGGTGGAAGTTCCGAATTCCTTGTTAGCACAACTGCCGCAAAAATGATGCTAGCGGATGGAAACTTGGCACAAAATGGATCATACAGAGCCCTAGCCTACAAGTACACAAAGCGGTACAAGTAAACAAAACTCGTGGCAGTTATTGCGAAAAACAACGCTAATTCGAGTTTAAACTGGACCAAAATGGCAAATTCACAACTCAAATGGCGAAAAATCTCCTATTAATAACAAAAAAAGAGATTAGAGAATGTGCTAATTCGCTGCAAATTATCAGAAAACGCTATTTCACGGCTGAAATGAAGAAAAATCAATAATGCGCGACTGAAATTGAGAAAACGAAAATCTGTATAGCTTCTGAAAGAATCGAGGCTCAAACTGAGAAACAGCGCTAATCCGTAGAAAAAAAATTGCTCACGCGGGCTAAAACCTAAAAAAACTAGGCGGCTAGAATAGACAAAAATATTAATTAGCGGGGCCAAATTTAAGAAAAACACTAATTTTCAACTCAAACTGAGAAAAAAGTGCTAATTGGCTGCTAAAAAATTGCTAAACTGCAGCTGGAAATGAGGAAAACGCTAAATCGTGGCTAAAATGGAGGAAAATCGCCAAACAAACGACAGAATCCCTACTGCACTGCTAAAATTGATTAAAAGCGCTAACCCGAGGCCAAAATTGGTTAATGTTGTAGCGTGCCAACAGCTAACAAACGTCAATTTTTATTTTGTAAAATAACAAATATTATGTTAAAAAAACAACATTTAAGTCAGTTCGATCGCGAGTTCGTATTTTCCCAATTTTTCATTGTCGTTATAAAAAAGATCTCTAAATTTTTCGTTGGCCGTTATTTTGTATACCGAAGAGAGCGCGACCCACAAAGTCACTAAACCTTGAAAAATTGACAAAACGCAAATGCGTAGCTTCTGTTCGAGGCTAAAACTAAACAATAAACGCTAATACATAGCAAAAATTCAAGGAAAAACGCCAACGTGGGACTGAAGTGTAAAAAAAAACAAAAAACCAGCTAATATTGAAAAATTCACTATAATTAGCCTGTCATAAATAAATAAAAACTCTCGTTTTCAGCTCAAATTGGGAAAAAGTGTTATTCCCGGCTAAATTTTGAGGAAATCACGAATTCGTGGCTGAAAAATTAAGGTAATTCGCGAATTCACAGATTATAGAAACGCTTCAAAGCAGCTAAAGTTGAAAAAAACGCGAATTTAAGGCTAAAATTGAGACAAATTTAAATTTGCGTCAAAAATAGGAAATACGTTAATTCTTGGCTTCCTCGGGATACTTTGAGGCTAAAATTGAGAAAAAGCGCTAATTTATGGCTATGGCTACGCCAATTCGAGGAAAGTTAAGGAAACATCGCTGTTCACAGGATACCAAATCTACTTTGCTGCTAAAGTTGGGGAAAAGCGCATATTTATGTCTTTATGGGGTCTTTATGTCTTGGGGGGGGGGGATTACCCCGCTAATCAGTTGCTAATTTGCGGCGAAAAGCGGTAATTTGCTGTTAAAGTTGACAAAAAGCACTCATTCTTTGCTAAAATCGAGAAATTCGCAGTTTAAACTTGGCATAAGCGCTGTTTAGCGGATAGACTGTGGAAATAGCGGTAATTTGCCTACAATATATGGAAAAGGCTATGGCTAAAATTAGGAAAAGGCCTTAGAGGTTACCAATGGAGGTTTTATACATAGTTAGAGACTTTTAGGGGCCTCTTGAAGATTTCCGCCCCGGGCCCCGATATAGGTCCCGATATAGGACCTCACCTCCTTTTCAGCTCACGATCCACCAGTGCTCGCCGGTTCGGTTCTAAATACTTCGTGACAACTTGCCTACTTTTCTTTGCGCATCGTGGCGCAGCGCCATTTCGCGCTGCTACATTTTGTCAACTTGTCTATTGAAGGACCTGATATTTTTGAATTATTTATGTTTCGTGTTTTTCGCACTATCTGCCGTCGAAATCGAATTTTTGAAAAGTATTTTAAGTTGTATTTGTATTTTATTCAAAATACAATTCAAAAAGTATTTGTATTTCAGTATTTAAAATACATTTTTGTAAGTATTTTGGGCTTTGCATTTAAAATACATTTTCAAAGTATTTTGCCCACCCCTGGTTATACCCCACCGGGTGTTACTGTTGAAGTGTCGCTGGTTTTGCCTACCCGACCTGTTCCTTTTCTTTTTATTATTTTTTATTTATTTATGATTATTATTATTTTCAAAAAATAATAACAATACCTCGGGCTTGCCCTGTGGGCAATGAAAAAATCGAGGGTTTAGGTCCTTGAAAACCTCAAATTCTTTCAGGAGGCAACTTGGACTAAAATTTAGAGCAATCTCAAATTAATGAATAGAAGAGGGGAATTTGCTAATTTACTGATAAAATTGAGTAAAACGGTGATTCGCGTCCTATTTGCTTTTAAAACAAGCGCTAATTCGTGGCTAAAATTGCGCTAATCACGGCTAAAAAAAACACTTTGTGGTTTATATGACGACAAATTCGGCCAAAATCTAGAGAAGGCGCAAATTCGTGCCTTCAAGTGTAGACAACTGCTAATTGGCGGCTAAATCTGAGAAAAACGCAAATTAGCCACTAAAATTGAGACAGTTTGCTGTTCTACCTTTTCTGACATGAAAGAAAAGGGCCTCCTATGAGGAAAATACGGTAAGGCGTGAAAGCGAAAGATGAATAACAGTTGTCATGGAGAGGGGCGGTAAGGGGTGTAAAGACGGCAAGTGTGGTATACGGCACAACGGAAAATCAGCGGCGCAATTTTTGTTGTTTATTTCTTCAAACTTATTATAATTTTGGTTTCCTAAACTTTTATTTATTTTCAAACAAAATAATAAAATAAAAAAATAGAGTTTCCAGAACTCTAACAACAAAAATACTGTAAAATAGTTTCGAAGTAGAATTCCCCTCCTTCTGTGGGTATGAATAATTCTAGCCATAGATAACTTTCAAGCTTGAAGAATGCCCGCAGAAGAAATAGAAGAAATAAATAAAAACCCCGCCAAACATTTATAGTGTAACTTCTATATTTCATCAAACATTTTACAGACGGCAGCACTTAACTTTCGTCAAGTCCTCTCATTTAAATATACGATAGAAACAATATCTTATTCTGTAGAAAAAAAAAAGAAAAGAAAAAACGGGTAATGGACTTACAGTGACGTGAATTATTTACGAATTCCGCCCATTTCTTAAGAGCAGTGGTGTTGATGAAGTGGTGAGAGGGAGGCTGGTTGGGTGGAAGGGAGGTTGAAAAGAAAAACTTTTGAAAATTTAAATAGGAAAATAGCGACTTCGAGGTAGGTGGTATAAAGAAAACGACTCTCTAGGTGGGTTGGTTAGTGGGGGGAGGGGGGAGGGCATCCTGCAAGGAAAAAACGAATTTCGATAATGATGAATAAAAATGGTTAAAAGAGAACAAGAGTGTACCCCATGAATGTTCGCGGTTTTCACGGGATAACATTTTTATTAATAAAATAGGGAGGAAGAGAAGGGGTAAATTACTGAATTTCTACCTACAACGTCAAGTATTTCGTATCTTCTCGAGAATGTGTTTTATTGTGGTTTCATTGCTCCCCCATTTCAGCCGTAGTTATTCGGTCATGAGAGAAGTGCGGATTGTCTGAACCTGTTGTGGAGTGAGAGGTTCCACTCTCTCAAGTCGGATTAAAGTGGAAGTTGAAAGTGGTGAGATTTCACCCTCACTCCACTCTCTTCATCAATCCGGGCTTGAACCTCGTGGGAGTACGCCCCCTAACTTTAATTACAAATTTAACTGAAAACTACAGGAACTACCCAGCGGCTTTTCTTCTCCCCTTCTCTCGTGGCCCATAAAGCGTGCTACACCAATCCCCCATTGATCGGATTCTCTTATCTCTTGATAGCCTTTATTACGCGTTAAAGTACTTACGAAACTACCGTTAAAAGGCGATAATTGACTTCGCGAATTTCTGATAATCCGTTGTAACTCGAGTAGGATTGTTTTTGGGGAGCAATAGAGTGGACCGGTTGTGATCAAGGGTTTGGTTGTTGCGTGGAGGGTATGGGGGTTGACTAAAATAACTGACCCTTTTTCACGCCGGTCATCTTGTCTTCATAGAATGTAGATTTATACGCTTATAAATATCCAGCAGACCCCTCTGGATTGACGTTTTTCAAGAGTATTAGCCTTACCCGCCCCGGCCCCCTCCTCCAAGCGTACCAGATTTAGGGTTCGATCGATCTGTTTATTTCAGGATGAAAGGTAAGGGCTCCTTGTAAAAATCTGGGCTTCGAAGTGATTAAATTTTTAATCACTTCGAATCCGTAGGATGTTTTTACAGTGTTCTAGGGTCGTCAGTAGGGGAGAAGAGCGTTAAAAAAGTTCGTAATTTGTTTAGGTCACTGACAGAAAAAAAAAAAGAGGGGAGAAATTTGTTCCTTGTAGTCTTTACCCTTTAAAGGGTTTCGTGAAAGGGATTTCAGCGCCCTTTACCCCCACCCCACCCCATCCCGATCAACCAGCGATACAATGTCACTCTCCGTGTTTTCAAACAGGGAGGGGGGGGGTTGTTTGATACGCGTGTTTGAACCCAACATCCTCTCAAATGCGCTGAAGTTCGGAAACCGGTAATTTTGACAATGACAAACTGTGGTATCTGCTACAAGCAACGTTGTCTATTCGCGCTGTTCTTAGGACAAATTGACGTTATTCCGCAGCTAAAATGCATGAACGGAGGCAATTCGCACTTTTTCGATGCAACTTCCCGACGAAGATTGAGAAATTTATGCGGTAATTTGCTGTTTTTCGAGCAAGTTCATTGGCGGATTTAAGTGGAGCTACAGGGACTTCGCCCCTCTAGTTACTTTTATTAGACTCCCCACCCCCCCAGATAATCACTCTCAAGCTCCTTTACAAAAATTTGAAAAATACACATGATTTCTCACACTTAGAGCCCGGTTCACACTCATCATGCACGCTCACTGTGCACCGTGGCACTGATCATGCATGTCGGATCGGAGGGGGTGGAAACCATATGGAAACCGACATTTGGTTTTTTGTTGGCTGGTTATTTCATTCATCTTTATGCGATTTATTGCCAGTTTGTTTGCCCTTTCTGTTGAAAATAAACCTCTAAGGTTTATCCCCAAGGCTAGGGTCCTTCTCTTCAAGCGAAAAAATCTGGACACTATAATGTGGCTATGGAGAGACTTTCCGCTCCATCAGTTGAACAGAACTCCCCCTCCCCGACAGAACTCGAAATAATTTTTGCCTAAAATCAAGATCAATCACTTTCTGAAGCCTTTGAGGGGGAAATAAATTAAATCCTTCAAAGCGCCTCAAGGTGAAATGAGTTTTGCTATGTTCTCAAAGACGAGCGCTTCAATCCTCTTTTACCTCTTTACTGTGTTGGGCGGCCCTTTAATACCTTTCCAGGAAAGAGCTTTTGTATTATACGCATAACTTATGCGAAGTGAATCAAAATCATCTTTTAGAGCAATAGTAAGAAAGTTGTGAGCAACTTTCGCTTAACCCCACCACCACCACCACCACCACCACCACCCGCTACCCGAAACAGAGGTGTCAATGAAGAAATATGACGTTCAACCACCCATTGGCTCCGTTTCCCAACCCTTAACGAGTATGGGCTGACCGCCACCATTAAGTGAAAAACTTGAAAACTTTTCCACGTTATAATTACGATCATTTTGACTTTCGTGATATGCCTCGGCTGTGGGAAAACTTGTCTCCAGTGAAAAAGCAATTAGAAAAGAATGTTCGTCGAATGAATAAAGTTTTCATTTCAATTTTTTTTTTATTTCGTATAATTTATTCAAGGCTGGTATTAACTTAATGGCTTTGAACTTTTTGAACAAGAAAGGACGACTCAGACGACGCGCATGCTAAACCAAAGCGTCAAAATAATCCCCCCTCCCCCGCCGCCTATACCGGCAGGCCCCATCACCAACCAGCGTCTCGCACTCTTCATAATTTAATACGTTATTGTATAATTAAAATGGGCAATTCTTGAATTAAGATATAAAGATTAAAGAAGAAGGGTGGGGGAGAAATGAATTCTGAATTGGAAGCAAAAGAACTTTCCCTTCAAAAAAGGGGGGGAAAGTGCCGTTTAGCTCGTTAGCTCCTTCTATAAGGCCCCTAATTGGTTAGCTTTCATCCTCATCCTTTTTTTTATTTCTATCCAACCAGAATTTCCCGAATGTTCTTCCCTAATTGCTGAAGCGTGGGTGAGCGGTAGCGTGGGAGGGGGGGGTGCTATTTGGCCATAGAAAAAGGGAAAGGCAAAATACAAACTTTAAGGGATGTAACCCGACAGAAATGTTTACAGTTTGTTAACTGTATTTAGGTGTAGGACATGAAAGATAATTCGATTGAGGAGAATAATGGTGACAAGGGCAAGACGATAAACCTGACAAAAAAGGGTGGGAGAGATTGCTGACTGTGAGTATAGTTTGTACCCTCCCTTCAATTTCATGTTCGGAGAAAATAATTTACTCGTACAAAGGGCGGTTTTGTGAGCATGGGGGAGGGGAAAGAACTCAGTTTATTTCTCTGTCAAAATGCATGAAAGGGGAGAAAATTGTTTCTCTTTGGTAAACACGACGAGTATTTAACTTTGAAATGTAGAAAGTTTCGTCTTTTCTCTCACTCACTCTCTCACTCTCTTTCCTGCTCCCCCTCCCCAACAACCTTCCTGCTTTGCATGATGCATTAATGAATTGCAAGCATGGCTAGTTCAAATCGAAAAATCTAACCAACTCTACGAGTGTTCTGGGAAAAGCGTTACAATTTGTCAAATTTATAATTAACAAACCCAAAGTAAATTCTACTAAAGTAAAGCATTGTCAACCGTAAAAGAATTACGACCAACTCACAGGGTCTAACCTAATAAACAATTTTTCTTTCTCCCTAGGGTTCTTCCCACCACCTCCCTCTTCTTGAGTTCATCTCACACACACACATCCACGCGCGTGGTTTTTCAGTGAAAAGGAAGAATGACTGCTTTCCATTAGCGTTAGAATGCAGCCAAGCCTTTCTTCATTCTTTTCAGAAACACGTCAAGGAGAGAGAGAGGGGACTCTTTTAAATGTATTTTCTGTGAAAAAGGACACCCTCGCCTCCCTTTCCTTTCCCCTCACACACGCTCATAAAAATACATTAGGACGTCAATTTTTTGTAGTCGTTCTTTTTAATGAAACGTTGTAAGTTAACAGCGGAAGGGGGGTGGGAAAGGAATAAGGTCAGGTAGGCAAAACCAGCGACGCTTTGGTTGTCACACCCGGTGAGGTATAACCGCCGCCCGTAGGGTTCGTGAGGTTGTTGCGGTAATGAAAAACGTTTTTATTGGGACGGAACAAAAACCGGCTCACCACCTACCCGCCCGCAGGGATTATCATCATATTGTTTTAATTGTTCGATCGATTCATGCAATCAATTAATTAATATTCATGGGGGTCGTAGAAAATGAGAATACAAAATTTAAATGGGGTGGTTTTCGCAAACTTTAGTGAACACAGGGAGGTATTTTTTAATTGAGTTGAAAACGTTGGTTTTTAAGGAGTGCCCCCCCCCCCTCCTACACCATCACTCCGCCGCACTCCTTAAAAGTGGTTTCTTCCGAGTGATAAGCCCGGACAGAGACGTCGGAAGTGTGGTTCGGGGGGAGGGGGCTTCCCCAGTCACGAAGCTGAGGAAAAATACGTCGAATTTGTGGGATCCTGAGGTTGGACTGTATTTCTGCCACGATTCTAGCTTATTATGATTTTATTGGAACAAGTAAAACACGTAAAGAAACTGGTTAACATATGAGTCACAATTTTTTAATTTTAAACGATATCAAAACTGAATGAATATTGAATGTGTTATCAATTCAACAAGGAAGAGGCCGTTGGCAGGAGAGCGCCGCCGCATGGCGCTACGTTTCAAAATGAGGCGTCATCATGTCTTCCCCGCCATGAAGCATTGTCTTCGATGGGATGAGGGCAGAGGTCTCGAACATTCCGCCTGAAGTACCCAGACTTTGTTCGAACGGTGGCGACACGAAGGTAACCATCGGGTCCTTTGTGGGTGTCTGTGACTAGGCCCAAATTCCAAGCGAGAGGTGGTGCCTGATCGTTCTTGACTAAGACAAGTGTTCCAGTCTCAAGATTCTTCGAAGTAGTTTTCCACTTGATGGGTCGTTGCAGTTCTTGCAGGTATTCTGTTGACCAGCGTTGCCAAAAATGTTGTACAACTTCGTGCACATATTGCCAACGTGAAAGTCGATTGCTCGGGAGTCATTTCTGGCAACTCAACTATACTACTGCCAATGAGGAAGTGAGCGGGAGTCAATGCATTTAGGTCATCGGGAGAGGATGGCAACGGGGTGAGTAGACGAGAGTTGATGCAACCTTCTATTTGTACTAGCACGGTGTTAAGTTCACAAAAGGTTCAATTAGTTGGTGATTTTGGGCACCACGAGAAACTCTGGCTTACGAGAGAAAGTCGAAACTCGAGAACCGATTTTGGCTTCGACCTTGTACTGAATGGGAACTGCTGTTCCATCAAATCCTTCGACCCTGATTGAAGCAAGATTTCTCTTTAGTCCGAGACGGCTGCAGAGAGACGACGTCATGAAACTAGATTGTGCTGCACAATCAAGCAAGGCGCGATGGGCCTTTCGGACGAAACACTGTAAGTTTGGCTGTAGCCAGCAGAACGACTGAATTTTGAGGGGCACATGACGTCATTGCGATGGTATTACGAGACGAAGGGGGATTCTGACTGGGGCGTTGGTTATCAATGGCTTCAAGTATTTGGCATCTGCCCTCCAAGAACTCGAAAAGCCTGGCTACCGTAGGCAGCTCGTGCGAAGGGGCCACCTTTGCCTATCCCTTCAAAGTGTTTGACTCGAATTTACTTGTTATGAGGTGAACGACCAAAACATCCCAACTCTCAGTCGGCTGGTGTAGCCCCTTTAGGGCTCGAAGGTGTTTTTGAGACGAATGCAATGCTCTGATTTGAGAGAGAGATTCCCTTTACAATTTTTGAAGATCGAAGATGCTTCTGACGTGCCTTAAAACTGACCGAACAGGGTTGTCGTTGCGACACTTAAGCAAGTTGAGAGCTACGATGTAGTTGGCTGACGTCAACTCAAGTGACTCAATTAGACTATATGCCTCCCCACGCAATGAATTTTTCAAATACTTTAGTTTAGAGGAATCTTAATAATGTGGATTCTCGTGCACTACGTCAGTGAAAATACTAAAAAATGATGTCCACGCATCCATGTCACCATCAAAATTGGGAAGAGACAAGGGCGGTAGTCGAAGGTCATCATAATTTGAGAGAGGAACGGGCCCCCGAGTCATCGATGAGTCAACTGGATTGCTGTTGCCTTTCAGTAATTCACGAGAACGGCCGACAGGACGATAAAATCGAGATTCAAATTCTTCGCGAAGCCTCCTCATTCTTGTCCTCGATCGATTCCTCGATTTTAGATTGTATCTCTTGAAATTCATGCCTAATGTCGTTCATTTTTTCTTTTCGAATAAGAAGTTCTCCGTCACACGCAGTTTTTTCATCTAGCTTGTATAGATATGCATCGAAAGCCCTTAATCTGCTATCAAGGACGAGCCGTTTCTTGATGAGAGGGGTAAGATCGTACTTTTTGGGGGCATGATAACGAAATATAACTAGGAAATCGAAGGAAAGTGCTATAATAGACTACAACTATACTTAATTGCTAATAAGTTGAGTCTGACTATCAATGAGAAAAACGATAATCGAAAAATGTGCTAGCCCAACGTGAAGGATTCTGATCTAATTCGAAGATTCAGTGAAAGACAGGAAGTTAGGAAATCAAACGAATGGAATTGCAAGGCGTAAAGGATTAGGGAACGATACATTTGGCATTTGGCAGCAGCTCGAGTTGAGAAACGTGAACGAGACGGCTTAAGAGGCGAAGTCCGAGTCCGATGATACGATTCTACTTAGCAATTAAGCGGTTAAATCCGCCTGGTAGGACCATTTTGTGGGATCCTGAGGTTGGACTGTATTTCTGCCACGATTCTAACTTATTATGATTTTATTGGAACAAGTAACACGTAAAGAAACTGGTTAACACAATCACGTGAGTCACAATTTCTTATTTTTAAGACGATATCAAAACTGAATGAATATTGAATGTTGACGCGGTGTGGCTTAATGGGGGTCGTTCGGACGACCCGAATAAGAAATTAACGGTCGCCACCTGTTGTTTGCTTTGGGTAACAGGCCCCAATATATTCTCAATATAATACAACTGATTTACAACTTTTGATTTGAAAAAAAATAATAACAATTCTCTTCTTTAATGGTTTCCGGTCGCTCCGGCGCGTAGAACTCGTGACTGTCGGTCTGGTAGCGTCCCTTCGCGCTGTTGCATATCCTCTTGTCGGGCTAACGGTCCGTTAGCGTCCCTTGGTGTTGTCCGTAGTGTCTTCTTCGCCGGGTTCGGCTAGGACAGGGAAAGGTTCGGACAGGATCGGTCTTGTTCGATGAATTCTGGGGCAGACACAAGTGTCGCTAAGCCCCGTAGTATCTATTCGAGTTCGAGGGTGTGGGAACGAAAAGAAATGTTGACCGGAGTCGTGTCAATGGTCTGCCACGAATGCCTACCGGTGGTCAGGTCCTCAATAGGGTTTCCCTTCACAAGCGTCCGGAGTCTTCTCAACGGGTATGTCGAACTTGGAAGGTTCCCGTGAGGTTATCCGACTGTTCGGCTTGGATCTATGCGTCAGGTTACTGACGACTTGAAACAATGACGGTCTAATCCCCAATAGGGTTTCCCTTCAACAAGTGTCCGGAGTCTTCTCAACGGATATGTCGAACTTGAAAGGTTCCCGCAAGGTTATCCGTCCAATTTACTTGGATCTATGCGTCCGGTTTGGGACGACTTGACCCAGGGGCGGTTTGATCCACAATAGGGTGTCCATAGGGTTTCCCTTCAACAAGCGTCCGGAGTCTTCTCAACGGAGTAGAGCTTGGAAGGTTCCCGTAAGGTTATCCGCACCACTGGTCGTAAAAAAAAAATGGGGTAAGAGGCCTCGGTCAGGGTCAGCCTTATACCAACCGGTTCCCAATAGGCTTTGCCCGTTGATGCCTTGGTAGGGTGTGACGTCACGAACGGTCAAGAGTCGTCTCAATTGACCGCTGGACGTTTTCCCGTACGGCGTGATTTTTGGTTGGCGATCCTTCGCTTCGGGAAGACTGCGTAGTCGCTGTTGTACTTCCGGATCGTCGTGGGTTCTGGAGTTCCCAGTCGTTTAAGCCGCTGGAGGGTCGCACTGTATCCCAGTCGAGTCGTCCGTTCGCAGGCTGAAGAGCTGGTCCAGGTTGAAGTGGTGTTTCCCTTTTGACTTTGCCGGAGTGCCGGCGCTCGGGTTATACAGTCGGTGGGTGGTTTCCGCCCACTCCCACCAGCTCGGGTGGCTCAGTGGGTTGACCGTTGGGTGGTGGGTGGTTCCCTTTCCCCCCACCTGGAGGGCTCCTTTTTTCTTTTGTGTAGAGATCTCTTGGAAATTTTTCCCTGGGGTGGGTGACTTGTATTATTAATTGGTAACGGAATTAATTACCCGACGTCAATGTGTTATCAATCAACAAGGAAGAGGCCGTTTGCAGGAGAGCGCCGCCGCATGGCGCTACGTTTCAAAATGAGGCGTCATCAGAATTTTTCGCGTAAATTTCGCCATTAAATGTAAAATTTCCGATCAGAGGTGAATCATTAGATAGTACTTTCTTAATTCTTTCTCCGTAATGTTTCATGTGATGAGCTTTGACTGTTCTCACGTCTGGAACGTAATCACCTGTAATCTGGTCCAGTAGCTCCAGAAGCGAAAATTGGCATTCTTCGCTATTGTCTTTTAGGTAGGAATAAATAGCCTGTATGATTTCAGTCAAACTACTTGCATCTGGAAGCATTCGTGGCCTTGGTTCCACAGATCCTGTGAATGAGTACAATTTTTTATGACAGCGGCGGTGATACCTTGCATCAGAAGCAACCAAGTTAGGATTCTCACGGCTGAGACGCTCAACAATTTGCTTCCCCCACTCATCTTCTCGGCGAGTTGCAATATCAATAATCATCGCCCTCACTGACAGTTGTGTGACTGTATGCACTGGGTTCTTACGAGCAGTAATATAATCGCAGCAGCAAAAGAGTCGATACCCCGCCAGTCATCGACGCACCGGCGCCCACACGTGGCGACCTGTGCCTAGGTGGACAGACGAAATTAAAGAAGCGAATAGAGAGAAGAAAATAACGTTGTACTAGCTTAAAAGAAACCCGTAACTCGAAAATCTCATAGACTTCAAGAGGAACTGAGCCAAGGAGCGAAGGCTGAAGTGCGAAGCGAAGACCAAATTATGGGGCGATTACATAAATTCGATCACGTCAAAAGAACCGGCAGGTGAAGTCTGGAGGAAGATACGATCACTCAAAGGATCGTCACCAATTTCTTGGCCCTTTGCGATCCGCGAGGCGAATGGCGATATTCTGGAGGGGCCGCGCACCGTGCCGAATCGCCTGGCAGACTATTACCATCGAGTGTCTGCCGACGTCCACTATTCAGAGATATTTCAGGAAGAAAAAAGGCGTATCGAAACGGAGATCATCGACTTTGGAACTGACCCCATTGACGGTTATAACTCCCTTTTCACGGCAGTTGAACTCGAAAAGGTATTAAGGGGCTTGACCCCCTCAGTAAAAATCTCGCTCTATGCAGACGACGTAGCTAAATTTGCCTACCAAGTCCAGATTGACGTTGTTCAGGTAGCAATCAACACCCTTGCGGCAAATGCGGCGAAAAACGGTCTGTGTTTCTCAGCGCAGAAAACGAAGGCGATTCATTTTTGTCGGCTGAGGAGGCCCCATGACCTTCCACTGTTGACTCTAGAAGGGGAAAACATTGAATATGTCGACAGCCACAAGTTCCTAGGGCTTAGATTTGATAAGGCACTTCGGTAGAAGGAGCACATCTCGGGGCTGAACTAGAGGTGCAAACGAGACTTAAACCTACTAAAGACCCTTGGGAAACATAAATGGAGCTCTCTTTCGGACTTGCTGCTAAGTATCTCAGATGCAACCATCCGCGCAGTGGTCTACGCGTCATCTAGAAAATCGTGGCAATACTTGACACTACTAACCAGAGCGGCATTAGAATAGCCCTGGGTGCCTTCCGAACAACACCTGTAGATGCTTGACTGTATGCTCTGTCATCCAGGGTACCCCTGGAGTTACGTCGTCAGCAGTTGTCGCTTCAATACGCAGCATCCCTAAGGGAGGAGCCGTGGCACTTTCTCAGTGATCTGAGTCACGGACATATGTTTGAAACATATTCAAATTTACCAAAACGTACCCTCCCCTTCTTTGTCAGGGTCCGGCAGCTTCTGGGCGAGATGGGTTTTGCTACCTTCACGCGTCGCCTGCGAGCGCATGGGAACTGTCGTTACCTGGTTTCAGAAAGGTGACTCTTGCTAGTCGCAACGATCGTGACATGAACGAAAAGCGAAAAGGAGCGTTGCACATCTATACAGTTAGGCACAGATCCGATGCTGGCGCATGTAGTATATGCTACGTCAGAGAGCATCACTCATGGTTCTCTCCGCTGTCCGATGATGCTTCGCAGCATACTGCGGACTTGTACGCAATACTAGGGGCACTGGACTACGCAGTTAATCACGCAAGTACCCATGCGGTTATGCTTAGCTGCGCACATGTCCAACTCGAGTTCAACAGTGATAAGCTAGTCCAACGAATAGCATCAAAAATATTAGACTGCGTCAATAACGGAAAAACGATTACCTTTCTATTCGTATCGGCCAGTATGGAGAAACTGGATGAACCAGAGGACGCTGAAGTTAAGGCCTTAGTAGCATCGGCCGTTAACCATCGACCAAAGACACCTGCTCCGATTCGACTCATTGATGAGAAACGAAGGCTGTTCGAAGTTATCAAACGTTGCTGGCAAGATCGCTGGGACAGATCAACGAGTCTGTTGAAGCAAACTATTAAGATTGTCGGCACAAAGCAGAAGACAGAAACACACGTGTTAACCAGGAGGGAGGAAGTCATCATAAACAGGTTAAGGTTAGGCCACACCAGGCTGACCCACGGGTACTATCTGACAAGAGAGTGAAGGCCTCTATACGCACGAGGTGCGATGAACGAACTACACTCACCGTGCAGCACGTTCTCGCGGAATGCCCGGTGTATGGAGTAAACTGGAGTAGCCCTAGTTTTCAAAACATCGAAATGGGTGAACTGTTGGCACCGGGAAGTCGCCATCTTGGGGAAGTTCTGGAGTATGAGATATAGAAGATCGAGCGGATTGAACAAGATGACATCGTTGATGGGCGGGGGGCACCGGGGGTAAACGGCTTTACTCAAGGATTTGCTATGTTCTTCGGGGCATAAAACATGAGTAAGCCGTTCTAACGACTACCTTTTATCAGTTCTAAATTAATTTAGAATTTGATTAAGGGATATATCATTTAGGAATCAACCCTCCCCCCCCCACCGGACCACCGCCGTGATATGAAATTACCAAAGTTTCCTTGAAATGTATACGCACGAAATGTTGTAAAATGGTGGTTGGGGAGGCCTAAGTGGATACCTAATTTTGAATAACCGTAGAACTTTCTCTAGAAATCATCGCCCCCCCTCCCCCGTCTCGCTATACCCACTCAACGCCCGAGTATAAACAGTCCGCGGGGCGTAAGTTAGAATCTGCGGGTGTTCTCAACTTAATTCCCCCCTGCCGGGGCCCCCCTCCCAAAAACACAGTTCGTCGTCTTCGCCCCCCTCCCACCTTCACTAGCATAAGACACCTCGCTTCTTTGATTTGCACCGTCCAACTTTGCGGCGCGGTAACTTGCTCTGGGGCTTCTCTTTACCGCGTTAGTTACTCGTAAATCTCAGTGAAAGGTATAGTTGTTCTCCCCGGGTGATTAAAGAGTTTTTAATGAGAAGCAGATGTTGGTTCCTCCTCCTCCACCACTCACCCCAGCCACGCTTTGGGCAATAAAAACGCCGACGTTTCACCTGGGAGTGGAGAGGACGTGTGGAGAAAATTTGACGATTTAAAGACCCCCCCCCTCCACCACATCAATCATTAATTAGGGCTCACGAGTTGCAGCCTCAATTAAGATTTTGAACGGGACGGGGGGTGTAGGAGGTGGCGGGGTCCTGGAGAATCGTGAAACCCTTTAAAATAAAGACGCGGAGACTTTTCTTTTGTCATTCCCGAGTCCCATTCCTTTCCTTTCATTACCAACCGGGGCCCATCCTTTTTCATCCTTTTTTCGGTAACGTTCTTTTCTCAGATTGAGGGGTAAGATTAATTTGCTTCTGAAACAAAGTTTTAACTCTTCCTAACCCCCTCCCCTCTACCCCCACTCCCCTTCATTTCAACTCATCTTTCGACCCTTTTTTTTCTCTCTCTCTCTCCTCTCTTCTTTTTGGAGTGTTATCTATCCTGGGAGACCGTAGAAAGGTCGATTTATTTCTACGTTTCTTACTCACCCGTCTCCGTTACTTTTCTTTTTTCATACCCCCTCCCTCCTCAGTTCACGCTGTATTTTTCCTCATAATTTTCCCAATCCAATCTCAACGGATTTCTCTCTCTCTCTCTCTCTCTCTCTCTCTCTCTATGGATTCGGCTACCGTGAAACAGTCTTTTCAATTTAAGGATTACCATTTCTTAGTCTAACTGTGTGCTATCGATGAGGAGGGGTGGAAGATCTTTAATTAAATTCACCTCATATTTTTAAGTAGAGAGACGTATTCCAATCTTGAATGAAAAGAAACCAACCCGTCGTTTTTCCCCTTGAAAAGTAAGAAAAGACTGAAGGAAAAGTAGGAAAATGGGCTGTTTTGTTTAAAGGTTAAAAGACGGCGAGTCAGTCTTTCTAGGATTATGGTTATTTAATGAAGTTTCTGGGTAGAATGAGGGTGGTTTGCAAGCCAAGCGGAAGCATTAGAGGTATTAAGAGCGCGTTCTGAATCATTAACAGTCGTAAGAAATGAGGTGAGCGGGGAGGGTTGTGAAGGGTGAGAGGGTCAGGCATTAAACCTTCGAAATCATTTAAAGACTTCTAATAAATTGTTAAACTGGCTTGCAGCGCTATCTTTTGTTTCCCCTCTTTTTTATGTGGAAATCGACCCAACTCTGAATAGCTGCAGACAATGTTGAACGAACGGGTCAAGTCTTTTTCTTATTGTACTGTAAGGATGGTAATCCTTTCTATTAAGGGGAGGGGGGGAGAGGTGAAGAAACTTGAACAAAGCAACAATTGGATAGGCCCTTGAAGGCAACTATAAGGGACCCCAGAAGAGCTTCCTCGTTATCGCTAATAACATTTTCACTGATGAAGAGTCACCGGGGGTAGATTGGACGGACAAAATTAGTGGGTCAGGGTGTTGTGGTAGGGTGTGGGACGGGGAGTCCACCGTCTTTCAAAATCAAGACGATTCTTTTTTTTAAAAAAAGAAGCTGAACGGTGTGCATTGCAAATAATGAAAGGTATATAGGCTCGTTAAATTCAGCCTCCTATGTGTTTCCATATTTCTGTGGGCAATACTATGACGTAATACAAGCGTCATCAAGTTCAATGCGGTAAAACTAACGTACCATAACCACATTTAATGACATTTGCAACGGAAAAGAAGAAATAAAACGGGAATAGCTCGTGTTTATTTGCCATTTGAGACGACATTTTCATTCAATTCTCAAAGGCAAACATAAGATAAGACTTTTATTCAACGTTAACTCAATACAAAGCCCCCGTCCTTTCCCCCCCTTGTTGATGATATTCATGCCTTATAACCATGGAAAATAAGCGAAACGAGAAATGAGTGTTTATTCCTTTTCAAACTTACACGTTTAAATAACTCGCTAACCCCTTCCCCCTCGCCAGAAAAAAGGTTGAAAAACCAATTCCTATGGAAGAAACCGAGGATTATAAAAGTTTTCTTCCTTGCTCAACGAATAAGGGGAGAAAAAATGGCGGAAGAAAAAAGGTCTCATTAAAGATATTAAAAGGGAAAAAGTCAGAAAAGTCTCTCCCAGGAAAATTCCTATAACATTAAACGCCCGAGCTACTTAAACGTTTTTCATTCTAAGCTCATGCCCCCTGGCCACCACCTGACCTTTCAACGAGTTTTAAAAGACATTTATTGGGTGGGAAAAATAATATAATTCTTTATTACTCGTGACTTATTTTTTTTTTTTGTTCAGGGGCTTTTTGTTCTAATGGCTTAGACGGAGCACGAGTTTTTAGCCTTTATAACGAGGTAAACAAGATTCGCGTCAATTTGGAGTGTAATGAGCGAGGACTTGTCGTTACACGACCGTTTTCCTGGGTGGCTTGGATGAAAGTATGGGTGGTGGGTGGGAGGGGGCGAGAGAAAGGATTTATTTTGATTAATGACGAAGTTTTCAATCCTCGTTCCGCACGGTGGCACTTTCTTTTGTTTCATTAGAATTCACAGAGTGGTGCTTCTAAACTTCTAAACTTGACTTTACAATTTTTCCGGTGGGCTATGACCGCGCCAATGGCTGTAGCTGTAGCTGTAGCTGCGGCCAAAGGACTGTGGCTGTAGTTTCTGCTGCAAAATAGCCAAGGGGCTGTCGGAGACAAATTGCTATGACCGGAGCAATATGGCCGAAAGGTGACGCAACTATAATAGCCAAGGGGCTGTGACCAAGGATCAAGGTGTGACGATGAGATTGTGACTGGACTGAGCCGACTATCCTGTGGTCAAAGGGCTTAGATGGTGTGACGAAGGGACTGTGCGGCAGTTTTGTCCGTAAAAGAGCCTCCAAAAGGCCGTGAATGGCGCATTTTCTCAATTTTAGGCACGAATGAGCGGTTTTTTCTTACTTATACTTGACTCGAGCCACGATTTACCTCTTTTTCTCACTTCTAGCCATGAATTAGCGGGTTTTTTCAATTTCAGCCACAGTTTTGCCCCCCAAAAAAAGCACATTAGACATTTTTCTCAATTTTAGCCATAAAAGGACATCCATAAATCGTGTCTCTCAAGTTTAGTACGGGAGTCGCGTCAAGAAACCACGAATAATTGGCGCAGTTTCCCAATTTTAGCCACAAATGAGTGTTTTAACTCAATTTTAGACTTGATATTGTTAGTATGGTCGCTTAGACTACGAGGGTTAGTAGGTAATGCATGCATGAAACTGTAGCTGTAAGAGCGCAGCCTACGTTGTCTGTATTCCCTCGTTGAGGTGCGTTAGAAACGAACCGGTTTCGGCTGCTCGCCATCTTCAGCGTCTGTAAGTACAACAAACCTGTACGTAAGACAACGTAGGCTCCTACGGCTACAGTTTCATGCATGCATTATCAATTTTAGACGTGAATTATCGATTTTTCTCACTTTGTTCCCAGAATTAGCTCTTTTTCGCTTATTATTCCTCAATAATAAGTCTTCGTAATCGTATTGCAAAACATTGTTTTGACCCACGCCTCTTCCCCTTAAAATTTGCCATTTTGCGATTCAAGGTGAGTAGAATCTAAATCCACATTTAAAAAAATGTTCATCCACTGCAAAAAATGTCAATTTTCGCCGCTAAAACTGGCTATTTGGCCATAAAATGGCTATAATAAACCGTTTAATTTGTCGTGAAGAACTAAATTTCTCTTTTTTGCTGGTTTACTGGGATATTAGCTGATTTTTGTTATATTTACTCTCCAAAATTGATTAAGTGACAGTGATACTTTGACCATTGATTTAGACCACGTTAACACACCTTTTTTTTTAGGGCGCATAGATTCATTTTTTATATTTCTAAGACGTGAATAGCCAGTTTGATTATCAGTACGGCCATGTTTAGGGCGTGAATAGTCAGTTTTACCATTTTTTCGACGAAGAAATAGACAGTTTTGTCATTCGTCAAGCCATCAGGGCTTGAATTGCCGGTTGGGTTGTTTTTTAAGTCGCCAGTTAAATCAGTTTGGCCATTCATTTTCGAACGTCAGTGGTCAGTTTTTTTTGGCATTTTCAGGGATCGAATCGTTCAGTTTCAAACATTTTCTACGTGCGAATGGCTAGTTTGGCCATTTTTGAAGTTCGCATTGTCGGTTTTGCCATTTTCAGGGAAAGTACCGCTACGTTGAGCATTTTCAAGGCTCGAACTGTCAGTTTAGCTGTTCTTTTTACACATTATATACTCATTTTTGCCATTTTCAGCTTTTTCCCAATCTCCCCATTTGAGCAAATCCCAGTTTTCCTAAATTTTGCTACGAATTAGCACTTATATCCATTTTAGCAGTGAATCAGCGATGTATTCACACGTAGCGGCGAGTTAATAGCTCCGAACACCAAACGCTCGAACCACAAGACTTAACCAGGCGCTGATTCAGAGTTTAGCTCAAGCGAAGGCGCATAAAGAAGCCCCCCCCCCCCCAAAAAAAAAACTCATACCCGTATTTCATGTTTTTCCGGGAATTAAAACGTTCCGTGGAGGACAGGAGCTTACCTAAAGGGATAAAAAATGGCGCACACGCCACCAGCGGCAACCACACAGTTGCACAGATTTCCTAAGACAGCCTTTTCTCTCTCACTCACTCACTCCCTCTTAGATAGCAGGCGATATGGGTCTGAACTCAAAATTTCGTTGGTCCCTGAAAGGGCCAAATGCACTGAATTCCGGGTTTGAATGAGCTAAATCCGCAGTTAAGTGATTATTTAAATGAGAAAATCCCTCGAAATTGCTTTTTGAACAGCGCAAATCCTGCGAAATTGCTAGGTTTCTTGGGCGAGTGAACCCCGTGAAATTGGTTTTTAAAGAGCCGAAACTGCAAAAATTTAATTTTTGAAAAAGCCACATCCACCAAATATTGGCTCTTCGTTGGCTAAACCCGGCAAGCGAATATCTCACGAAATTCGTTTTGACAATGGGCCAATCCTCCGAAATTTTAATTTTGAAAGTAGACCCACGAAATTTTCTTTTCAAAATGAGCAAATGTCCGGAAATTTTGATTTTAAAGGCGTGAAACCCGTGAAGTTGGCTTTTTTTTAATGGGGTCGACCGTTCAAAATTGGTTTCTTACGTGCTGATCCGCGAATTCGGCTTTTTTAATGAGCGAATTCCGAGAAATTTGGTTGCGCAAGTGCCAAGACCATCAAGACAATTGACTTGAGCCCAGGGGCGGATCCATAGGGGGGTAATGACCGCCAGCAGCTGGGGCGACATTTTTTGATACTTTGGTGGGCGTTCACAGTAGGTTCTATTCGAAGGCCCTCTGCCGGCGAGGTTTTCATTACGTTTAGCACGTTGAAATTCACAAGAATTGTTTGAATTTTGCAGGTCAAAACAAGCGATTTTGAAGAGAAAAATCACTGTTTTCTTCTTTAAAAAAATTTCAAGTTATTTAAGTTAAAATTTTAAGGAGCTCGAGTTTTATTTCGCATTTGTCGACTAACGCGCCCATGTTACCCTTTAACCAGCATGAAATCGGAGGGGTCGGGGCACTGAAAAAATTGATACGGCCATGGAAGTTTTCTTGTTTATTTATTTATTTCATTTTTTTGCATGCATTATTGATGAATGCCAAAAACGGAAACATGGAAGTATCGTGTGGTCCTCCACACAATCCCTGAATCATCAAGCACGCAGTCTTCATTCCTCAAACACCAAAATTTCCATAAACCTAAATCCAAAAAAATTCTTCGTCGCACATAATCAATAATCAACCCTCAGCCCACATCGACTGAACTTCAATTACCGACCCTTATCCATCAACGACTATAACCATCTATCGCCACTCAATTTTCAATCCTCCTTTTTGTCTTCGTCCTTTCATACCAAAAATTTAAAAAATAGAAAACAGTCCAAACTGCAATACTTAGTCGAAAACAGGCGATTTTAGGGCCTTTGACCATTTTGGAACAACAATTTCGATAGGATGTAGCCCGTTCTATATTCATCGTGGAAAACTACTTTAAATACAAAATTTGATGGAAATTTATCGCTCAACAAGTTTTGTGAGTGAAGATTTTTCTCTAAAGTAACTCATTTTCGGGATATTTAGAAGAAACTAAAAGAAGTGCTAAAAAATTTCGGTTCGGCCGAAAAATTGTACGAGCTTTTCAGAGTAGCATTTTTTTTTTCTCGAACACTGCTGACCTACACATACAAGATGGCAGAAAAATGTCCGTAGGGAACATGGATGTGAAAGGGGTTTATTGTAGTCAATTCGCATGGAAATTGAACGAGAAAACTTAACAAAATTGTTACAAAATTCCAGGACCAATTGTTTCGAAGTTAATACCAAAAATATTATTTCGCTACGAGGAGAACATGCCTGGGAAACGATTTACCTTCAAAACAAAGGTCATATTCGCGTTTTTTCACGCCAAGAAACAACCAGTTTTAGATTTAAATGTAATTCTGTGGCAAATAATTTTTGACGCAGTCACGCCAAATCCTACTCCTACCACAATTTTCTCTTAATCTCAGTTTTTTTCGGGTACAAATATTTGTAATTGAGATACAAAGGGGCTCTAGAGGCCCTTTTTTACAATTTCGACCGTCATTTTTTTCTACTGGTCCTTTTGCGCTAAAAACGACGATTTTGGCCACAAAAAAAGTTGCATTTTTTCGGCAATATTGTGATTAATTCGCAAGGAAATTTCAAAAAAATTCTGGAATCACTTGTTCTGAAGTTATATCCAAAAACGACATTTCGGTACGGGGAGAACATGTCCGATAAATATTTTTTTCTCAAAACAAATGCCAGATTTGTGCTTGTCATACCAAGAAATAGCCAGGTTTTCATTTTCATGCAATTTATCGAAAAAAAGCGACAGACCGACGGCATGCCAAAAACCACTTTTTTCAACTTTTCTGAGGTTATTCATTATGAATGTGATGTCAGATCGGACTCGATTTTTTTCACGAACACCATATTAAAACGCTAGAAAAGCTAGAATCGCTAGGAAGTAAAAACGCTAATTCGGGGCTAAAATTGAGAAAAAGGACAAATTCGCAACTAAAATTGCAAAAAATCGCCCATTCGCGGATAAAAAAGTGAAAAGCCACTAAGTCACACGTAATTTTCGAAAAATGCAAATTCACGAATGAAATTCAGTAGAATGGCTAATTAGCTGCTCAAATTGCGACATACGCTAATCCACGGCAAAAATTGAAATAGCTAAATCGCTAATGAAATTGACAAAAAGCGCTACTTCTACTTAGCGGCTAAACTTGGAACAATCCTATTTCGTGGATTAATTGAAAAGAATAGATGCAGATTAATTGAAAAGAATAAATTCGCAGAAAAAACGTTCATTTGCGGATTCAAATGAGAAATTTACGGCTATATTAGAGGAAACGCCAATTCACGACTAAAATTTAGTAACTAAACAGAAGACAATAATCTGTTGCTTCTGAAGGCAAGTTCGGGCCTAAACCTAAAAAAAAGCGCTAGTCCATAGGTAGAAGTTTAAAACCGTACACCGCTAATTTGCGGCAAATATTGAGAAAAATCACTAAGTAATTAACCAAATATGACAGTCGATCCTTCCGTCTGCAAACGCTTCGCAAATCTCAAATTAGCCGATATATCGTTAGACTCTCCGTCGACTTCCTCCTTGGCTTCGATGTATTCATCGACGTTTTAAGTGAGTCCTCTATGGTGATCAAGGGCCAACCAGGTGCCATAAACTCAATATTTGGTTGGATAATCGGTGGAACCATCCCATCGTCAGTAGCTGACGGTGCACATGAACCAGCCACTAGTCTCCTCACGTGTTGCGAATCTCTTGATCATTCAATCAGAAAGTTCTGGGAGCAAGAGGAAGCCGCACCACGGAATATTGTCAATCCCGAAGATGAAATATATGAAAACCATTTCCTGTCGACGCATGTTCGCAACGCTCATGGCCGATACGTCGTAAGACTCCCGTTAAAATCCTTGGAGTATGAGCTACCCGACACTCGTTCTCACGGCATCCGTCGTTTGACTTCATTAGAACGACGCCTTCAGGCCCAACCCGCACACTTCCAAGAATACCATCGCTTTACGCCCTCAAACTACATTATTCCGCATCATTGCGTACAGAAAGAAGAAAGTACCAGCACAAAATTAAGAGCAGTATTCGACGCATCCTTTTCGCCATCACCGAACATTCCCGCCTTGAATGATTTATTGATGAAAGGTCCAAAACTCCAAACTGACGTTGGGGACATAATTTCTTTATTCCGTCTTGGCGCAATCACTGTCTGCTGTGACATTCGCCAAATGTACCGGCAAATTCTCGTTCACCCCGATGATTGGAAATTTCAACATGTTTTCTACCGCGAAAAAAATCGATGGTCCCATTCAAGAGTACGCCCTGACCACTGTCACATACGGCCTTTCGTCATCCGCCTTTCAAGCTCTGCGAGTCCTACACCAGTTGGTCAAGGATGAAGGCACCCGTTACCCTCTTGCTTCCCGCGCCATAATCGAACAAACCTTCGCAGACGATATATGCACAAGCGTCGATTCCGTCGACAAAGCAATATGTTTACAAAGAGAACTCGTTGATTTATTGAGTCTAGGCGGGCTTCGAATTAAGAAAGTGGTCTAGCAATCACCCCGCTGTGCTCGAAAAAATCCCTCTAGAACATCGTGAAGGACCGCTATCTCTACGAGTTGAAGGTGATCACTCACTGAAAATTCTCGGAATACAATACGAGCCCCAAAGTGACTGTTTCTCTTACGTTATTCATCCGAACCCTATTACATTCACCAAAAGAAGTATGTTGTACGAAATCGCCCGAATATTCGACCCTCTGGGATGGCTATCTCCACTCCACGCTCCTGGCAAAGGCTCTCATCCAACAAAGTTGGCTCCAAGGTTTGGATTGGGATGAAAAACTCTCCCCTCCGCTTCAATATCAATGGCAACAGTTCGTCGAAGGTCTCCCGTCGCTCTCAAAAATCAAGATCACGCGCCATGTTCCAATCACCTGCAACGATATCCGTCAGATCATTGGATTTTGCGATGGATCAAGCAAAGGTTATGGAGCCGTTGTCTATGCCCGCTCTGAGTCCCCGACTGGATTTCAAGTACAGCTCCTGAAAGCCAAAGCAAAGGTCGCTCCGGTTATGCCAGTGAGTATACCCCGCTTAGAGTTAGCTGCAGCGGTTCTTCTCAGTGATTTGATCGCAACTTCAAAAACCCTTCATTGAAAGAGTCCAAACGACTTCGATCCACCTGTTTTGTGACTCCATGATTGTACTTTCCTGGATTCGCACTCCCCCCTACAAGCTTAAGACATTCGTAGCAAACAGAGTGGTCTCTATCCTGGAAAACACAATACCTTCTCACGGGCTCACATAAAATCCGAAGAGAATCCTAGCGATTGCGCCAGCAAAGGTTTCAATCCTGAGGAGCTGGTCAATTTCGATTTCTGGTGGAATAGACCAAACATTCTCTATACTCCATATGCCTCGTGGAATATCGCCACTCCAGAATTGACTCCTCCCTCCCAGCTTCCCGAAGTGAAAGTGGAAGCACTTTCTTACCTCACGATCTTCCGGAACGATATTACAAGATCTGAGCGAGCGCACTTCAAGCTTATTGAAGCTTCAACGAATTGTAGCATTTATTCATTGCTTCGCACACAACGCTCGAGCAGCCCGCTTTTCCTCACCACGGCTCGCAGGACCTCTAAAGCTCACCGAACTCAACACCGCTCTTGAAACTTTGATAAAAGATCTCCAAACGTCCGCATTTCGCAAAGAAATAGCTGCTCTAAAGGCCTCAGCAGTTCTTCCTTCAAAGATTCGGACTCTTTCTCCATTCCTCGACGAACGGGGTGTTCTCAGGGTGGGCGGTAGGCTGACAAATTCAATATTAAGCTACAACGGAAAACACCCGATTATACTGCCTCGTTTTCGCCTAGCCTCACTTATCTGCGACCACATGCATCGCTGTGGAATCCACGCCGGCCCAAGATTGACTCAGTCCTTGGTCCAACAAAGATATTTCATTCCATCTCTCCGCCGCTTGGTCCGTCAACGCATCTATAAATGTCTCCCCTGTTTTAAGGCCAGAGCAGCGGTAAAATCTCCACAAATGGCCGAGCTTCCCAATGCTCGTGTTCAACCATCACGCCCTTTCAATATCACAGGAATATTGATTTCGCCGGACCTTGGACGATAAAGGAGAGCCACAGAAGGAAATCACCTCAATCTAAAGGATACATGGCCATCTTCATTTGCCTCTCGACTAGAGCCGTTCACCTAGAATTTGTGTCAAGTCTATCGACAAACTGCCTACTTGCTACAATGGACAGATTCATAGCCCGTCGCGGCATTCCACAAGAAATTAGGAGCGACCGAGGGACGAACTTTCAGGGCGCATCGCGATATTACCGAGAAGTTCTACCACTATTACGCGAAGAAAATCCATTCATTGCCGACTACCTTACTTCGAAGCAAATCCAATGGACTTTCAACCCAACTTCAGCACCGCATTTCGGCGGTATCTGGGAATCGGCTGTAAAGTCCGCGAAACACCACCTCTCTCGCATTCTCGCAAATTTAATTCTCACATTTGAAGAAATGAGCACAATCACCGCTCGTATAGAAGCAGTCCTAAACAGTCGGCCCTACATTCCAGTAACATTTGACCCGAACGATGACGCCGAATATTTAACGCCTGGTCATTTTCTCGTTGGGGCACCTCTCATATCTCCGCCGGAAAGAAACTTGATCGATGTCCCTTCTAACCGCCTGGATCGCTTCCGCAGCTGCTCCAGCAAGTCACCCAAAGTTTTTGGAAGAGCTGGTCCCGAGACTATTTGCCACACCTGTTGACCCGCCCTAAGTGGAATACGCCTTCCCCTAACCTTCAAGTAGGCGATGTAGTATTTTTGAAGCAAGATCGTTGCCCTCCTCAAAATTGGCCACTTGGCAGAATCCGAGAGGTTTTCCCCAGTAAAGATGGCGTCGTGCGGGTTGTGAAGGTGAAGACGCGATACGGACAGTACATCCGTCCTGTTCACAAGTTGATCCACCTACCCTGTGCCGAAACCTGAGATACTTGACTCCCTCCTTTCATGTCACCCCTTGTAAATACGAAGTATCCCTTTCATATTCACGCTTGTTATTTGTTAATAATTTGTATTGATTTATACTATTTATTTATTTTGGCCACTCCTTCGTGACATTATTTAAAATTGATTATTATATCTAAAGGCCTGCCCATTCTCAATTCATTCAAACCTGTTGATTTTTTCCTTATGCCGCAACTTATTAGTTCCGGATGGGCGGTATGTTTGAAACCACTGTCTGCCTAACACGGTAACCCACCCCCCCCCCACCCTTTCTTTCAGCACCACCTCGTGTTTTTTTTTCAAAGTGTTCAAAAACAAGACGATCTTTGGCCCTATGTCTTCCCCTTTCAAAAGATTAGGATTTTCCCCGTCACCTCCTAAAAACAGTCGCTAATGGGTCGTTTCAACGTTAGAACCGCATATAGTTCGAGAGCTGGCGACAGTCCCATTCAACCGGAAGAACATAGTCACGAAAGGTATGCAAAATGATGGCAATTGACCCCCAATTTACGAGTCCGGAAGTCTGCCGTGCTGTATCTGGGGCCTAAGGATTTTATAGCTAAAGTCCTTAATTTGGGACATGAATTTAACCAGAAGAACACAGTCCAGAAACTAGTCTAATTCGAAAGGTTTTATGGAGCTGATTACGAATATGATCGTCTGGCGCCGTCTGCCTGGGGCATTTGCCCTTTGTGGCTCGCCAAACTATGTTTGTTCCCAATTATGTGAGTTTAGTGAGCCACAGAGGGCAAATGCCCCAGGCAGACACCAGCAGACGATCATTTTCGTATTCAGCCACATAAAACCTGAAGCAAAAGACCATTTTCCGGATGTAGTTCTTCCTGTTAATTTAATATCCCTGATTTAAGGAGTTTGACTGGCCACTGAGGGCAAATGCCCCAGGCAGACGATCATATTCGTAAACAGCTCTATTGATCCTTTCGAATGAGCCTACATTCACGACTATATTCTTCCGGTTAATCATTTTCCCTCTGTGCAGTTTAACGGGTCACTGAGGGCAAGTGCCCCAGGCAGACGCCGGCAGACGATCATTTTCGTATTCAGCCACATGAAACCTGTCGCATAAGACAATATTCCGAACGACAATATTCCGAACTCATTTTTTCCGGTTAATTAATATCCCTGATTTAGGGAGTTTGACTGGCCACCGAGGGCAAATGCTCCAGGTTGACGCTGCCAGACGATTATATTTGTAATCATCTCCATGAATTCTATCGAATAAGACCAGTTTCGGGACTATGTTCTTCCAGTTATTTGAAATTTTAGCAAATTTCGTGAGTTTGGCGAGCCACAGAGGGCAAATGCCCCAGGCAGACGGTGGCGGACGACCATATTTGTAATCAGCTCCATAAAGCCTTTCGAATGAGAGTAGTATCACGACTATTTTCTTCAGGTTAGTCATTTTCTCTCTGTGCAGTTTGATGGTTCACTGAGGGCAAGTGCCCCAGGTAGACACCAGCAGACGATCATTTTCGTATTCAGCCACATGAAACCTGTCGCATAAGACAATATTCCGAACTCATTTTTTCCGGTTAATTATTATCCCTGATTTAGGGAGTTTGACTGGCCACCGAGGGCGAATGCCCCAGGCAGACACCGGCAGACGATTATATTTGTAATAATCTCCATGGATCCTTTCGAATAAGACCAGTTTTAGGACTATGTTCTTCCGGTTAATTAAAGTTTACTGAATTTCGTGAGTTTGGTGAGCCACTGAGGGCAAATGCCCCAGGCAGACGGCGGCAGACGATCATATTCGTAATTAGCTTCATAAAACCTTTCGAATGAGACTAGTTTCAGGACTATCTTCTTCTGGTTAAATTCATGTCCCAAATTAAGGACTTTAATTAGCTATAAAATCCTTAGGCCCCAGATACAGCATGGCAGACTTCCGGACTCGTACATAGGGGGTCAAATGCCATAATTTTGCATACCTTTCGTGACTATGTTCTTCCGGTTGAATGGGACTGTCGCCAGCTCTCGGTCTAATAGGATCAAGATCAAGTTCTTTTTTTTTCGTTACTTTCAAGTGATAAATCCCGTGAAGTGTGAACCGCTATAAGCACGTGTCTTTTGAACAACTCGTTCCAAGCCCGCTACCCTCCAACTTTGTCAACCGTTAATATACCGACCAAACGTGAATCTCCGCGTTCAGAGCTCTGAAATAATTCGCGCGGCTACGCTGGTCCCAGACGTTGGATAAAGGTGAGTCATTTTTTCCGGATTTATTCCAATTCCATACAGAGTCGTCCGCACCAATCACCAATTTGCGGACAAAGTGTACACAATGGTTGATCTCAAACCAAGTCGAAGAGAAAAACTACACACAAATATCACAACCGATGATCTCGAAGAGATAGAGGAGATAGAATGCCTAAGTCCCCGATCAAGTCCTAACGCCCAGTTCCCTGAAGATTGAAACGAGGCCATAAAATCGGTATCGTTGCATATACAAGACAGCAAAGTAGGGAGAAAATGTATGCAGCGTGAGGGCTGAGGCACAAATTGCTGCAGCAGGCCTTTAAGCCCTGTACACACGGAGACTTTTCTGTCCTGTCACGAAATTTTTAAGATTTTTAGGAATGTGCGTTTGTCGTGATGCCAAAAAGTATAAAAACCATATGTTTCTATGAAAAAACAGAGAAATTCTGGAAAAATCTCTCCTTTCTCCCTACCACGGAAACACAGCTTAGAAATACCGCGTCTACATTAGCCCTGTGAACCGCTGTGAACAAAGGACAGGACATTAAAAAAAAAATAAACAAAAAAACAAAAAAAAACGGAGTTTAGTGTGAATACGTTTTTTGGATGGCAAGTGGCAGCTGAGCTTGAGTTTTGAGACCCCAATACCCTCCACCCAGCACCACCAACACTAGGCGGCGCACGCGCTGTGAGACCCATTTTACCACTTCTGCCGAATTGGACCCTATACTCCTGTAAAACGTATTCACGTTAAAATGGGAGTAACTTTTCGGGCATGAAAATAAACAATTTCTGTCGGAATAATGTAGGTACATACGGTAACAGGGACGGATTTAGAGATTTCCGTCTGGCAGGGGCGTAGCAAGGGCAAGTGATGCCCGGTGCGGGTCTCTTTTTGATGCCCCCCCCCCCTCCTGAGGATTAAATTCGGGTTAAACTTTTGACCATAAATACCCCTAACGTTCAATCGTCTTTTAAAACCAAAACGAAAAATATCACGTTTTCTTTCAATAGCATAATTATACCGACAGTTCCAGGCATTCCAACCTCGATATATCATTATCCACTCGCTATTCCGAAACACGAACAAAAGAGGATCACCAAGCACACAGCGATGCGAGCATAAATTAGCGTGGAACTATGAGTGAAACCCCTTCCTTCTCAGTTCTCAGTGAGTTAGCCCCACCCAGTAGCGTACCGTGGTAAGTGGCGAGGGGCGGACCGCCCCGGGCCCCCTGACAGGCGGGGCCCCCGAACAGCTTAAATAAGGAAAAATGAGGATTTTTAGGTTCATTCACGTGAAAAGGTTGGACAGCGATTTGACTCCTTTCTACGAATTTCAGTCTATATCCGACCTGGAGAATATAACGTTACAAGTGATATCAGCAAAGAGTGTGGGCTGACTATTCTATTGAGCCCCCGAGAGTGCTATTCTGGTGGCTGAAATACAGAAATTTGCGCCTTCTTGAGGAAAATTCATGAATAAAATAGAGAAAACAGACCGTCCCCAGTTTCGTTAGGTCCTTACAAGCGCACTAATATACTGATAGGCAATTTAGAACTGGCTGACGCGGCAAAAACTTATGAAAATGCGCTAATATTCGTGACTATAACTGCGAAAAAGCGCTGATTCGTGGTCTCACGATGCAAATTCCAGACAGAGATTGAGAAAAAAAGTCGTCGATTCACAGTGTATGAGGGCTATTCCGTGGATAAAATGTAGAAATCAATGCAAAAGTGTTGTTTTTGGGCCAAGCCCGCGGCTACAATTGAGAATACACGCTAGTAATTAAAGGTTGTACAAGTAAAAAAAAAACATCGCTGCTGATATCGACAAAAACAACGCTAATTCGGATTAAAATTGGGCCAAAATGGCAAATTCACAACTGAAATGGCGAAAAGATTTGCTAATTCGCTGCAAAACTATCAGAAAACGCTATTTAACAGCTGATACGGAGAAAAATAACTAATTCGCGGATAAAGTTGAGGAAAAACGCTATTTCGCGGATACGAAAATGAAGAAAATCACCAATTCCCGGCTGAAATTGAGAAAACGCAAATCCGTATAGCTTCTGAAAGATTCTAGGCTCAAACTGAGAACCAGAGCTAAGCCAAATCAGAAAGTAGAAAAAAAAAATTGCTTATGCGGGCCTAAAATCTAAAAAACAACACGGCTAAAATTGAAAAAATATATTAATTAGGGCGGCTAGCATTAAGAAAAACACTAATTTTCAACTCAAACAGAGAAAAAGTGCTAATTCGCTACTAAAAATGAAATCTGTGGCTGAAAATGAGGAAAACGATAATTCGTGGCTAAAATTGAGGAAAAGCGCTAACCCGTGGCCAAAATTGGGGAAAATCACTAAAAGTTCGAGGCCAAAACTAAACAATAAACGCTAATCCATAGCAAAAATTAAAGGAAAAAAATGCCAATGTGGGACTGAAATGTGAAAAAACAAAAACAAAACAAAAAAACGCAGCTAATATTGAAAACATTCACTAATTAGCCCGGCATAAATAAAATAAAAACTCTAGTTTTCAGCTCAAATAGGGAAAAAGTGCTATTCCCGGCTAAAAATTGAGGAAAACGCCAACTCGTGGCTAAAATTGAGAAAATTCGCGGCTTCCTCGGTCAACTTTGTGGCTAAAATTAAGAAAAAGCGCCAATTTATGGCCATGGGTGAAAAACCGGCAAAGTGCGGCTAAAACTGAGAAAAAAACGCTGATCCGTAGCGTATGGTTATGGTGAACAAGAAAATGCTAATTTGTCGTAAACATTTAGAAAAACCCGCTATTTTGCGGCTAATATTGAGTAAATGCTAATTTTCAGTTCAAACCGAGTAAAGTGCTAATTCTCTGGTTCCTTCTAGAAAAAATCGATAATTTGTGAAAATTGTGAAAAACGCCAACTCGAGAAAAAGTTAAGAAACATCGCTGATTCACAGGATAAAAAAGCTACTTTGCTGCTCAAGTTGAGAAAAAGCGCGTGTTTATGTCTATAAGGTGGGGAGGGGTGGGAATACCCTACTAATCCGCGGCTAATTTGCGCTAAATTGCGGCGAAAAGCGCTAATTTGCTGGTAAAGTTGACAAAAAGCACTCATTCGCGGCTAAAATGGAGAAATTCGTCGATTCAACTTGGCATAAGCGCTGTTTGGCGGGTAGGTTGGGGAAATAGCGGTTATTTGCCTAAAACAAGGAAAAGGCCTTGGCTACAATTAGGAAAAGGCCTTAGCGGTTACCAATAGAGATTTATATTAGGTATGTATAATTAGAGACTTTTAGGGGCCTCTTGAAGGTTTCCGCCCCGGGCCCCGATACGTGTAGGTCCGCCAGTGGCCCCACCCATCAACGGATGTTGCGTGTTGGATCGGTGGGGAGCTTAGCTGCTAACTGCTTGGGTTTCCTAGGAAGGCGCAAGGCGTGCCGTAATGTCGCGGCCGTCGGCCGATGTCTTCGCTAAAAAAGTTCTCTTACAAATTCACGTTCTTGTTTCCTATTCCTAGGTAGTGGTGATCACATAACATAACAGCGGGTTTGATGCCCCCAGGGTAGTGATGCCCGGTGCGGACCGCACACGCCGCACGCCCCTTGTTACGCCTGTGCCGTCTGGGGGGGAAGGGGATTCTTAAGCATTTTTCCATCGGAGTTAGGATAATATCGAGCATAAATCCTGATCATGGAGGAGTATAGAGTGTCATCTATCGTCGCAGCAAGCGTTCTTTATTTGTAGCCATTTCCCTTAGGCCAGTCGTCCACTGGAAGCGTTTTCGAGAGGCGCTAAAATATAAAGCGCTACAACGAGCGTACATTCCAAAGCCTTGAATTGAATGTGACAAACAGGAAAAAGAGCCGGGGAAGCATTATTTTTCATAAATCGTCAAAAGAAACTCAAATCGAGAGTTTAAAACAATGTTTGAAGAAACTATAGGTATTGTTGAACTCACAATCTATTGAAACCAAGGAGCCTTGCTCCTCGCATTACTCAGCGGATCCTCGACCGGATCCTCAGACTGAGATTGTTGAAGATTTCTTTGAATCACAGTATTCGTACCATTTATCATAGGAATCTTGGAGGGCATGAAGGAGAGATTCAGTCTTCGAGTCACGAGTTCGGACTCCTCGTGCTCATTCCGCATAACATAATAAAATTCGACTTGACGGAACTGGAACATCAGCTTCTTTGCGTGTAGAGTTTATTGAGTCAAGTTCAATATACTTAATTACTGAACAATGAAGACTCTTTCAACGACTGATCAAGTTGAGGGTCCGGAAGTCCAGACCCTCAACCTTGTGACCATCAGATGGCGCAGGATTTGCCCATCATGACAGCAAACACAGCCCTGTACCCTGCTGTGGATCTCCTCAAGATATGGTCAGTACCTAGGCCGTCGCCGGCCCTTACCTGGCCTGTACCCCATCTTTGGCCCAGACTCCCCAGCAGAGTCGGTCCCATCACTCAGCTCGGCTCGTTAGCCGTAAGTAGTGGCCAGCCACCCGCGCCCGAGAGGCACGACGTGGAGGTGGGTCTTTAAGAGCTGGGGATGCTGGCTTGCGCCATGAACCGAAACCGAGCAGGGAAGGTGCCCCTGTACCCTGCATAGTAGCCAGACTCAAGAGTCGTCCTTGCCAATCTGGGCCTTCATTTTTTGCCCAATATTCTGTGCGGGAGGCACACGACGCACTTTTTTACTGTTTGACCCTTTTAAGAAATCTAATTTCCCCACGCACATTAATGGCCACATTTTAATTAATTAGGTAATTTAATAAATGCAGAATTAAGAAGAGAAAAGAGGACGAGGAATGATAGGACGGGGGTCGAGGTATCATCTGTTCAGTTCCCCAAACCTCTAGAAGGTAGAATGCTGCCAGAAAAAAAGGTCTTGAAACAAATCTGGGAAAAAGTCGGACATTTCTTGCGCAAGTACTTGTCTGCCCATATGGCAATATATTTCAGTGTTTGAACTTGGTTCAAACGAAGCATTTTGGTTTTTTGTTTCACTTCAGCAGAGGGGGTAATAAAAATGCTTCAAATATGTGCGAATAATTTCATACTAAGCCCCTCCATGGGCTTCAAAATGGGGATAATAAAAAAGAAATAATTCAATATCTTGAACCAAGGTGACTAAACTTTACTATAGGTGCCGCAGATTTCCCCCTGCCCATCGGACAGGAGGGGTGGAGACTGACGTCACCAGCAGTCCTTTGCTCCCGATTGCTCACCCTAGAGCAGCAGAACAAGTTAATTTTGAAATTGAAGTTTATGAATTCTCAAAAATCACAACCCAATAACATTTAATAATGTACTGGGTCCAGCGCAATGGCAGTTGGGACTGCTCGTGACGTAGGTGAAGGACAGTGATCTGCGGCACCTATAGAAAATTTAGTCACCTTGATCTTGAACTATCATTCAACCAAACAAACCTAAAACTTCACTTTTAATGTTTTTAACTACTTAAAACAACAGCTACAATAGAAGACAGGACATAAAAGTCTCCGTGTGTACACGGCTTTAGAGTACCTACGTGTATATTCTGGGTGTACTCAATGAGTGAATTTTGAACCAACTGCTAAGCTATACGCTATAAAACAGCACAGGTTTTCTTAAAACCGGGACATCCTTCAACCCATGACTCAAGATACAAGGCTCATGGGTTGAAGGGTGTCGCGGTTTTAAGAACTTGATAGGTTTTCTCATTTGTCTCATTTTACCTATGCTATAATAGGCCAGTTCCGGGATTCTGTAGGCTTACCTTAAGGACCATTACCGAGAAAAATTAATATTTAGTTACCATTTTTTTTTTTTTTTCAGAAGGACTGGGATCCGTCAAAGAGTTGGTGGGGGGGGGGCATCGGCCCTCCGGCCTCAGCCCGATCGCCCAACCCCTGTATCCGCCCCTGTTTTGGTATCCTGGGACTCCCTATAATATAGCGTCGGCAACCAGTAATGTAGGGTAAAAGAATAATTTGGCAGGACTAATTCGGCATAGGTGTTATACATCGTTGTTTGTTTAGAAACATCACCCCAAAATTTTATGAATTTTGGAATCGATAGAATGATATGAGGGTGTTGGTGTAAAGGCAGGGGGTCATCGGCATCCCCCCCCCCCCTAGGATTCATACCTAAATCCGCCCCTGCTTGGGGCCGTGGATTGCTATAATTTGCACTCCGGTCCAGGGGTTTATCCGGGGAACACTTTCCCGGTCCTCGCTCCTCGCTATATTGACCGTTTCCACGTTGATTAGTGAATTTCTTTGGTTAAACGAATCTGTAGGCTCTCTCATCGAAGTTGCTCCCCATGGGGCGCTACGCTCTCAGTTATTACCGACTATTATTCATCCGTTCGTTTTTTGTTTTTTTTTTTCAACGGAAATGTGCTAATTCGTAAAAAAAAAAAAGTTGATTTAGGGGAGAAGAACTCAAACACGTAACTTTCAGGTACCAATTAAACGTAAACTTCACGTGTGTTAGGCCCTTCGATTGCCAAATTTTCATCGAAGAAACAAGAGCGTTTTTTTACGCGTTTTATCGCGGTTTTTTTCGCGAAATAAAACCAACTTTTGGGGTTTTTTCGTTAAAAACAAACCGCCACCCGTTAAGACTTCCCTCCCAAAAAGCGGTGCATGCGCTCCGGTGGCCGGCATCCTGAAGGGGTTCGAAGCGCTCGAACGGAGGCATACCTCTCTCTTTCATTCCCCGTTCCCATTTTACTGTTCCACTCCGTCACTTTCCTTTGGTTTAGACACCTTTTCGCTGCTGGAATTCCCTTCTCAGTTGTGTTTCCCTCTTATTTTGCGAGTGAACTTTAGTTTTGTTCCTTTTATTTATTTTTTTTTCTCTAATGTTTCCCTTCCCTCAATTCTACGGCTTTCAGTCCTTTTAGTTGACCTCCCCCCCTTAAATTCATTCAAAATAACGTTAAAACAACGTTATAACTCCCCTCTTTATTTTACGTCGTGGCTTTTATATTTTATGAAGTGATTCCCCGGGTTGTGCGTGGCTCGATAAGGAACGAAGAAATTCCGACGCAGCGTTGTGCGTGTGTGATGATAAGCCGAGAGCATTTTCAAGGTGAGTCTTCCTGTTTTTCTTACACGTTTGTCGACAAAGTTCTTCCCGACTGTTTTCTTCGAACGAACAGTGGCCGCATATTTTGCTGTAGCCCGACGGAAGTCCCCCGTCGTTATTACCCCGAGGGATGGCAATACCCTAAGGGAAAACAAGTCGAGCGGCCATTGCTGGGGGTCGGGCGGCCCTTTCTGCCTTATTTCAATCGATGTTACGACGCTCTTTTTCCTGCTTTAAAAACGTCATATTTTCCCATCACACGAGCGAACAACTCGCCGTATTAATCGCTCGTCAGGATATTGAAACATCAAAGCCGTTCCGTAACCGTTTAATCCGTTTTGTCTTGATTTGTTTGGAAAGCGGCTTCTCTCACGGCCGAGATTTAACCTGGCTTCCCTGTTTGTTTTTCCTCCTGCTTGTCTTGTTTTTATTTTCACTGAACGTTAATTGACGTTTCCTTTTCAACTGCCCGCTTTTACTAGAATGTCTTCAAGAACCAGTTCATCCCGAGTGGCATACAGGCTAGGTTGCACTTCGCGGTTATGTTGCTGTCTAATGACACGGACCAACAAAAAATCAATCCATAATAGCCCCCCCCCCCATTACTTTACTATTCGCTTCTTATTGAATAATTTGAACCGAATTGTCATAATCGGTTCATTTTTGCGCAGATTTCCCCCTCCCAACACTGAACAACACGCGAAAGAAGACCCTTCCGCGGAGGGTGTTTAATCGTCGCGTCTGGGAGCCAATTGTCTAAATTTAGCTTTTCGCGGAGGACAAAAAGATGTAACGCTGTCACGAAATTCAATTTGTCTCTATCCGTGTGACAAGACGGGAAATACAATTATTTTCCGTTCCTTTTCATAACGGTAGAGGACCCGGGAAAGTTTGAAATATGACAACGACGATGAGGATGAAAGGGTTTGAAACTTTTGGTAAAAAGTTAGATTATCCCCCCTCACCCCCGGCTTACCCACCCGTCAGGGATTCCTAGATTTGACGTCTCTTGGTGGTGTTTTTCGACTCAAACTCAAGATGTTCGTCCACACTACACCACAGTGTCCTTGTTTTACCTTAAAAAAACCATTTTTGGCCCAATTACACCGTTGGATCCAGGGAAGGGCGAGACGGGAGCCCCGTGCCGTGGAAATATTTTAAAGAACTCACACGTTTTAAACGAATTCTCACGATTTGCGCCCCAAAATTGGTGCAAATGACTATCCAACCTTGAAATGACTAAACTGGCAGTACCCGCCTTGAAATATCTCAAACTGTTGCCCTGTGACATGCAAACTGTAAAACCGGCCATTCATCGCGATCCAAAAGTTGCCAAACTGACTATTTGCGCTTTGAAAATGCCTAGACTGACGATTCGTGCCATATAAGTAGCCAAACTGGCCAGTTCACTATCGAAAAATGACCAACCTGAATTCAAGTAGTTCTTCAATATTCAAGTAGTTTTGCTGAAAACTGACTATGGTGACGCCTTAAAATGGCAAAACTGACGATTTGTGCCTTAAAAATGGCTTAACTGACTTCACGCGCCCTAAAAATGACCAAACTGCGACTGCTCGTGCCCTAAAAATGCCTAAACAGATTAGTCCTGTCCTAAAAGCTGCAAAATCGACCATTTGCGCAACAAAAATGCCTAAGTATAGCCATTTGTGCCTGATTGGCTGGACGAGAGTAATTATTGTGCTTTAAAAATAGCAAAGCTGACGATTCGCGCCCTAAAAATGGTTTAAATGACTTCTTGTACGCAAAAGGTAGCCAAACTGGTGATTCCAAATAACAAAAACGATCAGTCGCGCGCCCAAACTGACCATTCCAGCTACGGTTTCACTTCGTGTCCGCACCCCCTATGAATGTCAAAACTCATGACTACGCGGCCTAAAAATGGCCAAGCGGGCTATCCGAGCCATGAAATTGGCAAAATTGTCTCTATGCTGACTAAAATTAGCTTAGCTAACGATTCGAGCTCTGAAAATGCCTGAACACACTACGCCTGCTCTAAAAATAGCTACGTCGGCAAATCCCGCTCTAAAAACGGCAACCCATTTGGACCGCGGCAAAACTGAAAGTATCAAACTGACTCATTCCCTAGAAATGACCTTACGGGACAGTTAGCGCCGTAAAAATCGCCAAGCTCTCTATGCACGCCCTAAACATTAGTAAAACTGACTCTATGCGGCCGATTATAATGGTTAAACCTTATGATTAGCTCTTTTGAAAGCCCTAAATAGATTATTATTGTCCATTACACAACGGACAAAATCGTCCATTCGAGGGACAAAAATGGCCAAACTGAGCCTTCACGCCTTGAAAGCGTCTAAACTGACGATTGGTTCCCTAATAGTAGCAAAACGTGCTATTTAAGTCATAAAAATGGTATACTCGTACTACCAATTCAAGGTCAAAAAAATGGCTAAACTGATCATTCGCTCCCTACAGAGGGTACGCACGATTCGCGCCATCAAATCTGCACCCAAAAATTTGCCGAGCGGTGGCTATTCGCACCTTTAAAACGATAAACTGGCCTCTGGCGTTGCGCATCGACCGAATATGAGCCGTCCTCATCTACTAACTGATCGACCCCCCCCCCCCTTCATCGTTTGTTAGATACAAACGAAGGCTGGATAAAGTGACTACTCTCGCACTATAAAATTCCTTGATCGGGTAATCTCGACTAAAAATGACTAAACTAAAAATTCATGCCCGGAAAATGGTGAAGCATACCGTTCGTTTTTCAAAAAATGGCCAAACTGCAGCCCTAAAAATACTATTCAATTCAAATACAAAACAATTCGAGCCCTAAAAAGACCCCGAACTTATTATTTGCACCTTTTTTAGATAGCTTAACTGAAGATTCATGCCTAATTTGACTTACTGCGCCAAAAAAAATGGTCAAACTGGCTATTTGCGCCCTTGAAAGATTACCTGACTATTAGCGCCCTTAATGCGATGAACTGACCATTCGCCCCCTCCCCAACCCCCGTTTCCACTTTACCAACTGATTGACCCCCCCGTCTCTTCTGTTGGTTACTAGAATACTTGCTTGTGCTGTCTCACTCGCGCTGTAAAATGGGACATGATTGGCTATTCGCAAGGCTGTTTATGGCGTGAAATTAGAAGTTTTGGGTCTATATTCATTATTTTGGGGATTTAACTATATCCTTGGCTTTTCCGGCGAGCCAACGTATGAGACCCGGGACTCAAACACTTCGAGCGCTGCCCCAAAAGATAGGGCACAAGCCCCCTGAGCCCCTCTCTGGATGCGCACCTGCGTGGAACGTTGGAAAGAAAAGCTGTGAGATAACGAGCGAGGGCTCAAACGCATTTAAGAGCGCCGAAAACTGTGTGCCAACCTCATAATGGTATCGAAATCCCCATCGTGCCAACGTGAGGGGGGAGGGCACACTCACACAACTTTTGCTTTTTAAACTTCCGGACAACCGGAATAGTACATTTCATAACAAGTGCGGAAAGTAAGAAATATCGTGCGAGTGTTGTTAGACGAACGAGACGCAGTCGAGTGAGTCTATTACACGAGCACATGATATTTCACTTTCCGACGAGTAATGAACGACGTTTTTCGCACGACGATGGGGAATTTATAGGCAGGTGCTCATTCTGGAAATGTTATGGTATTTACGTGTGAGAAACCCAAACACAGTGAACAAACCAACAGGCACAGACAGAAAGAGGAACAAAAAACAAAACAATAACAATAACGTCATATCACAGAATACAAGTTGAGGCCTTCAAGAGAACATTATCTGTGGACAGCAAACATTGGTTAACTGTAAAAAAAAAAAAAAAAAAAAAGCGAAATCAGATGTTCTCCTAACACACACCCGTGCCTTTTTCGTTTTTTTCCGCACGGGTTGACGAAAACAGACACTTTCGAGGGAGGTTTTCAGTGCGGTTCTCATCACTTCCCGTGCAAGTCGTGCGAAAACCATCTTTCATGTTATCGTGGAGACCACTGGGTTTTCAAGACAAGCCCGAAGGTCCGCAAGTTTCTCCAAAATTGGAGAAACTGAGATGCTCTGGCTCAAAAAAAATAAACAACTCGTTTTTTTTCTTTCTCTCTCACTCTCAAAGACTCGACGTGACCATTTTGTTGTATTTTTGGAGCCCATAGCACGTGCTTTGGTGGCTTGAGAAGTAAAAATGAGGTAATGAAGAAACAGCCCCATTATTCATCCCTTGACCCCCCCCCCTCCTACTCATGCTCTGACTTTCAGTCTCCTTCAAAACGGGAAAAAGAAGTTTTCCGCCCTTAATCGCCTCTCTTCGTTTATTTTTTTAAATACGAAACATTAAGTAAGTAAATAAGAGCAACTTCTTTCACCGTCATCCACTCTTTTTCCACAGTTCTGTTTATGATGAAGAAAAATTGCCCCTTAACAGCCTTCTTACCCAAGTTGTATCCGACACATTCCCGTACTTCCCACGATAAGGACAAATTATCCTTTTTAAAAATGAATTGTAACTCACCACAAGTTGCGATTCGCTTTTGAGGAGGGGGAATTCATTCCAGCGCTGGTTCTTTTTTTTTTATCCGTCCCTGAATAATAATAATGATAATTATAATTACGACGATAAGAGTTGTTCTTCGTGAGTTCAAAGAAAGGCTAGAACTTCCCTTTTATTCCAGGGAAGTTTATCTCTAATCCCTTACCCTCCTCCACCTCTCATCCACATGCCCTTGGTTTCTTCAATCCCAACATTTTCATTCAAAGTTCTCTTGCATCATTGTATAAACATTGTTTCAAGGGTCGCCCGGATCGATAGCGTTACTTGTGGACTTGTGGGGGGGGGGGAGAAATACGAGGAAAAAAAGAGTTTGTTTTTGTAATTGGACTATAAACGACTGTCGGTTGGGGGTGAGCGAGCTGGTATTATGTTTCAATAAATTAATTAAGGTGGTTCTTCCCCCCAGCTCCTATTTATGCGTTCATGTTTCTGTTTTTTGACATAACATTAAATTATCGCTATCGTTATTTTTTTTAGTGTTATTTTGTATGTTCGTCCAGAAATTCAATAAAATAAAACTGTATGTATAACAAAGCAAGGAAGATTTATACCATCGGGGTTGTCGCTAATGGGCACATTCCGGGGCATTGTGGAGGTCCTCCGGGGCCTGCTGGTCAGCTGGGAACGTTTTGACGTTCGTGGCTTCTTTGCAGGTGTGAAGCCGGGACGTCGGGCGTGTATCACGTAGCGACACTTTTCAGGTCGTCGTCTCATAACTTTTCGTCGAGGAGAGAAGAGTGTGTCACCTTATTCTTATGAGGAGGAAATGGATGCAGGCCTGACGATCCAAGATCCAGGGCGAGTCTTGAAAATTTTGGAAGTTTTTACTCAAATGAATGCCGATTTGGCGTCCCTAAATAGCGCGGAAGAGGGATATCCACCATTTGGCATAGTTTACTCCTAAAATTTCTCGATTTTAACCTCCCCCCCCCCTCACACTGACGCCGAATCGGTTTCAATGAGGCGTAGCAGAACTCTTGAAAAGACCCGACCCACACCTATGAGAGCGCCCCCTCCCCCAAGGCATGGAATCGCACCACACCGCATTGCCATCCGCCAGCTAGCTGGTGGTATAGCGAGAGGTGATAGGGATGGTGAAAAACGCCAATTCGTAGCTAAATTTGAGATAAATCACTAATAATTAGCGGGAAAAAATTACAAAAAAGCGCTAATTCGCGGATATAGTGTACAAAAAAAATCACTAATTCACGGCTAAAAAAGAGAAAAACCATTCGAGGCTAACATTGAGACAAACAATGACTGGAAGAATCAAGAAAAATCTCTAATTAGCTCTGATTTGCGGGTATAGTGTGGAAAACAGCAGTAGACGGCTGAAGTTGAAAAAATCACTCGCGTATAAAATCGAGATAAACGTCAATTCGCCGCTAAAATTGCGAAAAAGGCCTAATTGTCTGCTGAAATTGAGAAAAACGCTAATTAGCGAAATAATTAGGAAAAAGCGCTGATTCATGGATAAAGTGGAGAAAAACGTAAATAATCGGCTAAATTAAGAAATACAAAAAAAAAAGAAAGAACAACAACAACAAAAATACTGGGTATTTCACGACTGAAGTTGAGAAAAACACCAATTTGCGGCTTCTGAAGGCAACTTTGTGGCCAAAATGGATGCTAATTAATGAATAAAATTGAGAAAAATCACTAATTCGTAGCTAAAATTTGTAACAACGTCAATTCGACGCTAAAATTGAGGGAAACTGGTAATCGACGGTTAATACAGGTAAAAACGCTAATGATGCATGGCTAAAATGGAGTCGCGGCTAAAATTAATTGAAAGTGCTAATCGGCAGTTATTACAGAGAAAAACGCTAGTTCATGTTTGAAATAGAGAAAACCCGCTAATTTGTCATAAATTAAGGAAAAACGCTGATAAACAGATGAAATTGACAAAAATCATTAATTCACGGCTAAAATTAAGGAAAACGCCAATTAGCTGCTAAAATCGGGGAAAATGCTAATTCGCGGCTAACATTTGAAAAATCATCCCCGGCTAAAATTAGGAAAAATGTTAATTCGCAACTCAATTTATGGAAAACGCCAATTCGCTGCTAAAATCATGAAAATGCTAATTCGCGGCTAAAACCAAATTGTTGAGCTGAAACTTCACATCTTGAAAATGCCTAAAAATTACGATTCGTGCCCTAAAAATAGAAAAACTGGATAATTGAGCTTAGATGACGGTCTACGGACCCTTCCCACCTCCTCGAATTCACAGTTGTGACTAGGGTGGTGCGGTGAGGGGGAAGTAATCCCTTAAATGCCCGTAGATAGTGTCATCTAAGCTCAATTATCCAATTAATTGTCGGACACGTAAAGAAAATATAAAAACTGGCTATTTACGCCCTAGAAATGATGTAAAACTGATAATTTGAGCCCTATTACAGAGGCTGTACAGATGGTGTGGAAATTAAGAAAAACATTAATTCTCGGCTAAAATTGAGAGAAAGTGCTAATTGGCGGCTAAAACAAAGAAAAACGCCAATTCATACCTAAAATTGAGAAAAATCGCTAATTAGCGGATGTATTAAAAATAATCGTTAATTCGAGAATAATACAGATAAAAATGCTAATTTGTGACTAAAATTGAAAATAATTGCTAATTCACGGCTATAACATTAAGAAAAAGCAGCGACGAATCGCTCAGCAAGGCTCATCGTGGCTTAAATTGAGGCAAAGCGCTAATTCCCAGCTAAAATTAAGATAAGGCGCTCACTCTCACCTAGAATTGAAAAAAACGCCAATTAGGGGGAATCAGTGAATTTGCGGCTAAAATTGAGTAAAAACGATAATTCGCGCCCTAAAATTGAGAAATAATTCGCGGCTCAAACTTGGACAACTCGCTATATAATTTCCCGACAAAAATAAAGCGCTAATTCGCAGCTGAAACTGATAAAATGAGTAATTCGCGGTTATAAAGTCGAAAAAAGGTACTCATTCTCAGCTTTAAAATGGTGAAAAACGCGAATTCTCGGATCATCTTCGGACTTGTATGCACATGCAACTTGAAAATTCGCCTCAATAAAACATCATCACTTATTTTGTGCGGTCTGTAACTTGGTGGATACATGAAGGGTGAAATACAGTGTCACGTAAACTCGAATCTCCGTCGTTTCTAAATTTATAAATTCGAGTTGCTCGACTCGACGATGTGGCAGCTTCTGATTTGTTAATTAGAAAACCTCGTCGACACCCCCCCCACCTCCACTATACTTGCTAAAGAGTGTTTTTGTGTTCCTGTCATGTATGGAGAATAATGAATGCTCCGGCTTACAACCCCCCCCATCCCCTGCCCGTTGCTGGTTATGTGCTCCGTACCTCGCCCGAAAATTACTTTTTAACATTTTGAGTAATTTGTATTGTTTTTTTTTTTGGTTGTTGTTTCAGTGTGATTTTACGTCCACCTTCGCCATCCCCTTGACACTTTCACACTTTTGAGAGAAGTACACAGTTCTCGCGACACCAGTGACCAAGTCCCTGGCCACCCCGTTGTTAATTTCCCCCTCCCCTCCCTCATTGTATCAAACAACATTCTCAAAACCCTTCCCGGCCTTCATATCACAACCGCCGAGACTCCTTTTAATCCCTTCGTCGAGTCCAGTACCGTCACCGTGGTGGTGTAGCCTTCGTTTTTCACCTCGCCAACAACTGTTCACAAGTCCTCATCATCATCATCATCGTCACCAACATCCTTCTGGACGAGCGACGAACTCAACCCTAGTAACAACGCAACCGACGACGACGAGCTTCGAAGAATTCGCCGACGAAATGGATTCGGACATCAAGTTCAACGTCAATTCAAGCGACGACCCTAACGTCACCTTGACAATTCGTTTTATCATGCAGGGAAAGGTGAGCCAAAGAAATGTAGACTCTCTATCTCGTTTACAACCTTTAAATCGGTAAAATTCACTCCCAGTAATTTCTTTAAAAACCCATTTATTTACGATTTGGTCAGTGATTCTGCGGTCCAAAAGGGTTTCTTTTGATCAATTTAATGCGAAGGGCGTTCCTGTGTGAGGGGGTTGTGTGGGAAAAGATTGATTAGCATGCCTTTCCCCAAACCTCCGCAACCATTAACGGATTACAAGTGCTCCGGCTAAAAACGCCTTTAGTTGGCCGCGATTTGTAGCGCGGTGGCGGCTCGTTTATCCTATCGTTTTTCGTTCTTAACAACCTTTTATGCGACGTAATTATTCGCTCTCCGGAAACAATTTGTCTTGTTTCAACTGTTAAGTTTACAAACAATAACATATATTATTGCGCTTGATCCGGCAATTTGCCCGTTATTGTTTATGTGCCCCCTAGTAAACCTCGCTAGTACTTATTTTGATTACTAAACGTACAACGGCCTGAGAAACTCGCCCCTTCGTGGGTTAATTTGTGTTCGTATTTGATTGTATATTAATCGCGCTTATATTGGGGTCGGGGAAGGGTGGTCCGCTCGGGAACTACCATACCATTCACTGTGTGTAGTGGAGAGGAACGGGGTGGCGCGGGATTTGGGGGTATGGATCGAAGTCTTTTCACCACCGCCCCCCTTCCCATCATGCAACCCCTTTACGACTCATACTCTCATCTATACACGACTCTGTGTGCATTATGCGTGCACGCTGCTGCTGGGGATTCGGATATGTGCAAGGGGTTATCCATCAGTTATCACGTAAGCAGGGTTCAACCGAGGGGATGCACATCCATTATTGCGATGCGTATAATTAGGGAAGGGGTCAGATAAATAATTTGGTTTTACGTATTACACACTGTGAAATCAGTTAAAACTATTTGTTTCGCGTTTAATTCGCGAATCTGTCCCGATGAGGCAAAAGTTTAAACCAATGCTTTCCCTTTGGATCTTATTTTCGTCCCACCATCTCCTCCTCATCCATAAATTGTTCGAATTGTCGGACACCCCTTCGTCGTTCACCCTTTTATATTCGCGTCTGATATCAACTCAACGCCTGCCAAACTGAATAACTCTTCCTAGCTCGCTCTCATACACGGAGACGAGGATACCTCGAATAACTATAGACGTGACGCGGCGAAGAAGACATACCCCCCCACACCGCTCCCTCCCTCCCTTGAACGTTTTCGATCGTTCGCTTCCTAAAGGTTTTTTAATGTCTGAATACTGTCCCAGAATAGATCCTCTCCCTCTCTTCCACCCCCCGCACGAACCTGAGTCGATATTTTGCCTATTGTTTTACTAAATGCTGGCATCTTGTCAAGAAATGGTAATGTTCCCCCTTATTCAAAGCTCACCGTGATTGATTCTTTCAACCCTAAATAGTCTTGTCCATTCATATGCCGCAAACGTTGATTTAAACGCAGCACATTTCACATTTTTCAAAAAAAAATGTATATTTCCGGTCAAAATGTACAGCCCCTCGCCCCCCGTTGCTCCTATGAATTCTCATCATTACTTTCTCCCCTACCTGCCACCACCAGCCTCTCCCAAACCATCATGGTGTGCTGGCTAGCTAACTTTAAAGGAGAAGGGAAATAACTGATTTAATCGACGAAGCCAACGGTGCGGACTGTTTAACTGCAAAACTGTTTCATGTCAAGCGACTAGAAGTAATTCAGATATTTGGGTGCACAGCTTTCTTCTCTTCAACAAGGGCCACGAAGGGTATGGAGAGGGGCGGGAGAGGCTCACAGGTGAATAATTTCGCTTTAGAAGATTTCTCTCTGTTCGCCGCCCTTTTAAACCGTTTTTCTTCTTTCTCTATTGGACAGGAGCGCCCTTTGACAAAACTCCCGCTGACGACGACTTTCCTGTGTTGTCGTTTTTTTTGCCCCGCGTTGTGACGAAAATCTTGAGTAATTTTAAACCCCAGCCCGCCGACTGGGAACTGTGACACTGATGTGGTGAGGGGGGAGGACTGTTTGTCAAGTATAACGATGTTTCCGTGACTAGTTGCGGGGTTGTCGCACTGTTGATCCTCAGGGCAGGGGCTAGCCTTGGTCCTTCCCGCCTGGTTCTCGTCAGCCGTGACACTCACGCGGAATTCAGAAAAAGATCGCTAATTCTCGGCTAAAATTGATGATAACGCTAAATACGCGGCAAAAATATGAAACAGCGCTTATTCGCGGCTAAAAATGTGGAAAAGTTCTAAAAATGGCAAAACTGGCCATTTGGGCTGGACCATGGCAAATCTGAAAGTATCACATTGACTCATGCCCTAGAAATGACCTAGCTCCGCCACGACAGTTAGTTCCGTAAAAATCGCCAAACTCGCTATTCACGCCCTAAAATTGGTAAAACTGACTCTATAATGGTTAAACTTACGATTCGCGCTTTTGAAAGCCCTAAACAGATTATTCTTGTCTTGAAAATGACAACATCGTCCATTCGCGTGCCAAAAGTAGCCAACATTACCCTTCACGCCTTGAAAGTGTCTAAATTGACGATTGGTACCCTAGTGATTGAATTTGGCTATGTGAGTCATAAAAATGACATACTCGTACTACCAATTCACGGTCCAAAAATAGCCAAACTGATCATTTGCGCTCTACAGAGGTTACAGACGATTTGCGCCATCAAATCTGCATTCAAAAAATTGGGAAACATTGCTATTCGCGCCTTTTAAACAATAAACTGGCCACTGGCATTTGCGCATAGACCGAGTATGGGCCGACCGCCTGTTACGAACTGATCCCTCCTCCCCCCACCACCACCGTTTGTTAGATTCACCCCAATAAAGACTCCCGCGCTATAAAATTGCTTGGTTGGCTATTCTCGCCTAAAAATGACTAAACGGACCATTCGTGCCCCGGAAATAGTAAAACACACCATTCGTCCTTCAATAAATGGCCAAACTAATCATCCGCGCCTTAAAAATGGCTAAACTACCGACATTTCGTGCTCTAAAAATACCCCGAACTGATCATTTGCGCCTTTTAGGTGGCTTAACTGACGATTCGTGCCATTAAAATGCCTAATCTGACTTTCTGCGCCAAACAAAATGTCCAAACTGGCTATTCGCGCCTTAAATTCGATGAATTGGTAATTCGTTCCCCCCACTGAATAGGACCTTCTCCACTTTACCAACTTATCGATTCCCCCATATTCGCAAGGCAGTTGATGGCGTGAAATTACAAGTTTTGGGGCTGGATAGATTATTTTTGGGATTTCACGATTTCCTCGGATTTTCTTCCTTGGAGCCAATGTACGAGACTCGGGACTCGAGCGCTGGCCCAAAGGGGGAAGCTCAAGGCCCCTGAGCCCCCCCCCCCACCTGGGTCCGCGCCTGCCTGGAACAGTGGAAAGAAAAGCTGAGGAAACGAGTGAGTCAACTACGAATTTAAGGGCGCCTCCAACTATGTACCAGCGCTAATACGTGGCCAAAATTGAGAGAAAGCGCTAATTCATGGCGGAAATTAAAGAAAATCGCTAATGCTCGGCTAAATTTGATGATAACGCTAAATCGTGCGGTCAAAATGGAGAACAAACGCTAATACTGGGCGGCAAAAATCTGAAACAGCGCTTATTCGTGGCTATAATAAGAACAAGGGCCAATTCGCGGCTAAAAATGTGGAAAAGTGCTAATTCGGGTTCGGGGTCGCTTATTCGCGGTTGAAGTGGAGCAAAAATGATAATCGCGGCTAAAATGGAAGCGTACCCGCTAGTTCGCAGCTAAAATTGAGAAGAGTTGCTAATTAGCGCCTTAAATTGAAAAAACTGCAATTCGCGGCTAGAAATAAGAACAAGCGCTAATTCGTGGTTAAAATTGAGGAAACGCCAGTTCGTGGTCTTTGAAGTCAGCACCGTGGATAAAATTGAGATAAGGTGCTGATTCATAGCTTACCTACAGGATGCTTAAAAGTGAATCAAATTTCTAATTTGTGGCCAATGAAGAAAAAAAGGTTAATTCGCGGCTATAAATAGGATAAAGGGCTAATTAGCGGTTTAAAATTTTGACAAACGCTAATTAGCTGCCAGCATTGAGAAAACGCTAACTCGTGTTTTTTTTTAAGCAACTTCGTGGTTAAAGTTTATAAAAAGAGCTAGTGCATGACTAAAATTAAAGTAAATCACTAATTCTCGGCTAAAATTAAGAATAAAGCTGTTTCGTGGCCAAAATCGTAAAAAAAAAGAAAAAAAAAGCGCTTATTCGCAGCTAACAATGTGATAAAGCGCTAATTCGTGGCTATAATAAGAATATCCTCCAATTCGCGTTTAAAATAGAGGCAAAGCGCTGATTCAAGCGTTAAACTTGAGAAAACGCCAATTCACAGTTTTTGAAGGCATAACATCGCCGCGGTTAAAATTGAGAAAAAGCGCTAATTCATGGCTAAAAGTAAAAGAAAGTCGCTGATTCTCGGCTAAAATTGGGAATAGTGCTAATTTGCGGCTAAAATGGAGAAAAAGTGCTAATTCAACTCGCTCAAACTCCAGGCTCTCTAAAACATCAAGTTCGAGGATTTTTGTTGCTACCAATCAAGATTCATGTGGTGCCCTAATTCAGAGACAGTTTTCGCTGATTTTGCGCGCTAGATGCCCATTTTATAACTGTTTCGGCTCTCTAACAACCCATTTTTTTCGGATTTCCCTCCTTAAAAGCAATTTTCCTGATTTTTCTTGGCTAAAAAACAATTTTGTCCCGATTTTGGCTCACTGAAAAAAAATTCCTTAAATTTCCTTCGCAAATTTTACGGATTTTTCTCATTGGAAAAACATTTTCGGTTGTCTGGTTCACTTAAAAATCAATTTCGTGGGTTTGTCTGTTTTTAAAACTACTCTTGCGTGTTCCACCCTCTAAAGAATCATTCTGGCCGGACTAGCAAAAATAAAAAAAATGACTTGGATTTTTGTGGCTGAAAATCACCCAAAACCCAACTTTGGTGGGTTTTGGCTTGCTGCAAAATCCGATTTTGCGGGACAGCCTCTCTCAAAAATGTTACAATTAGATACGTGGATGTTGGTCGTTTATAAACCATTTTGGCCGACGCCATTTTCCCTAGTTTTGCGGATTTTCGCGGACATTAGCTCACTTGAAACGCGGAATTTCGTGTGTTTTGGCTAGCTCAAACTCCAATTTTTTGATTCCACGAGCTGTTGCTGTTCAAAATGATGATTCCACGGGTTGACCCGACAGAAAATCAATTTTGCTGTAGCGTGAGGGGAGAGGGGTAACATCAAATGTTTTTAGCCCCCTGCACCAGGCAGACTTATGGTGGGGAGGGGAGATTAATTCTGTGGCAACCCTAAAAAGGCCCGATAGCACGGTTCAGTCTCATTGCTCAATACGATGGAAGACATGTCATTGAATGACTCAGGCATCACGTTTATTATTATGGAAATTTGATAGAGCAAGATCATAGCGCAAATGTTTGCACGTTTCAAGTTATTTTAACTTTAAATTTACTCCACGATCCGGTTTTTGTCGGTCCCGTGACTGCACCCACCACAAAGAAACGCCTACCATCAAATTTCGAGTGAATTTTGACCTGGACGAAAGCTTATCGTTCAAAATTGTTTGTTTACAGGAAGTTGGCAGCATTATTGGCAAAAAAGGAGAAATCGTCAACCGTTTTAGAGAAGAGGTGACCAAACTTTTTTTGTGTGTGTATGTCAATTTGGTGGTACTCAAGCAAGTTTTCTTGTTTTTTCTTTCAGTCTGGAGCTAAAATTAACATTTCGGACGGTTCGTGCCCTGAGAGAATTGTCACTGTGACTGGGCCGACTCAGTCGATTTACAAAGCGTTTACGCTCATTTGTAAGAAATTCGAAGAGGTTTGTATCGTGATTTTTAGATCTTTTTTGTGTTATTGGGGAGGGAGGGGGATGTGTTCGACTCAAATAATTCGAATTGTACAGTTTGTCCACCAGTTTCAAGAACTGCAAAATGGCGGTGGGTCACGGTCGCCGATCACTCTTCGCCTCATTGTGCCCGCTTCACAGTGCGGCTCACTTATCGGCAAGGGAGGCTCAAAAATCAAGGAGATCCGTGAAGTGACTGGGGCGAGTATTCAAGTCGCTTCGGACATGTTGCCCAATTCGACTGAGCGAGCTGTTACCATTACTGGAACGAGTGAGGCTATCACGCAATGCATTTATCATATTTGCCAAGTTATGTTAGAGGTAATTTTTGTTGAAGGAGGAGGTCGTGTGTGTGTGTGTGCGCGGTTTTAATTCGTATCTTCGCGTGTTTTTTTTTTTTTTGTTTTTTTTAGTCCCCGCCCAAAGGAGCCACCATACCGTACAGGCCGAAACCACAAGTAGCCGCCCCCGTCATACTGGCCGGCGGACAGGCGTACACCATACAGGGAAATTACGCGGTTCCAGCTCACGGGGAAGTAAGTACCCTCGGACCGGGAGGTCCACATGGAGCCGGCGGAGGAGGGGGTGGTGTTCCCTGGCTACCACCTCCGACGGCCGCTCATCTCTTCCCAGGCGGTCTGGTCGACCCGTTGCTCAAGACTCCGCACCTTGCGGGGGCTCTGCCTCCGGCCCATTTGACGGCAGCTCACACCACCGAAGTAAGTTGCGCCACCCCCGAACGGAAAAATAAACCCTTTCGACTCCACCACCCAAGGAGTGAAATTTCCAAAAAATAATAAAATAATTAACCTCTTTGAAGTAAAAAAACAAACTCTTCTTCTCCCCCCTCTCCATTGCCCTCTTTCTGATCTCCGTGCCTGCATTTAATACCACCAAACTTTTTTTTTTTCAATCCCCCGATTTTCTGTGCCTTTTCATTCGTTGCATTACGTGGTTTGAACTTGTGTTGGTTTTGCGGACCCTTTGGTTTTATAAAAAAGTGGGAGAAACACACGCCCTTAGTTGCATGATTTTTTTAGTCTGGATTTGTGAAAGGGAGGGGGGGGGGGCGAAAGGGTCCGAGTTTTCGTAGCACAATGCTATAAATGAAATTTACGACACAAAATCAGCATGGCTTGCTACGTTAGTTCATTGCCACACAGCTTAGCTGAGGAATTGTGTACGAGAGATCAGAATCATTCGATTAATCGTATTCTGCGATATTAGAACAAAATTGCAGGCCTATTTTTCATGTATTTTCAAGTCCCTGTCACCCGAAGTAGAGGCCCCTTTTTTTTCAGCCCTGCATCCTTCTAATCTTTCACAATTTTTTACATTGAAGGCAAATAGCTGGCCCGTTATTTTTAAATTCTTCTTTGTTTCGCACCTCTTCCATCCCTCCAGTAAAAATACGCTAAAAACGGTGATTTATTGCGACTCCTTGTCCTCTCACAACTTCCCCCTTCCCACCATCATTTTTTTTTTTTATTCGGCTTGCCTACACCCTAACAGCCTTCAATATCTATTGTTTCCACTTTCTATCAAATGATGGCCTGGCTTTATATTCTACTAGAAAAGCGATATTTTATAGTTTTTAACACATTGTCCTCCTGAAGTCTCTTTTCACCTGTCCAAAAATGAAAGGGGGTGGCGTTTGAAAAGAAAAAACAAAACTATTTCGGTGGTTGACTGCCGGATTTCCCCTTTTTTTTACGTATGATGTTTCAATTTTTTAATGATTTTCCTTATTCTCAGCGTCAATTTCCACACATTCTGACAAATAATTTACGGTATTCTCCGGAAATTGTTGAAGGTGCTCGTCCTTTATAACAAAATTCTCTCCCTATCCACGTAAGTACCTACCTATAGTCACCTAATGTCATTCTCTGTCAAATATCTTATCCTTTTTCTCGTGAAATTCAATTTTTCTTTGATCCAAAACGCTGTCAAATAAGACTGGAGGGCGTTGTTTTTTCTCGTGATTGGCTATCGAACATCCCTGAGATTCACTCCGAAAAAAAAAAACAAAAAAAAAACGGTGACTCTAATCTGCTGCGAAATTCGTCAGAATCGCGCCGCGTTGGAACGCGGTGAGGCGACGACCGGCCCTTTCCCCTCCCCCACATCGTGAGGTTTATTCTTTACGTGACTGAAGCCTGGAAAGCGTAGGAACAGCGGGAATGTTGGCCCGGGGAGGGGGGGGGTACGCAATCTCAAGAAGTTGGACAGCATCCTCGGAGGGCTTCCAATTTGTGCCGTTTTCTCATGGATTGTTACCGATTTTTTTGTCGCGAGCCCCCCACCCACCACTCCTTTGTATTCCGCGTATCTGTTAGTGAAACGGGACCACTTTTTTTTTTGCGAAAACAGCGCGCCTACAATGTGTCCCCTGCATCGATAAGGGGCGCACTACGCCATGCCTTACAGCAATCACGTCATTTTACGCGGAAATGCCCATTTTCTTCAATTTACCATCTCGGCAAAGCCGTTTGTCGCAGCTGGTGCCGCTTGTGGGTGGTAAGGGTTTAGTTTGGGGGTATCAAAATTGGGCGCGTTATTTTCTTTCCACCCCCTCCCTCCATCTCTTTACCCCGTCAGGTTGAAAAACATCCGTTGATGGGGAGGGGTGGCCTGGCAATGTTGTCTTGAGAGAAGGAGAAAAAAACGACGTATTGTTAGCGCGAGGGGAAGCCCTTTCCAAGTAAACAAACATTTGTATTTCCTCGTAATCGAAAATTGATGATAAAGTTGTTCGTCTTTGGACCGATATTTGTGTAAACTGGTGTGAGGGGGGGGGGCTCGAGCTGGCTGATGTAAATATTGAGCTTTCGGGGATGTTTGGAATCGTTAAAAAAAGTATTGGAAGAAGGATTTCGTCGAAGACCAAAAAATTCGTGCCTTGATTGCATCGATAAGTGTGGAAATTTACGTTGAGTCCCCCTCCCCCTTCTCTTCATCACTGTCTCACCCCCGTTTGAGGAAAATCGGAGTACTTGAGATAAAAAAAAAAAACAACAAAAAACGGGGTCTCCTGTGAGTTTCTCCAGGCCGCCATTCGACACACGAGCCGTATACTCCTGAAAAAATTGTGTCAAATACAATACAGGGAACTTGTGAGAAATTTTAATGCTTTTTGTATGAATCATTTTCCCCTTCAGATGGGCAAAATGGCAGGTTCGCCATTGGCTGGCCTAGCGGCACTGGGTCTTGGCGGACTCAGTTCAGCTAACACCGGTGGTCTCAACCCTGCTGGTAAGCCACAACCCCACCGTTCCCGCCCACTACATTGTATCCCTTCACCCCCCCCCCCCGCTAATAAACGGAGTATGCTGAGGAAATAAATTATCACAGCCCTGGCAGCTCTCGCGGGCAGTCAATTGCGCACCAACACCGCCAATAATCGTAATCAACCTCAAGGTGGACAACAAACTCACGAGATGACCGTTCCGAATGATTTAATCGGTTGCATCATCGGCAAGGGTGGCACTAAAATCGCTGAAATCAGGTACAGACAGACAACAAAAAAACCGTTCAAGTTTGTTTCCAATGGTTTCTCACTCCCTCCCACCCTCCCCTCCATCAATTTTTCACAGGCAAATCAGCGGCGCCATGATCAGAATCAGTAACTGTGAAGAACGAGAGGGTGGCTCCACCGACAGAACTATCACAATAAGTGGCAGCTCGGACTCGGTTCAATTGGCTCAGTACCTGATCAACATGAGGTGAGTGATGAACGCTTTGGATTTTCGTAGTTATTCGACTCCTTTTCTTTGTTTTGAACTCTCCGTTTATCGTTAAAACGAAAAGTAATTAGAGGAAGCGACAACAGGTTGATAAAATCCGTTTAAATTCGTCCCCCGAAAAGAAAAAGAAAGGATGATACGGGCGATTGAGTTTGAAACGCTTGTTACGTTAAATGCTACAGGTTAACAACTAACCTGTTCCATGAGTGAAATGGTGTAGTTAGGTGCGGTTGGCAATAAACAAAAAACTGTGATTCTCGGATGATTTAGCTAGAGGTCGTCAAATCGTCGTTTTAGGTATTTATAGGGCGTGAATAGTAGATTTTCAGGGCGCGAATCGTCAGTTTCGTCATTTTGGAGCGCTCGAATGCGCGAAGGTCGATTTAGCCATTTTGAGGAGCAGGGGGGGGGATCATGATCTTATTAGGGCGCACGATTCGTCAGTTTAAACATTTTTATGGCGCTAGATGACAGTTTGTCTGTTATTACTACGGGAATTGCCAGTTTCGCTATTTTCAGAGGAGATAATAGTCAGTTTAGCCATTTTCAAGACACAAATCGTCAGTTTTGCCATTTTGGGATGCAACTATTGTCAGTTTAGCCGTTGTAAGAGTTAATTTAGTTATTTTTAGGAAGCAGCAAATCCCGAGTCCGAGTGTACAATACAATATCCGCCCGTTAGGGTGCCCCGTTGTAGTTTTCACCCAGAGGCCCCCTGCGAGGGCTAGAAACCGCCCGGGCTGCCCTCCCACCCCCCACTCAGGCGTAGAGCCAGTGTTTTGTTCCAAGGGTTGACGCACAAATAAGTCCCTCTCAAAATGTCAATAATTTAGAACCTAAGAAGGTGAATATTCAGCTCAACAAAACGTATCTCGACCCTAGCACAAGGCAATGCTGATTGGCCTTCGAAACTACAAGTTGAGACTTGAAACTTGTCAATTGGGCCAAACGAGCGCATTTTTCGACCCCAAAACTAGTCATTTCAACCAAACTGAAACCAACAATTCAGCTACAAAACAGAAATTAGCCATCGAACTGAACTGGTCGGTCAAAAAACCACCCCCTGCCAATTTTTCCATTCGTTTTCACTATTAGTGACCTTTATTCTGTTCTACGCAGTGAAACGTGTCAATGGAGTTGATTGGGCAAAAAATGCTTTGATCGTCCATTGTCTCTGATTTATCCGTTGACAAAAGCACTGTGCGCGAGCCATTTCCCGCGCAGGTGGACATGGCATGGTGGGTGTGAGGGGGGGGACGCATTTGAGTACAGTCAGTCTTCTAGGCCGGCTATACCGGAGAACCTCCAAAAAACTCCCCTGAAACTTAGCTGATTCGCGATTTCTAGTCGCATTTTGCGGCTTAGAATGAGGGAAAAAAAGGCAATACGCGGTCCCTGGAGGGCTACTTGGCGTCTACAATTGACGATAAGCCCCAATTCGCGGTTTATGGGTACAAATTCACCGATAAGATGGAAAAAAAAACCGCTAATATGCTTCTAAAATTTAGAAAATTGGTGTCACGGCAATTCTTCAGGCTTTGGGCACTGACGGGGCCGACTATTCCGGTGAGATAACATGAAATATTCGGTAAACGTGAGAATTAGGAGTGGGAGTCGATTGTTTACGGGGGGGGGGGGGTTGAAGCTCACGGCTTCGTGAAAAACGTGGAAAAGCGCTAGTTCGCGGTAATGATAAGAATCAGCGTCAATTCGCGATTAAAATACAGACAACGCGCTAATTCGCGACTAAAATGGAGAAAAAACGCTAATCGCGGCTAAAATGGAGCTAAACCGCTAATTTTCGGCTAAAATTTAGAACAAGCTCCAATTAGCGTCTTTATTTGAATAAAAACGTCAATTCGCAGCTAAAAATAGGAATAAGTGCTAATTCGCGGTTCAAATGGAGACAAAGCGCTAATTCGCTGCTAAAATGGAGACGAAGCGCTAATTCGCTGTTAAAATGGAGCAAACGCGCTAGTCCCGGCTAAAATAGAGCAAAACTACTAATTCCCAGCTATAATTGAGAAAAAGCGCTAATTAGCTTAGCGGGTTAAATTGTAATAACGTGAAATCAGGGCCAACAATAGGAATGAGCGCTAATTCGCGGCTGCAATAAGAATAGGCGTCAATTCGCGGTTAAAATGAAGACAAAGCGCTAATTCGCGGCTGAAATGGAGAAAAAACGCTAATCGCGGCAAAAATGGAGCTAAACCGTTAATTTTCAGCTGAAATTGAGGAAAAGCTCCAATTAGCGTCTTAAATTGAATAAAAACGCCAATTCGCAGCAAAAAATTGGAATACGCGCCATTTCGCGTTTAAAATAGGGATTAAGCGCTAATTCGCGGATGAAATTGAGGAAACGCCAAATTCGCTGATGAAATGATTAGAAAACACCAAATTCGCGGTTTTTGAATGCAATTTCGTGGCTAAAATTGAGAAAAGCGCTAATTCACGGCTATAAATAAGAATAAGCGTCAGTTCGAGGTTAAAATGGAGACAAAGAGCTAATTCGCTGTTAAAAATGGAGAATACGCGCTAGACCCGGCTAAAATTGAGCAAAAACGGTAGTTTGCAGATAAATTTAAGACAACGCGCTACTTAGTGGCTTAATTTGTCAAAACGTCAATTTTCTGCTAAAAATAGGTATAAGCGCTAATTCGCGGTTAAAATTAGGACTAGTCGCTGATTCGCGGATGAAATTGAGAAAAGCGGTTATTTATGGCTAAAATTAATAATGACGCTTATTCGCGGCTATAATAAGAATAAGTGCCAATGGAATGGTGACAAAGCGCTAATTCGCAGCTAGAATGAGAAAAAGTGCTAATTAGCTCTTATTCTCCTCCTAATTCGCGGATAAAAATAGGAATAAGCGCTAATTCGCGGTTTCTGGAGGCAACTTTGTGCTTAAAGTTGAGAAAAAGCACTAATTCATGGCCAGAATTTAATAATCGCTGCTGAAATTAGGTAAAAGTGCTAATTCACGGCTAAAATTGAGAAAAACGCTGCAAATTTTACACATGGGTTTAGTATTCATGAACGTAACAAGATCCTGCTTGAAATAACACGATTCGCCCCCTCGAAACCTCCATTTTTGAGTCCATTTTGGACCCGCTTTTGACCCGTAGAAACCCATGGAGTTACTTTATCAAGCTGATGTTTGGACCAACTAAATCTAAAATGGAGTCTCTGTGCGAGAGAACGAGTTTTTTCGAGCAATCCTAAGGGCAAGATATGGCCCGAGCGACGAACGGACATTCCAAAAGTCGGATCCGTTTGGTGTTGGCGCATTCTGGTGTGTCCCACGCCACAGGTCTCGAACCTTTCGCCTCCGGGCCTCATCTGCTGTATAGGAGGGTGCCGCAGCAGCGTTCCGGATTGCCGCGATGTGATGCTTCTACTAGACAAGTCAAGGGCCGATCAAGTGTCTTTCCGCCCTGAATCGTTTAATTGCCAACCGCAGAATAGTCACGTTTAGTCTTATACTTAGCACGCATTAACAGCGGCGTTTTTAACAGGTTTAATTTACGTTTTTCCGCTTGTGAAATTACTAAAACTCAATCGCTCTAACTACGCTTTTTCATTGTTATTATTATTATTATTTTGAGTACTTGTTTCGCTTGTTTTATCCATCGTTATTATTCAGCTCTTATCCCTACAAATATTCCTCTCGATTCAATCCAGTCGACGCCCCGTCCAGAAAATCAACTAGCCCCGCATTTTCCGTCGACTTTTTTTTGTCATCACACCATCCTTTCTATATATCGTAATTGTTAGGAAGAAATGTTAAAACTCCGTACTCTCCAATCCACTGCCCCCTTTTTCGCAATCAAATGACCTATTGTCCTTTTCTCTTCACCGCCGTCATTTTTTTTTTTTTTTTTTTTTTCACCTGTTGATTTATTTGTTTATTTTTCGTTTGAACAAAATCGTCGAGCCCTTTTTTTTCATTTTTGAGTCCTTATTCACGCTCCACCGCCGTTCATCCGTCCATTTTATTAACTTTTGAACGCTAAAATCCTTGGCAGTATTGCTTCCTTTTCAAACATTACTCGTCCCTCCTATCCTGATCAATTAGTTTCGGAGGATAATGTTTTTAATTTAAGGAAGGGGATGTTTAAAAATTGTATGCCAGGATATCGCGAGTTCGAGTTCGGTTGGCGGCGGTGTGGCGCTCACCGCCAATCCACCCATCACCCACCACCACCACCCCCCTCTTCTGCCCTGCCTAACTGATTCGGTTTTCCTCCTTCACTCTTTCTCTCTCTCTCTCGATCTCTCTATCCCTCCTAGCGTCGAATTGCAAAAAGCCAATCTCGAAGGGGCCAGTGGCACAGCCGGTGGAACTGGTGGCTCAAGTTCGGGCAACGGTAACGGCGGCGGCGGCGGTAATGGATCCAGCGGAGGTGGAGGAGGCTCAAGCGGCGGCAGTGGTGGCGGTGGCGGAGGCGGTGGCGGCGGCTCGTCCTCGTCGACGACCGCCTCGTCGTCAGTCGCCAGTGCTCTACCATTGGCTCAACTTTTGACCAAACCGGGCGCTTTGAACGCCCTGACATCGCTCACCGCACTGTCGGGTTTAACCGATTTATTGGGAGGTCTGGCGGGGACGCCCGGCGCTCCAATTCAAACGACGGGCGTTCACCGTAACAAACCGTTCACGCCTCGTCTCAGGTCTCCCGGCAATTCGGGTCAATCCGAGAAGCTGAAGAGCGAAAGGAATAAGTTCGCCCCTTATTAAACAAACAAAAAATGTACATGGGTATGGTCAGCGTTTAAGTAAGTGCAGCGAAATGGTGGTCTTGCTTCCTTTTTTTGAAGTTTTTTATTACGATCATCGTGAGTCTTGCATAATCAACTTAGATACAACGCTAGTTCTTGAAATAATAGTCTATTAATTATTAAATAATAACAGCAAGACCCCCTTTTCACTATATTAATTGGTTATTTGGCTAATTATTCAAATATTTGACAGTTAACTATCCTGAAGATAATGTATTTCATTTTTCCAGTTTTAAGTTGTTTTTCAGTGCGTATGAAGCTTTGCTTTGTATCCTTTTATTACAGTTTTATCAAGTTTTATTTATATATTAATTGCATTGCGTATATAAACGTTAGTAGAAGAGTACAAAATTAGGACGTGTGGTTTTATCCGAGGGAGGCTTTCCCTTTGTCTCGGTTTATAGCTTTTTTCTGAAAAGATTGTAATTGTTAACTACAAATACGGTATTCACTTCACTTTTGTAGACTTCGTAGTTAGGCAATTATGTCGTTGAGGGGGATTACCTTAGTGTCAAACCCCTCAACTACAAAATTGATCATTTACCAAGTCTACGATGGTTGACGTGAATACCCCCAAATGAGACTCTTTTTGGGGCACCTCCTATTCTCAGACCGTTTTAAAATTATTAATCTTAGACAGATACATACTACATTTTGTATTTAATTGATTTATTTTGTAACTTTCGGGACACTGAAGAACAGTGTTCCACAGCATGGTCTCAAAAATAGAAATAGTGATCATGTTTTAACTATATTGTGTATTGGTTCTTGAATTACAAACGATTCATTTTAGTGTACATTCAAAATTGTTTATCAATTTTATTCAAAACCGGAACGGGGTGGTAGGGAGGCTCAAGAAAATTGTTAAAAATGGGCGCGACCGCAAAAAAAAAAAAAACATTTAAAAAAACCGAATCATCCCCAAAACGATCTCTAACACCCTCCAACCCACCACCCTCGCCACCTCGTTAACCTTCAATGACTGAAAACAAAAAAAAAAACCTTTTTATTTTTATTTTTTTTCGCCAGTTTATTTTTATTATCTTTATTTATTTCTTTCTTTCTCTCTCTCTCTTTATCAAAATCCTTCGCAAAAAAAATCAAAACAAATCAAATCTCCAGAGTCCAGAGCTCTCCGCAAACTACGAATCTCCTGGAGTCCAACCAACCAACCAATCACCACTACCACCACCAATGGCAAAATTCCCAATAAAAAATATATATATATGAACCTGAAACTGGTAAGCCACTTCTCACTCTCTTTTAATCAATCCTATTACCTTTATTATTATTATATTATTATTATTTAAGGTTTTTTTGAACAATAATTATGGTTTGAAATGCTTTTTGTTTCGTATTGTGCTTTCGATTTTAATTGGATTTATTTTCAGGTTTGAATACGAACGCTTGCGTAAATATTTGTGCATTTACATTTTTTGAGACTTCGTGGGGGAGGGGTACGACAACTTAGGGAACTGAGGGGGGGATTACAGCCTAAACTTGTTTTTTTTTCCCCTCGATTTTAGCCGCGAATTACCACTTTCCCTTAATTTTTGCGGCGAAGTAGCGTTTTTATCGCATGTTAGGGATTTTTATCAATTTTCGCCGCCTAACTGGTGTTTTCCTCCATTTTTGCAGCAAATAAGCGATTTTTTTTTTTTTTGCCTTTTCAGCGGTTAATTAGCACTTTGAGCTGCAAAGTAGCGTTTTTCTTTATTTCAGCAGCGCTAATTAGTGATTTTTCTCAACATCGGCCGGAAATTAACGGTTTATGAACTTATTTTGCCCCGGTTATCTTTTTTTTTTTTCACTTTTACTAGCTGTGGATTAGCTCTTTTTCTCAGTTAAAGGCCCGAATTAATTTGCGATTCTTTTCATTTGTGTCTTCGAACTGGGATTGCCCCAATTTTAGCTGCTAATTAGCCATTCTTCAAATTTTCAGGCATAAATTAATGTCTTTCGCAAATTTAGCTGCGAATTAACGGGGTTTCTCTTTTTTATCCACGAATGGGCTATTTTTTGCAATTTCAGTTGCGAATTAGTCATTTTTCTCCATTTTGGCCCCGAATTAGCGTTTCTTTTGTTTTGTTTGTTTGTTTTTTTTAATTTTAGCCGCGATTTTTTCTCAGTTTTCGTGTGGAAGGTTCATTGGAACACCGATTTTCACAGTTTTAGCTACGAATTTAGCGCTTTTCCCCAACTTTTTGCTGCCTACGTGCCCCAAGAACAGCATATTAGTGCGCCTTCTCATCCGCTTATGGGGGGGGGGCATCAGCGTATTTTTTCTATTTTAGGCTTGAATTTAACCCCAAGGAGGCACTATTTATCTCAATTTGAACCTTCAGAATAGCGCGTTCGTGGGCTAAATCGAATATTCAGCTACACTATTTTAATGCTCTGCCCCCCCCCCCCGTCTCACCGGTAGTACCTTCTTACGCTCTACTGATTACGGACAGAAGTGAGAAAGATCGCTGAAATTAAAAAAAATACTTGGCGACTTCGCGGCCCAAAGTTTCCTTAATTCGCCGCTAAAATTAAGAAAACGTGCTAGTTCATGGATGAAATTGAAAAAAAAATCGCTTAATAGCTGCTAAAATCAGTGACAAACACGATCTCACTGTAAAAAGTTCGAAAAATCGCTAATTCGCGGCTTAAATGGAGAAAACGCCAAATCGTGGCTTATTCTGAACAGTGACTTCACGGGAGCGCTGATGAAAGATTCGCTGTGGGGGGGGGAGGACTCCAAATTTATCAAAGTAGCCATTTTTTTAAAAAAGTTGGCAGATGTTCCCTGCCTCAAATAGTCTGTTTGCGATCAGATTGATCATATTTTTGAACAAAAAACTTACTCGTGTAAAAGGGGCCTAAGGTCGGCACTGGTCATGAGGAGTCCCATCGCTCCTTTTCGCGTGTGTTCCTCTCACAATCAAACGATTTTTACACTCTCCCTGACACAAATAAGCGATCTGGCTGGTTCAGTCCACTTATCTGAAATGGTGGGGGTGGGGGAGGCTGACGCTTGTGTACTCCTTAACAGGGGAGGAAGTGTTCAAAAAGAAAAAAATGGCAGAAAAATTCTTCTTTCTAACCTGGCAGAGGGTGATTCCACGAAGGGTCTTCATCAACCACTTTGACTGAAGCCCCCCCCCCCCCCGAGGCTGCTCTGAACTCGTACGGGGTTTGCAAATAAAAGGCGAGGTCCATTGGAACTGCCTGGGTGGGCTCTGATCCACCCCCTACCCCCAGCCCTGGGTGGGACTGATCGGCCACTGTAAAAAAAAAAAGCTCCAAAACTTGTAATTTCCTATAAATTTAAGGCACAAAACTTGCAATTTCGCAAAAAAAAAAAAAAAAAAAAATGGCTGTAATTTCTCTGATATTATGCCCCAAAATTGCAGTTTTTTCAGAAATTCGCACCGAAAGTCGCCGTAGAACTTCTAATTTCATCCGCCGCCTCTGCTAGGATTTGCCGCTACAAAAAATAAGGCCCCAAAACTTGATATTTTGCTTAAACTAAGACCCTTAACTTAAAATTTCGCTTGCTTAAATTAACACCCCAAGACCCAAAAGAGATTGTGCTCAAATTAGGACCCGAATATATGAACACACAAATATTCATCTCTAAATATGGACGCAGTCGGGGCAGGCTAGCCGAAGTCCTGAAACTTCTAATTTTGCGAAAATGTGCCAGGAAACATCCAATTCTGCATATATTTCCCTCCAAAATATTGCAATTTTGTTGAAGGTGCGGCGCGTGGCGTATGAGCCTCGTCATCCTACGAAGCGGTTTGTCAATTTTAAACGAATGTTTTACTCTGAAATTTATAATTTCTCCGAAATTAAGCGACACGTAACTTGCAATTTTGCCAAAATTAAAGACCCAAACTTGCATTTTTGCAAGAATCAAGGCCCGAAGGCCCAAAACTGCCAATTTCGCGTATATTCAGCCTGGAAACTTTACTTGGATTAGGACCCGAACATACCAACTCATTCAATTTCAAATTTGCAAATAAATGTAAATTCAATTTAAAAGTTAATGGCGCAGTCGGGACTGATTTGGCCCTGAAACTTGCAGTTTCGCTTGAAAGGGGGGGGGGGTAAAATGTTTCTTTCCAATCGAAAGCACAATACCCAACTATTTTATTGACCTAATTATTTTTATTTATTTTATTACCAAGTTTTCCTCTTTACGTGATCCTGGGCTTGCCAGATCCCTTTCTTTATGCTTTTTTTTCAATTATTATAATGACAAATTAGACATTAGGGCCGATATGTCCCTATTACTTTACCATTATTTAACTAATTATGTGTGTGTCTCTCTCTCTCTCTCTTTCTCTATTCCAATCCCCTTGAATTCCGTGCACCCCCCTCGCCAACCCTTTCAACGAACAGGATATCAATGGAAACGGCCGGAATGTCAATGCAAGGCTATCACTACATCACGCCGAATCACATCGTCAAGTTACCGACTCCGATACATTAATTTATTTTTTAATAAGAAACTTTCCTTATAACTTATTTATTTATTTATTTATTTTACCTTTTAAGGGACAAGAAGAGTAAATGACAAGAGCGTTGAATAAAAAAAAATCCGTACAGTATTAATTGTCGAATTTCAATTAAATCAAAATTTAGCAATATCTTCAGGTTGTAATTAATTTAATTACTTTTCTCTGTCAAGATTGTCGAGCTTTTATCGCTAGCCACTTTGTTGTTGTTTTGTTTTATTTCGAGCCGTTAAATAGCTGCGAGTCATAACCGCTTATCTGGGTCCACATTTGAATAATATTTTTTAAAAGAAATTTGTATAAAGGATGAGAATGCTTTGGAGACCTCCCCGCCCTGCCCCTCGCCTCACCTTATTTATTTACTTGCGAGTCAATTTTTTTTTTTTTTTGTTTGTTAATTATTTAGTAATATACTTGTTTTTCTTGCATCCGATGCAACTTTTTAACCGGGGGGGGGGGGCTGGTGGGGGTAATAATTTGTGTCGTATTGAGCTCTCTTTTTTAGAAGGTCATGAAATGATCGAATAGAACGCGAAATTAAATGTGCCAAATAAAAAGAAGAAAAAAAGTTTTTTTCGTTAAAAGTGTGCCAAAACATAGAAAGACATCAGGCTCATTTGCTTCAATACCACTTTGTACTTAGCTGCTGTGATTTTCTTTAAAAAGTTTTTACGTTGTTTTTTTTTTGTTGTTTAAACAAACGTAGAAAGACTTAATTTCTGTAATTATCAACATATTTAAAACTACATATCTCTTCAGTTGAACATATCATTTTTTATTTCGTATTTATTTATATTAAAAATGTTTCCCTACAACATTATTTATGTAAAGTCCGCTATAGTTTAGGGAACGGAAAGACTTTTTTAAAGCTTAAAAAGAAGAAAAAAAACAAATGAGATCATAATTTTAGTTTGTGAAAGTTAAATGTGTAATTAGACAATCAATAGACTAAAAAAAAGAAAAAAACAAAACAAAAAAAAAGAATAGAAACGTTTTGTGAGCATGACAACATATTTTTAATTTTTAGTGTTCGGATATTGTGCTGCTTTGACCAGTGATTTGTTTTTTTGTGCTATAGTGGAGCTAAAATGTTTTTTTGGTTTCTTTTAGTGCTCGCACTTAGAATGAACGGAGAAAAAAATCATTTTTTATATTTTGGTTGTTTCGAACTGTTGTAGTCTTCATGTGATAAATTATTTATGTACTGTAATTCTTAGTTGTTCCCCCCCCCCTCGTATGTATTTATTTATTGAAACATCGTGAGAGATGTTTTCAGAAAGGGGAAGTTGTACTCCCTCCTCTTAAAATTTAACTCGGGCATTAAATCCCTTTCTCAATCACAAATTTTTTGTCTGCACCTTTTTCCCGTATTGTTACCTAAATGTTATGAATGTTTTTTCTTCTCAGATTCATGAAAAAAATAAGGCTGTTCTTGTTTTTTGCCACTACTGGCCCTTTTTTATTGTATGTGAAAAGTGAAACAGAAAATATCCACTTATAGAGAAAAAACAAATTAATTCGTAGGGTTAATTTAAGCAAAAAGATATGTGCATTCAACGTTAATTCTGCTTTTTGCATTTAATATATATATATTTCAATGAGCGAAAATAGAAAACTAGTTGTGTAACAAAATCAAATTCCTGAGTTAAATATTTAAAGTAGCGTGTTACTTCACAATATTAGTACTCTGGATGTTTATTATTGATAAGCACTCGATCGTTTACTTCACATCACCCCCTCCCTTCTAAACCCTCAGAAGGTAAGAACGAAAATGCGAAAAAGACCAAACAAATGAAATCGTTCGTTTAATATCTTCTCTATACCCCCCCAGCCAACTCCTTACGCGAACGAACGTAAAACAATTGAAAATCGTACCATCAATCCAGCGTTTTACCCTGTGCTTTTTCTTTCAAAGCTCAAATTCCTCACTTTTTTAATTTATTTATCGCTTTCAGTCTCTGGTGTACTTAAAAAAAAAAATTGTCTAAACGTAGGGACCAAATAAGTACCGAGAGGGGGTTACTTCGTGACAAAATGAACTAATTAAGCAATCAGCGTACTCAAGTTTCTCTTAGTTTGTTTGTTTTTTTTTGTTTTTTTTGTGATTTTTCTAGTCATCCGAAAAGGCATCTCGCTGGATTGATGCCTTCCACCCCCTTCCCACCCATCACCATCTTAAGAAACAGAAATCTTGACATTTTTCTCTCCCTGTTTAAGGCTGCTGTACCTCCCTCTCCCTACTGTTTTTTGCATTATTTTGGCGCAGCCCTAGATCCCCTACCTTAAGACAACAACAAAAAAAAGAACACCTTTTAATTTATCACTTTTGTTTTCCTCGATATTTTTGTACTTTTGTGCTATAAAAGTAAATTTTTAGCTCACATTGTTTAGGACAAAGCCAAAACAAAAAAAAAAAAAAACCGTTTGTATAGTTAGCCTTAAAGCCTTCACATACAGGGTCAAATCGCATACAAAAAAAAAAGAAAAAAGTAGGCGTGATTTTATTAAACAAACAAATTTGCTAAATAAAACCATGTCTTTCAATACTCATCATCGGTTTTTTTTGGGGGGGGTTATTTTGGCGCTCGGTTTGCCCGTCCATTGTACATGGATGAGCGCGTTCAACCTTTTCTTATAATTTTAAAAACATTTCGCCGCATTGAAAGTACATGGTTTATACGCGTAAGAATATTTAAAAAAAAAAAGGAGAAAAATACAACAATATATTGATATTAAAAAGAAAAAATAAAAGATATTAACAGTTAAGACTAGTCAGTTTTATCAGATGTTAAAATTGTGTAATATAATAAAAAGGGGTATTTATGGGAGGGGATGAGATATTTATTTATTTTATTTATCACTCGATGGTACATTTTCGATTTTATACACATAAAAAAATATGTTAAATAAAAAAATTATGCGTATCTAAAAAAACAGCTTTATAAGTGGACAAAAGTCATGATTTTCATAGTAAGTAGGAAATAAACACAATTTTTGATTTTTAAGAGGTATAAACGCCTCTAAAAAAATTAGTTAACTTCTTGATGTTGCCAGTTAAAAATTATTCTTTTTGTGACAAAAAACGTAGCTCGATAGCGAATATCCAATCAAAAAAACAAAAAAAAACGTATAATATCGTGTTCTTCATATCACTTATTTCCTATCTTTAGCTTTTTCTGTGTATCGGTGTTATTTAAAAGTAAATAAAATAAATATCAAAGTGTCAAATTACTTAGGACAATACACTTAACATATCGAACTTGAAGATTGAATTTTGTGCCAAACTATTTTGATTTTTTGTTTATCGTAAATATAACTGACAACATCACGATTTTTGTAAATTTAAGTGTTATTAATTCGCTAATTCAAAATTTTTTTGTGGCAGTTCGTGCGAACGTTAGGTCAAACTTTTTTTTTTTCTCGAATAAACGATGTATGTATGGGAGAAATTTACTTTCCAGACTGTGATAGTAATTTAAAAAAAAATAAAAAAATATTTTGAAAGGCGCTATAAAGTGTCTGAACAAATTCCTTGATGCCATATCAAAACCCTCTCCCCTCCCTCATCACCACTACAACCACCTAACCATTCAACCTTTTTTATAAATGCGATGGTCATATATTTTGTATAAATCGAAGTGGAAAAGATGAAAATTCTCCCATAGCATACACGATTTTTTTTTTTAGGTATAAATAAAGGGATAATGAATTATATTTAATTGATTACCTATCTGTTTTGTACTTCTAGCTGGCAATAATGTTGACATTAATTAATTTCTCACCGTGTCAAAACAAAAAATTTTTAAAAAAAGACATTGATTATCGTACTATTAATAAAAATATTTGTTATAAAATTTCCTTGTACTGTTTTAAATACCCAGCAGGTAATAAGGGGGGGAGGATAAAGGAAAAGGCGTACAAGCCAGCCTTAGACACTTGGCGCCCTCGGGCGAATCTTTCACCAGCGCCTTCATGAAGTTGCCTTCAGGAGCCGCGAATTACCTTCTCCCCCCCCCCACGCCATCAATTCTCAATTTTATCGGTTAATTAGCGATTTGTCTCCATTTCAGTCGAGAATTAGCGATTTTTTTTTGCAATGCATTTGTGTTTTCCTGATTTTAGCCGCTAATGAGCGATATTACCCGTGAATTAGCGCTATTTTCCAATTTTAGCCACGAAGTTGCCTCCGGAAACTGCGATTTGCCATATTTACTCAATTTTTTTCTGTGAATTAGCAAATGTTAACTTTTTTGCCCCCTAAATAGCCATTTATCTTGGTTTTAGTCGTAAATTAGCGTTTTAAGTAACTTTATCTTCGCCTAGCGAGCCATGAATTATTATGAAATTAGCGCATTTTCCTAAGTTAGCCGTGGACTATCTATTTTGTTCACTTTCAGCCACGAAATTACCTTCAGAAGCCGCGAATTAGCGTTTTTTCTACACTTCATCTCTTCTTCTCAAACTTTAACGATGAATTGGCGATTTTTCCCTATATCTGGGAATTAGCGATTTTCTCCACTTTAGCCGTTGAATTCTTGATTTTAGCAGCTAAAGAGCCATGAATTAGCGCTTTTTCTCAAGACTGCGAGCCACGATATTGCGTTCTGAATAAGCCGAGAATTTATGTTTTCGTAATTTTTGGAGGCGATTTAGCACTTTTTCTCATTCTGCCCGTGAATCAGAGATTTTTCTCAATAATTTCAGTCGTTAATTATAGCCATTTATCACAATTTCAACCCCAAATTAGCGTTATTTTCAATTTTGGTTTCGATTAAGTGTGCACGAATATTAGCGCTTTCCAAACTTCTATTCTTATTTGGCCCAAGAACATCACATAAGCGCTCTTTCTCAATTTTAGCCACCCGTAGCGTTTTCCATTTGCCCAAAAATCTGAGTGGTGCCGAAACCCAACTTTAAAAATAATAATTTACCACTGCAGCAGGCCACGGGCGGGCCATTGTGGAAAGGCACAGCGACCAATTCTTGGCCCGCGGGCCCTGGGTTGGCCACCCCTGCTCTAAATAGAGCTTAAAAGCCTTCGGAAGCTTTTTATAACCAGTAAGAGCCTCAGAAAGCGCATGATTAGAAAAGGTTGAACTGCTCGAAGAGCCTTCTGGGGTAAATAATTCGATGTTTTACGTTAACTGAAAACGTAGACATGGTGTGGGTCCGTGGCGGCGGTGCGCAGGTGGGGCCTCTGTCATAACTGTCAGACTTGCCAAAATGCAGCAGAACTTGAGTGTTGGCCTTTTAGTATGGTGGAGAATGAAGAGAGGCCCGCTTCATACAAGCTACAACCTTGGTAATGGCACAATCTAAATCTAAAACCTTGGTAATAGCCCACGAGCGGAAAAAGGCAGCATACATCACATGCAGCATGATGCATGAAAATAGACCTCCAGAGAAACAACCACGATAAATAAATAGATGGAATAATAATAAATAATAAATACCTAAATAAATAAATCGATGGAATCGAAGGTATGATTATCAGGTGGGTTCCAATTACATATTCTGGAAGGAGGCCAGTCAATGTCTGGATGGGGCATGGCCCCGTACGGGATGCCCATGCCCCCTGTGCTCCCTATTGTCTCTCTTTCTCGGCAGACTTGCAATCCAACCACAACAGCCAAACAAAGAAGGCCAAAAAACAGCAAAGTTCCCAACCAGAGTAGATAGATCTAACCACAAAAAGATCGCCCAATAAGATCCAACAAACAACAACAAAGGTCCACCCATAGCCATAAGGTCCAAACCGCAGCAAAGCATCAAAGGGTTTAGCCACAGCCAAGATCCAACCATAGCCCAGGTCCGACCTCAGCCCAAGTCCAACCACGAAAATGGCCCAATAAAACTCAACAACATCAAAGATCCACCCACATCCAAGGTCGAATCACAGCAAAGGTCCGACCACAGCCCAGGTCTAACCATAGCAAAGGTCCAACCACGAAGATGGCCCAATAAAACACAACCACATCAAAGTTCCACCCGTACATCCAACCACAGCCAAGGTCCAACCACAGAAATGATCAAACCACAGCTATAAGCTCCAAACCACAGTTAAGCTCCAATAACCACAATATGGCCCAATAAAACCCAACTCCAGCGAATGGTGTTTTTCCTCTTGCACTCCCCGGGCGATGTTCTGATAGACCACGTCTCCTCTGCAGACAATTTCTGCACAACTTAAGGCCTGACCACAGAAAAGGTCCAACCACAGCAATAAAGCTTCAACTCCCGTCAAAGCAGGGGTTTCCAAAGTTTTTTGATGACGACCCTAATTTAACACTGCAAAAGCCTTCGCGACCCTAGACGAATTTTTGGTTACTTCGATAATCGTCCGCCATCTTTTTCACAAATTATGCGACACTCGAGCGAAAGTTATTAGTCAATGCGCACACAGATCGTCCCGGGAATCCAATCGGTTGCGAGCTTTTGTTTTGACCACAACTACACAAAATTGAGAACTCTTGCTGACAAAGATATATTGCAGGAATAAACGGCAGAAGAGTTTGCCTATTCTGCTTCGGTAACTAAAACGGAATGTTCTCGCAACTGCGCCCAAACTTTTGAAATTGGCGCATTTTTCTTTATGCACGTGCAGATCACACAACTCTAGTTCGACGGGTTTCAGTCAATCCGACCTGGAGAATAGAACGTTACAGGGTTGATCTGGGTCGGGCGTTTAGAGTCGATGAATCGAATGACCGAGCCTTAAAAATCGTTAGAAAAATCATATCTCAAAGGGTTTTGATTTTCGGTCCATGGTGTATATGGTGATTTCGGTCGCAAATGACGTCTTCTTTCACCCAAATGTTTTTGTCACACTTATCCCCTTCCATACACCCAACATACACCCTGTGTATGTTTATTTATCGTTTTTGAAGGACACGTTGTTCATTTTAAATGCCAATCGGCCATTTTGAATAGGCAAAACGGTTTCCGAGATCAAAAATTCGGTTTCGAACAAAGACGAGTTGAAGAAGGGTGCGGGCAGCTGCCCATCATTCTTGCCTTGTCCGCAGGCTACGGACAGGCTACGCCCCTGAATAATCGCAGCTAAAAATTGAGTAAAAGCCAATTCGTATAGTTTCTGAAAGCAACTTCGTAGTTAAAAGTAAAGAAAATCTCTACTTTGTGGCTAAAATTGAGAAAAACGCTAATTCAGGGCCAAAATTTAAGCGTTTGTATTCATATCTGAATGTGAAAACTTAGCAAAACTGCTAATTCTAGCTAATGTAGAAAACGCGCTAGTTAGTGGCTAAAATTATAGGACAAACGGTAATTCACAGTCAAAATTGAGAAAAATCGCGAATTAAATCGCAAAAAAAATTAGCTGGTTCGCTGCTGAAATTGAGAAACGTCGCTAACTCGCGGTTGAAGTGTAGAAAAAACGTTAATTCATGGCAACAAGTCTCGCCCACCTGAGAAATTACAATACTGGCCCACTGTGTCTATGGCATTCGTGGATATTAATAATAATTAACAGCCAATACGTATCGAGAAAATCACTAATTAGCGCGAAAAACGTTATTTTTCAGCTCCAATCGATATAAAGTATACTTATTCGCTGCTAAAAATGGAAAAAATCGCAAAGCAGCTAAAATTGTGGCTATAGGTGAAAGCCCCGCTAATTTGCTGCTAACATTGTTTAAAAAAATTGAGAAAAGGGCTAATTGGTGGCTCAAATCGAGCATAATGGGCGAATAGGACGTAGAAAAAACGCTAATTCATGGCTAAAATAAGGAAAAATCCGTAATTAAACGGCACTTAAACTTAAAAATTATATTTCTTGTTTATTTAGGTACTAAGGGGCCTCATAAAGATTTCCGCGCCGATAGGTCTAGGTCCGCCAGTATCTGCACACAATTTTCTAAAAATCCGCGACTTCAAAGATCTAAGTCTACTAGAAAAAAGTAAAACGTCTGCTATAGACTGTTCGGTTTTCTTTCATTCGGATTTAATTCAGAGCAAACAAGTGAGCGGAGACCGCACTTACATAACAAAAAGGTAAGTGCAGTGAATTGTACTCAGGCGCGGATGCAAGGGGGGCGGTAGGGCGACCGCCGCCCCCCCACCAAAATTTCCCGCTCCGACCCTTTTAAATGGTTATTGATTGTTTTTCCTGAAAATAATCAGCTTTTTCTAGATGAATTAGGTAGGAGACTACACATCAATATTTTTCTCCTGTAATGCTGAATACGAACAAATAAACGCTGACTTGTCAAGTAAGCTCCATAAAAGTGAGTTTGGGCGCAAACGCTTCCGTTGTAGAGTAGAGCTCGGCCGCTCTCGCGCTCTCTCGAGTCTTCGGAGCTCTGTGAGTAAATAAGAAGGTGGAAGCGGGTGGAAGGCACTCGCGCTTGTCTCTGTCGTGGTCATATGCCGTAATTTGGCATTTCATGAAATGCGCGCTCTTGATGTAACAGTGAGGTTAGAACACCATCTGACCAGGAATTCCGGTCATTTCATGAAATGCATCCTGCCTCTGGGCACTTCATGAAATACACGAGGATTACACTATGTGGCCGAGTCACTCTGGTCATTTCTTGAAATGACTGGACACATGGTGTAATCCTTTCGCATTTCATGAAGTGCCCAGAGGCTGGATGCATTTCATGAAATGACCAAAATTCCTGGTCAGATGGTGTTCTAACCTGACTGTTACATCAAGAGCGCGCACTTCATGAAATGGCTGGTCATTTCATGAAATGCCAAATTACGGCAAGTGACTACGGCATCTCCGCTGTCTGAGTCGAGTGCGTGGAGTGATTATCAAAACGGCGCGGATTATCTCGTTCTTTCAATTTTGTAATTATTTTGGTTTTGAAACACGGATTTGTCATCTTTTGAGGCTGAATTTTCTCATTTCTTGGTTACACCAAGAAGTGTAGTGCACTGAAGTATCTTCCATTGATATCGAAATGGTGAGTGGGGCAATTTCTCATTTTTATATGTTGTACTCAAATAATCAGCCGGTAAAGGAGTATTTCTCTGTAATGAAGTAAAATGCAATTTCCCCGTGGGCCCTTGCCAACGCATTACTAAAGAAACGAGGTTTATAACAGGTCTGTTCCAGCAAGGTTTTTGGAACATTTTCGGAGAAGAGCTGCTATGGGATCAACCAATACAATTTAAGTTGATTACATTTTATTGGCTGGTCCCATGGAAACTCTGCACTCTGGTCCGAACATGTTACAAACACCTTGCTGGAACAGACCTAACATCTGTTTACTGCTTTACCGAAATACTGATTTTTATTTGAGTACTACTTTCAAATTTAAAAGCCTGATTTCAACCTATCAAAACACTCCACTTTGCTTTAGCACTCTATTTTTACTTCTAAACGCATTCAAAAGGCCTCGAAATCATATGGAACTTGAAAAAAGTTAGTTGAAAGATAAAATAAGTTTGATTTTTACAGTGAAATCAGAAATCAGGCCAATTTTATCGGGTATTCGTTTTTTCTCACGCTTCAATCTGGAGCTCTTTGGAGACAAATTCTGAGGCATTACCTATTCTCGAACTTTTTTCATCATTTCCCCCTTAACTTCTGCATCTTTTACTGGCGAATTAACAGTATAGGTATAATCCACTTCCAAATTTCCGTTGTTGGTGGTCAGGAATCGTGCGCTGGGAAAAAACGGCCTTCGAACAGCATTATTAATTATTTCAAAAAAGTTCCCAAAGCTAATGTCGAAGTTGGAGGCATCGATGAAGTTTCTAGTTCAGACCCAGGTGAATTTCCTACTTTGTTTTCAACTTGAGATTTATTTGGAAATTCATCTATTCACTCATCACCAGGTGGTGGTGGAGAACAGTCGAGCTCCTTGCCAATTCCTGAGGTCGCATGTCGTTCTGGTGAAGAGGAACCACCTTCATTGCCTACTATCTATCGTGTGAGGGAAGACATTGGGCACTATGTTGGGAATGGTCGCATTGATGATGCAACTAAACGAATGCTGCTCGAAACCCCATGGAAACCTCCCGTTGGGTACAAATTTCCATTTTCCGAGCACGTTAAGCAAGGCAAGCCGGAGAAAAGGTACCTTCGTCAAAATCATTTAGACGAACATCACTGGTTAGTGCTTTCTCCAGCTCACCAGGGATTGTACTGCACGTACTGCGTTCTTTTTGCTCAAGAAGCTGGGGGCTATAATTCCAATTCTCAACTTGGTGCTTTGGTTCGACATCCAGTAAAATCAAAACACTCCACTTTGCCTGGTAAAACCGGCGTTTTAGTTCAACATGAGAGAAATTTATACCATATCGACGCTGTCAGAGCTAGCAAGGACTTCCTGTCGGTAATGAGTAAGCCAGAAATGGATGTAGCCAACCAGTTAAATTCTCAACATCTCTGCAAAGTAAGAGAAAATCAGGCCCGTCTCAAACCCAGTATAGAAACAGTTGTGTTTGCTGGTCGTTACAATCTACCCTTAAGAGGACATCGAGACGACGGGAAAGTTACCAGAGTTGAACCAAAGCAAAATGACGGCATTTTTCGAGGCTTAATAAGATTTCGAATCAATTCTGGAGACAAAGAACTCGAACATCACTTGTAAACATATTCTTCTCGTTCAACTTATATCAGCAAGCAGATTCAAAATGAAATAATTCAATGCTGTCGTGACGATTTACAGGATACCATTTTTAGTAGGGTGCCAGCTGCGGGGCAGTATGCTGTGATTTTCGACGAAACAACTGATGTTTCCCAGGTTGAGCAACTATCGTTATCCCTCCGATACGTTCATAACAAATCGATCCGGGAAGACTTCGTTACTTTCGTTGATGCATATGAGTCAATCCAAGACGAAGGTTGTGATGACATCAACTATAAAGGCGCTCGCGAAAAGAAACTCAGTGGGAGAGTGTTGGGAAATATTGTTCTAGCTCTACTTCAGAAACATGGGCTTCCATTCGATCAATGCGTAGGTGTTGGCACGGACAATTGTTCAGTTATGGCATCAGAAGTGAAAGGAGCTGCCCAAGAAATCATTAAGTCTTGCCCAAACGCCGTTAGGTGTCCATGCTTCAATCACGCACTGAACAATTCCTTATGTAAAACTGCCTCTGTAAAATCAGTCCGAAATGCAATTGGTTGTATGAAGAAAGTAACTGAATTTTCAAAGGCTTCGGCGAAGAGAACTGTGGTCTTCAAACATCACCTTGGTCAAGCGTTCTCGGGCCTCTGTGAGACGAGGTGGCAGGAGAAACACGACGGCGTCTTGCAATTTCAATCAAAGTTGATTGATATTTTGGAAGCGTTACACTCAATTTCATGCCGCTTGCCTCATCAAGACTCTATCTGCTGCGGAGTTTGTCGTGAGCATTTTCGCTCTCAGCAAGATACTGGAGATCACCAGACCTCTCAGTTTACGATTGCAGTCTCCCTTGGTGGACTTGTGCACTGCGAACAACTTACTGTCTTGCACAGTGGAGTTATTAGAAAACTTAAGGAGAGGCGCAGTGCAACAGTTTTCCAATATTTTCAACCAGGTGAGTAAGACTTGTGAAGAACTGGGCTCGGCTGTCAATGTTCCCAGAACAGCCGCTCGTCAAACAAACCGAGACAACTACTCGGATTCAAATCCAGAAGAGTACTTTCGGAAAAGTATATTCATTCCTCTTCTATACCACATTCTTATAGACATTAAGGATCGCCTTCCCGAACAAACGCTGAAGTCCTTTAGCTTGAACGTGCTCATTCCTGCTGCAATCGTCGAAGCAGAAGACGAAGACTTTCACCAGGCAATTGAGATAATTTTGGAGCAAAGAAACAATTTACTGGGAAATCTATCTATTCACACAATCAGCGAATGCACTTTGTGGCGAGCGATCTGCGTGAAAAATAAGCAGAACGGCATAGCCTTGCCGTCCACAGCGGTAGAAGCTTTGGACATGTGTGACAGTATCTGTTTCCCATCCGTCGCCATGCTTCTTCAAATGTTGGCTACACTTCCCGTGAGCGTCGCAACAGCTGAGAGGAGCTTCTCAACACTCAGAAGAATAAAAACTTGGTTGAGGTCAAGAATGGCCGAGGATAGATTAACAGGACTAGCCCTTTTGAATGTTCATTTCGACACATTACCCAACGTGGATAGTATTATGGAGAGATTTTGTCGGTCGAAAAATAGGAGACTCGATTTTGGGTATTGAGTTTTTGTTTGTTGTTGTTGTTGTTCCTATTGTATTAATTTCGCTTGTGCACCAGTTTGCTGCCTGTGTGTTGTTTATATTATGAGTTTATGTTTATACATATACGTTTTTTCTTTTTGCATGGCTTTTCAATGCCCACAGAGTCCTGGCCCTGATGCTCTAAGGATCAAAAATAAGTTCCTAAATTTTCTTACCCCCCTCCCCCAGCACTACCCATCGATCCAGAAATGACCTCAATGGAATCGCCCCCCCCCCCCCTGAACAAGTTGGCGCCTGATTGTACTCTGGCTGAAGGCAGTAATAAGGTAGCTCGAGGACCGGGTACTTCAAATGAAACAGTTCACGCCCCTAAGAAAAACAGCCCGCGACCCTACTTGGGGTCGCGACCCGGGCTTTGGGAACCCCCTGCGTTAAAGCTTTCCTTTTTTTTGTCTTTTCTTGATTTGTGAAGGCCGGGCCCTTGGGATAACGGATCCACTGCCTCCCCCCATCACTCCCTCGACAGCCTGACTCATTGAAAAAAATCAATATTCATGGACTACAGCGCTTTTAAACCCCAAAATTCGCGGATCCGACTTCTGCGACTCACTTATTGACTTATTGTTATTGACTTAATTGACACGACTCATTCTGCTACAGCAATCCAAAAGAGACAGAGGGACAGAAAAGCCGCCCAAAAATAAGAAAGTAGGGCCGCAATGCGTGGTGGCTGTCGCGGGGCGTCGAACGACGCGTACCCCTTAGTCATCTCTTTAATAGATGCTGTGACCCATGTCACAAATAAGGAGGTGATGGGTCATGCCCTGCGTCCGAATGAAGGCGGTCCCCGATCATAAGTCCCGTTGACGACGCAACAAAAAAGAAGAAGGTGCTGACGGCCAAGAAATATAAGAAATTTTATTCCTCCTTTTTCTCCCCCCTTTTTTTCCTTCCTTTTTAGAGAAATAAAAAGTGAGAATTATTCTTTTCCGATCTCCCGAACCAAGAGCGTCTCCTACCATGCTTTCCGTATCTGGTGAGTTTTATAAGTTATCCTTATTCTTTTAATCTTTCATAAAAATCCTTGTTGACCCCCCAAATTGTAGATGTAATAATTCCCTCAAAATTTTGATTATTATATTAAATAATTTGTTCAAAAACACGTCCGTTTCGTCCCTTTTTCCTCCTTTGCCGGGTCCCTTTGATTCGTCTCCGGGATTTCGGAATAGTTTTAGTCTGTTCGAGTGTTCGTCACAGATTATGGCGCAGTCGAAATTTTAAATCCTCCATAAATCGCTCCCTGTTTAACAAATAACCCTCATACGGTTCCTTTTCCAAATTAGTTGGATCCCTCTAACTTGCCAACCCCCCAACCCCCGTACCTCGTCGCGAATATTTAAAAAAAAAAAAAAATATCTTTTCTCTCCTTTTTATTTAATATCCATTTGTCAGCACATCACACCGCCCGCGAAGTTCCCAACTAAGATTCACCTATTTGCTCAAAACCCCACTCCGCCACCCATCTACATTTTTCATATTCCTCCATTCTCTGCTCCTTCATTACACTGTACAAAAAAGCCCTCCACAGAAAATGTCCGAGCAATTTCAATGTGCTGAGTGTTCAAATACTTTCCCACTATCCAACGCTATCGTATGCTCAAATTGTTCAAAAAAGTTGTGTGAAAAAGATTCTAATATCACGTTAATTAACTTCAAAAAATTAAACCAAGAGCGTAGGGCAATGTTCGTCAACACATGTTGTGAAGACCCTATACGCAAGGTCAATCGTTCAATGAACGTTATATACACGCAAGTCAAAAAGCTGACCGAGTCCCACGATGACCAAAAGAAGTTATAATAACTCAACAATCCCGAGAGTTACAAGCAATTAGCGAATTGACCAAAGCAATGCAGCAAGTTCATTCCAACCAGTCTGAGCAAATCCTGGCGCTACAGACTCAAAATGCCCAAATTTTGCAAATTTTATTAAAGCAATCAGGCCTCCCACTTACGACACAACCACCACCCCCCACCCCCCAGACCTCGGCCAAAACACAGCCGCCCCCACAGCCCACCGTCCCCTCATCTAGGACTTCCGCCCCTCTTTCGGGCGCTCCCTCTTCCAACTCTGAGCAACCACCACCGCAGAGAGAAGACCCCTTCCCAATGGCCTCTCACGAGGAAGCCGCGACCCCCTCAAAAATTGATTTCACTTCAAAATTACCCAAATTTCTCAATACTGCAATCCAAGAAATTAAAAAGCTCCAAACGTCCAACCTTGACTCCGTTACGGATTTTCTTTTAGCCATTCAAGAATTGGAAAACCTATCACACCAATATGACAGAAAAAACCTATCAACTGGAAATATGACAGTTCCTGTCTAGGATGCGAGTACCGTTCACCGACTTACAGTTCACGTCAGTCACAACGGTACTCGCATCCTAGACAGGAACTGTCATATTTCCAGTCCCGCCCCAGTACTCAAAATCATCCCAATCCAATACCAATATACAGCCCACGATCAATTACACCCCCCAACCACCGATCCACCGCTCCGACTTCTCCCCATAACACACAAACGTCCCAAAATAATAAGGCAAAGACTCCAAAAAGTCAAAGTAGTAAAGTCCGCTATACGAACCAAAAAAACTAAGACCACAGGACACAGGGACCCCTCTTCCATCATTCTTTGTCGCATAAACCCTTCTGCTTCAAGTAAAGTATTCACTCGTATTGACAACAAAATCCGATGCCTCACTCTTCTCGACTCCGGTGCGACGAGGAGTTTCGTTAATTCGTCCCTTTTAACCACCAATTTTCCCTCTCTGTGCCCTGCTAAATTGAAACAACCTTTTCACGTCCAACTTGCAGACTCTTCCTCTCTGCAGATAACCAAAGAAATTTCCCTACATTTTAATATGGCAGGAAAAACTTTCCAACACACCTTCTTAATTGTCCCCAATTTAAGTGTTGACCTCATTCTAGGAACCGACTTCCTCAGGTCGGCCCGGCTCATTTTGAATTTATCCCGTAATTATTGCCATTTCGAATACAACAAACGTAAGAAAATCAAATTTTTAACCCCACTCCAGGAAACCCGTAGGCTATCCCACAAGCCACAATTTGGCATATTAAATTCCATTCACACCCCGGAAACTTTGCCAAACGACCCAGACCTACTTCAATATTACGTTACCCAATATCCCGACGTTCTCACGACCAGTCTCGGACGTACCGACCTCATTAGTTACAAAATTGAGCTCCAGCCCAACCCCCAGTGGCCCAGAACTGCCAAGAGTTATCATGTTAATCCCGATAAATTGAAAATTTTACAGACCCACATTGATGAACTCCCCCAAAACGGCATCATAGAAAAATGTCAAGCCCCTTACGCGTCTCCGTGTTTTCTCGTCAAAAAGGAATCTGATGATGCAAATCACCCCAAGTGGCGTCTCGTTTGCGACTACAGGGCAGTAAACAAAAACATCCAATTTATCGATTACCCCCTCCCCACAATTGACGAAGCTTTCCTCCACTTGCAAAACGCCCGATATTTCTCTATTCTCGACCTCAGTAAAGCTTACCATCAAATCCCCGTTCACCCCGACTCCCAACGCTTCACTGCATTTTCAACGCCATTTGGCACTTACTCATATACCGCCATTCCCTTCGGCTTGGCGACAGGAGGCCAGCTCCTTTCTTCCCTGATGAATGAAGTTTTGGGTGAATTCAAGTACAAATTCGTACTCAATTATTTAGACGACGTCTTAATATACTCCCCAACAAAAACGGAACATATCAAGCATATCCACTTGGTCCTCCAGCGCCTCTGATCCGCCAATTTAACGGTCAACCCCTCCAAAATTAAATTAGCCCAGACCCAAGTATCATACTTAGGCCACGTCATTTCACGTGGGCACATTAGTATTTCCAATGATCGCATACAAGCACTAGCTTCTAGACATCCCCAGACCTACCAACCTCAAACAGGTTTCCAGTTTTCTGGGAGCCATTCAGTTTTTCGCGCGTTTCATTCCAGACCTAGCCACCCTTTCAGCCCCTCTTAATAATTTTAAAAAGAAAGAAGTACCATTCCACTGGTCCCCAAATTGTGAAATGGCATGGCAAGAAATTCGCGAAAGATTGACAACTCCCCCCATATTGTCCCTCCCAGATTTCAATCGAAAATTCGCCCTATTTACCGATGCATCAAAATTAGGCATGTCTGCGGTCCTCACTCAAAAAGATGACCATCAAGCCTTCGTCCCTATAGCTTACGCAAGCAAAAAATTCAATGATCGAGAGACGCGATATTCAGTGTATGAACAAGAACTCTTAGCAATCCAATTCGGCATGCTGAAATTTCGAAATTACTTAGAGGATCGTCATTTTGACCTCTACACGGACAACGCCGCTTTAACATTTATGTCGACGTCCGCAAAAACAAAGCCCCGTGTCCTGCGCACAATGCTAAAACTTATGAATTTCCGTTACACTCCTCACCACCTCCCAGGCAAAATGAACTCAATCGCCGATTACCTCAGCAGGAATCCGATCGAACCGGCCGATCCAGTGGAACAAACTACTCCTCTCTCCTTATGCTTCATTTCCGCTCCGACAACAAAAGAAGACTATCAAGACAACCTCTTCGTCCTGGCACATTTCCCGGAAATTTCCACCGACCTGTGGTCCCACCAAACGTCTGATCCTCACCTTTCACAAATTATTAGTGACATCAAGAACAAAACCCACACTGGCCCCTACAAAATACAAAACAAGAAATTAGTACATGCCCTGTCCCCCTCATCAAAACCAAAAGTAGTCGTTCCCTCATCTCTGTACCAGGTAATATTCAAATATTTCCACGAAAGCGAATTTGGCTGTCACCTAGGCATCTCAAAGACAATTCAATCCATTCAGTCGCTTTTCCACTGGCCTCAAGTCCGCGAATACATCACAAAAGCCATTCATCAGTGTCTCCCCTGTCAGCGGGCCAAACCAATACAACGCCGTCCCGCCGGTGAATTATCTTCTACTATTCCCAAATACCCTATGGAAAAAATGTTCATCGATACAGCAGGTCCTTTACCTCGTTCTCGTTTTGGCCACCAGTATATTCTTATCCTAGTAGACGCCTTTTCAAAATTCACCCTTATTTTCCCTCTTCGTTCCGCCACATCCTCTGAAATAATCAAGGTCCTAGACAACTCCTTTTTCAAGTATTTCGGTTATTGTTCCATCCTATGCTCTGATCGCGGGAGCATTTTCCGTTCCCAAATTTACCGGAATTTTCTTTTTACTCGTGGAATCAAACCATTGTATATGATCCGTTACTACCCCAACGCATCGCTCGCAGAACGACAAATCCGCACCCTTAAAACAACTCTAGTCACCTCTATCACGCCGAAAACCAACGCGATTGGGACACAAAAATACCGTCCATCCAATTAACCTTAAATTCCGTCGTCCACTCATCAACTAGCTACAGCCCAGCCCAACTTTTCCTGGGCCGTCAACCCTTGAGCCCTATCCTCCTCACCCAAAATAAGTTAGCCCGCAATTATAATAAAACGCATTCCGCCGTCAAGTTTGACATCGGTGACCTAGTTTTACTAAAACAGTATATCTTGTCTAACAAGTTGAAGAAAATCACAAAAAAGCTGAGTTACAGGTATTCAGATCCCTACAAAATAATTAAAATAAACTCCCCAGTATCCTATACACAGTTCAAAATCCAAACGATCCCCTTGATGTCAAATCTGCCCACGTATCTCAACTCAAGTTGTACCAAGTTACCCCTTCGGATAATACGACTATCCAGAACCAGATCGTCTCGTCCGTAGCCGCCCAGCGTGCAACGGCTAGGACGCCTCAAAGGCAAAATTCCAAGGCTCGTACGTTGGCGGCGCCCACACCCGGTGCGTACCACCGTCAAAAGAACAAGCATATGAATCCAAGCCCAGATACTGCTCTCTCTTAACTTGCAGAACGACCGTAAACTCACCTAACTCTATGCCGTCATGAGCCAATCGTACGCTCCTTGTCCCCAACATCAAGACGAAGTCGTCTATCAACCGTACACCTCCGAAACTTCGAAATTGCAACGGCGACGTCCCCGCCAATATTTCATCCCGTCATGCCATCATCTGTCTTCGCACACCAACGCTCGTCATTGCTACGACTCACCGCACCACATTTCTCGAACTCGATGTACATAAATATGTCACTCACCCTAGTCATTTCAGTACTGTATTCATAAAAGAAATCATTCTCCCCCAGTAATCATCACAAACTCACCATCCGCCTTATATCCAGTTCCAAAGCCCCAATCCAATACGATTTTCGGCCGTCAGCGACCCTATTCCGCAGCATTCCCCAGTCTCATTTATTACCCAAAAATTTCGAGTTTTGTACTCACGCCCCCATTTGCTTCGCAAATCAGCGGAGGGGGGAAGTTGTGACCCATGTCACAAATAAGGAGGTGATGGGAGCACAAATACGGGACCTTTCGCTTAGCCGGGAAGTCCAGCTAAAGGCGCCGAAAGGATCTCTGTGTCTCCCAAATATCCTGCCTTAAAAGGGTCATGCCCTGCGTCCGAATGAAGGCGGTCCCCGATCATAAGTCCCGTTGACGACGCAACAAAAAAGAAGAAGGTGCTGACGGCCAAGAAATATAAGAAATTTTATTCCTCCTTTTTCTCCCCCCTTTTTTTCCTTCCTTTTTAGAGAAATAAAAAGTGAGAATTATTCTTTTCCGATCTCCCGAACCAAGAGCGTCTCCTACCACCCTTTCCATACCTATCTGGTGAGTTTTATAAGTTATCCTTATTCTTTTAATCTTTCATAAAAATCCCTGTTGACCCCCCAAATTGTATATGTAATAATTCCCTCAAAATTTTGATTATTATATTAAATAATTTGTTCAAAAACACGTCCGTTTCGTCCCTTTTTCCTCCTTTGCCGGGTCCCTTTGATTCGTCACCGGGATTTCGGAATAGTTTTAGTCTGTTCGTCACAATGCAGGCCTGAATCAATTCTGAGTTCCCCGAGAAAATGACACTTTCAGGAGGTCGTTAGTTTTCTACGATGACTATACGTCCCCTCGTGTAGTATATACGAGGCGTAAAACTATACGCTTAGCGATGGTGACTCCTCAAACAAACTGTAGGCAGTGAATAAACCGTCTGAACAGGACGCAGATCTCTGACTTGGACAGTACTAACACCTTCAGTATATGTGCCCACTGTCCAATCGTGAAAAACCACGTTACATAAAGGCCTGCAAGAGAGGGAAAACTAACCCGCTACAAATGAGGCGTGTAACCCACTCAAAGAAAATGTCTACAATTGTTTCCAAGTAAATAAATAATGAAAACAAGGGGTCTTGAGACACCTCATCCCCATCATTTGAGGACACTTCAAAATCCCTCCGGCAGAGAGCGATTAACGGTCCAACACGCAACAAAATTAGGTTTGTTTTTTTCCTGTTTTCATTCTCCCTGGGCGACCATCAACGATTTTTTTTTTATGTGTGTGTTAGAACACCCTTCCTCACCCACTCGACTGTACACTCATCTGCTCTTTTTTATCGTTTCAAATCCTTATAGACGACAAAAAGACAATGATTGAGTGATGATGAAGATGAAAGGGGGTGCGATAAATGGAATGATCCGCGGAGCGGCTTTAAAACTTTTTTCGACCCCCCACCCCACCCCGTCTCATACCACTTTCAGGACTTCCCAGGTAAAATGTGAGAGTGAATCAACCCGGGGAGGGATTTAAAAGTAGAGAGAAAAGAGAACGTGGTGGGAGTGCTGTCAGTTGTACTGCAACCGTGTCCTGCGTGTCCTTATTTTACTTCAAAATTTTTTATTTTTATTTTTAATTTCTTCTTTTTTACGCGATTTTAGTTTGTTCCCATTTTTTAAACAATTCGTGAGGGCCCTCCCCAATCGTTTCGGGATATCTCTTATTTTCAGTTTCCGGGCACAGGATTTAAACAAAACGAGAAAGAGTGAGGGGGAGAAAAAAAAAGGCTTCCTGTAACGCTCTTGGTACAACGAAAAAGACCTCTTTACCGATAACGGTAGGTGAACTTTGAAACTTTTCATATTCAATTGTTTTACATTGCAAATCTTGTTCTATTTCTACCCGTGGCATGTGGTAAAACTGATACATAGCCACACAAAGATTGAATAGACAGTTTTTTTTTAATTATTTAAAAGAAAAAAAAATTGTGTTCCGACGAATAGAAAACGTTATTTTTATTTTCAATTGTTTCTCAATACGAAACGCTTCAGAAATTTTCACAATGGCTAACGGTTCTAGCACCCATTAATTCCACATGGGAATTATAGTTACACCGGTTGAATTCTGCTTATTCCCCCTCCCCTCCCCCCACAAGTTATTCTCCACAAGAAAAACTCGCGTTTAAATTTTTATTTGTTATTACCAGGGACTTCCCCATCACGTAAAAAACAATACACGGTGAGGGGGCTGGGGATAGTCGCGTGTAAGTAGTTATTTCTTCATCCTCCATAGTATACGAGATGTTTATTTATTTATTAATTTTTCGAAATAACTAAGCGGCCCCTTTTCTTCGTAAACAACGTTGTTGTTGACTTGTAAAAAAAGAAACTTGGCAAAAATGATGTAACCCAGCTTCTTCGGTTTTTTTAACAATTTCCGGATGTTTTAAATTTGTTGGAAATATAGAACTTGAACAATCATAAGCGTCTTCTTCGTAAGACGAAGGTTTTTGACCGCAGTGAGAGAGAGAGAGAGAGAGAAATACTTTCACTTGAACTTTGAGCAGGGAACAATTTATTTTTCGTAATAATAGCGCTTTTACGGAATTGGTTTTAATTTCGTTCCTTTAGCGGCCAAAGTTACTCTTTTGAGAAAGCGTCGTTTCAAACACCCCGAAAAGCCTCTCTTCTCAAAACTTTGAGTGCACCAGGTGCTTTCTATCAATATAACTGGCCTACCCTTGCCTATGTAAGCCGCTCACGGCCCACCAAACTAGTGCAGATCTAGTTTTTAAGGAGCTTAAAATAAAGTGTCTATAGGTACCTATACATAATAGCTATTCTAACCATAAAACGGCTAAATTGTCCGCTACCGTAGCCCTCAAAAGCGCAAAAATGGTGACTCGCGCCATGAAAATGACTGAAAACTGACGATTTTTGTGCCCTGAAAAATTACCAAACTGGGAATTCAGGCTGCAAAATAACCAAATTTACAATTCACCCCGTAAAATTTCCCAAACTGGCAATTCACACTCTAAAAATATCCAAACTGAAAATAATTCACGCCCTCGATATGACAAACCTGACCTTTCGCGCCATAGAAATGGCTTGACGGACAATTCTGGCACTGACGATTCTGGCATTCAAAATGGCTGAACTACTATAACCTTTCGCACCCGAAATTTGGTTATAAACAAACGATGCGTCACAGTCAAAATAGGCTAACTGACTATATTCACGCCCTGAATATGGTCGTACTGATATCATTTGAGGACTAAATCTAAAAAAAAAATGACTCCCTAAAAATGGCTAAATTGACTATTCACAGCTTGCACAGTTTTAAACTGACGAGGTTTGTTCCCTGTGAAAATGCTTAAATAAATCAACAAATCGTGTCCTGAAAAGGTAAAACCGACTATTCACGCTCTAAAAATGGCCTTGAAGATGGCTAAACTGACAATTCGAACCCTAAAAACGACGAAACTGACAATCTGCGCCCAGGGCTCTGTCCCAACCCAACCAACCAAAATTAAGCGTACACCACAGTAAAGGACTTACCACGACACAGCCTACACCCGGGGGGGGGGGGGGTTAGACGCCGTCGGATAAATTGCATTTTCTCTGGAAGCAATAGCCGCAAACTTCCGGTTTTGAATATTCACCGGCCGTGAAATTGCGAGTTCGGATCGATAAACAGCCTCGAAATTGTAAGTCACTGAAGAAATTTGGCTGCAAAATTACCGTTGGAAAGAGGGAGGTGACCAAAAAATTGCCACTAAATTGAGGTTTTAGGGTTGCAATTGCAAGTGCAAAATTGTGCGAGATTTATAGCCTTTTCTAACCCCAAATTTCGCGAATCTAGGATCTTTTAGGAACCTGCGAATTACTAAACTTTTCGGGGTTTGCCCCCTGCGCCCCAGCAGACCCGTTCAGTAGCGTACCAAGGTAGGGGGGGGGGCGGATCGCCGCCCCCGAATAGCTTGAAGGTGGAAAAATTAGGATTTTTAGGTTTTGTATTCATGGATGAAGATATGTACGTGGAAATAGGAGTCTTGGAATCCGGTTGGACGGGGATTTGACTCCTTTCGACGATTTTCAGTCCACATCCGACCTGGAGGATAGAGTGTTAAAAGATGCTCACCAAATTTTTGCTGAATATTCCATTAAGCTCACGCAAGCGCAATTCTGGAAGCCGAAATTGAGAAATGTACTAATTCACGCCTCACGGAGGCAACTTCGTGGCTAAAATATATAAAATACGCTAATCCCTGTAGTTCGTACGTAGGCACTTAGGCTGCTGAAATTGCGAAGGCGCACTGAAATAATGTTTTTAGGACAATTACGTGCCATGAAGGCTGGAAAGAGAGCAAATATTATCGTGGCTAAAACTGCGAGAAAAAAAACGCTCATTCGCTGTTTCATGATGCAACTTCCATACCAAAATTGTAAAATAATCGCAGAATCGCGGAGTATATAGAGCCATTTTATTGCTAAATTTTTGAATAAAACATCATAATGTTCTGCTCTTGAACCAGCAGCTTCACGATTTTCTGAAAATTCATCAATTCGGGTCTGAAATTGAGTAAAAGCTGTAATTAGCGGCTAACATTTCTCAATTTTAGACGTGATCAAGCGCTTGTTAGAGTTTACCGCGCGAGTTGGAGATTTACCTCAATTATACAGCCGCGGACTTGGTTCAAGATCAGCACATTATGGCGTTTTACTTTCTGTTAGTTATAAAATGGCCCTATACTCCGCGATAGCACTCTAGCTCACTTCATAGCAAACATTTATAAAAAGAGCTGATTCGCGGAATATAATTGGGAAAAATCGCTAATTACAGACTTAAAGGAGAAAAACCCCTAATTTACGGCTCAAATTGAGACAAAAGAATGATTCACGGCTATAAATGTAGACAAATCACAATAATTTGCGGATGACATTGAGGAACAGTGCTTTAATTCGTGAAAAAAATATAGAAAAAGCGCTAATTCACTGTTAAAATTGAGAAAATCGCCGGTAAAATTCATAAAAAGGGCCGATTCGTGACCAAAATTGAGAAGAACACTATTTCGCGACTAAAATTAAGTAAACGCCAATTCGAAGGAAAGAATCTTCTTGGCCAAAATTGAGAAAAGGCGCTAACTAATGGCCAAGAGTGGATAAAGCCGCTAATTCGCGGCAAATATTACGAAAAATTGCACTTTCGCGGGTAAAATTGAGAAAAATCGCTAGTTCGTGGCTAAAATTGAGAAAAACGCAAATTCATGACTACGAGCGTTTAAAATGAAAACTAATTTAACTGCACTGAAAAATTATAGTTACGCGGGATTAGCACATTCAATAACCAATTTCGCGGGTTTTGCCCTCAAGAACCATTTTTGCGCGTTTGGCTCACTTGAAACCAATTGCTCAAATTTCGCTAATCTAAAAAAACATCAATTTGCGGATTTTTTTCGCGAAAGCCAGTGAGTTTCCGTGGCTGGAAAATCAATTTTGTGGCGGTGGCCTCGTTCAACAACTAATTTTGCGGATTTTTCATTACTTAATAAACGATTTCCGTAGGTCTGAAAATGGAGGTCGCTAGACTGAAAACCCAATGTCTCGGACTACGCTTCTCTGAAATCTAAAATCGCCAGCTTAGCGATAAAATTAGCAGTTTTATGAAGAAAATCTCAATTGAAGTACCTACTAGAATCGAAATTTTCGTGCTAAACCTCCATTTTGTGCTAAAATCGCCCTTTCGTGCTGAAATCACCATTTTTGTGCTAAAATCGCCATTTTTGTGCTAAAATTGCCATGTTTGTGCTGAAAACGCAGTTTCGATGTAAACTTTTTAGTATTGAGGTAAAACCAATAATTTTTTGGGTGAAATCGCCAGTTTGTAGTGAAGATTTAGTTTTAGGGTAAAAACTTCTATTTTGAGTTAAAAAACGTCAGTTTATAACCTCAAATTCAAGTTTCTACCTTGAAACGATTACCAGAAAACTTAAGTTTTTCACTACGAAACTGCCGATTTCAGATTTCACCCCCCTCCCCTCCAATTAGTGGTTTTACCTCAAAAAAGAAAATTTCGTCAGAGTTTTGGGGAAAACGTCATCAGTTTTGGAGTAAAATATCCAGTTTTGTGGTACAATTATCCCATTTCGGGGTGGAATAACCACCAGTTAGGATAAAATCGTCAGTTTAGGTATGTAACGTGAGTTTCTGGGATGAAACCGTAAGTTTTGAGGTTAAAGCTGTCATTTTTTAAAATTAAGAAATAGCGCTGATTCAAGTTTAATAAATTTCATTGTTCGCGGTTGAAATTGAAAAAAACACGCTAATTTGTGGTTCCGCGATGCAAAATCCAAGACGAAAATAAGAAAATGCGCTAATTCAAGGTTTATAGAGCTCTTTTCACAGCTAAAATTGACAAAATAAATTGCTCGTTCTATGTAGAGCTGAGCAAAATCACTCATTTGCGGCTAAAATTGAGAAATAGAGCTCATTCACTCGGGGAAAATTGAGGAAAAACTGTTCTTTTGCGGCTGAACTTGACAGAACGCACCAATTCGCGGTTAGGCGATGCCCAATGCTGGCCGTAATTGAAATAGTAAATCAAAAATGCGATATTTCACGGTTTTTTGAGACCTTTTCATGGCTAAAATGAAGAAAATGGGCTAGTTCAAGGTAGAATTGAGAAAAAGCACTCAGTTTCAGCTAAAGTTGAGGAAAACGTCAATTCGAGGCTAAAAACAATGCTCATTCACGAGTAAAATCGGGGAAAAACTCTGTGTAACTACTCTTGAGAAAAACTGGATCCACGCCTGATGGATATGGCGTAAGAGCCGACTACGGCTTTGGCTCGAGTACGGGCTCACTGATTGATTGATTGATATGTGAGCAGCTTCACTGGCGAAACTATCAGTTGCCCTTTCCCAGGCTTATAACAGGATCTGGAGGTGAGAATCGCGTCAATTCACGGTCATCAGAGACTAAATTTGCACAGAAACGGCCACTATCCGTCAATAAATAAATATCTGCTGGAAAACAGTCGTTTGTAGCCTTTTATTCCGGATTTCATGTTGAACAACTGAAGCTTCTCCCCCCAAAAAGTGATACTTTGGATCTAAACTTCAAATTTTAAACCTAAGACGGTAAGCAGAGCTGGCATTTCCTCTTTCACATTAAGTCTGGGTGACAAAAAGGGCCAAGCATGGTTTGAGCTAGCCAAAACACACGAAATTGCCCGTCGAACCTGCGAAAATGGGATTCTAGCGCGAAAAATCAGCAAAATCGGTTTCCAAATTAAGCCGACCCTCGATATTGGTTTGTCAGCACAAACATCCGCGAATTTCGGATTTTCGGTGAAACCGATAAGCGAAAATGTGGTATTTTTTTGTGAGAAAAATCCGCAAAATTGGTTTTATGGAGCTTAGTACAAGAAATTTGTGTTTCTGTTAGCCAATTTTTTTTTTTTTTTTTTTTTTTTTTGGCAGGAAATATCAGTAAAAATTAAAAAAGATGCCTTAGTAGTTGAAATCAGAGATGCTGGTTGCCTAGTGAGGCAGAGCTTTGCAGTGTGCGAACCACAAAAAAAATAAAAAAATAAAACAGCGATATTGGTGTATTTATTAAGAAGCGAAATTTGAGGAATTGGTTCTGTTGCTGAGCAAGTCCTGCGAAAGTTTTATGCTGGATTTTAATCATTAAAATTTTAACTTTTTGATGGAATTTAGGGGTGGGCAGCTGCCCCACGAAATCTGCGCTTTTTATTCTAGGGGAGGGCAAATGCCCACCCCTGCTCTCCGCTGGCTATGCCCGTGGGAAGGGCTGATACCCGCCCCTCCCCCCTGCACCTCGATACCTCAGTCCGCCCCTGGCCCCAAGAACATAAAATTAGCGTGCCTCTTCTCAAGTTCAGTCGCCTATGGATGTAAAGAAATTGGGAATTAGTGTTTTTCTCAATTTAAGGGCGTAGATTTGTCCGTAAAGCTTGCTCACATATAAAAGACCTCGATAACCTAAAATGTGTGGTGTCGAGAAAAATCGTTCAAAACCAACGACAAGGCACACCACCGTGCCATTTTTGGCGGTGCCAACGATTCCCTAGCCTAATGGAGGCGTTTTTGGTTGGGGCTGGTATAAAAATAGATTTGAAAATCGCTCAATTAAGCATTCTGTGTCGGTATAAATGATGGGTTATGCAAAAATGGCCAACATTTAAAATTTGATGGAACTATGTGTTGCAAAGAACTCGAAAATTGCTAATTCCCGAATTAGCAAATTGAAATCCAATCCAGGAAACTTCCATAATGTTGCGGATATTAAGCTCCCAAAAGTTGCCATTATTGGCGGCTTAACGTCAGGCTGCGGCAAAATTGGCGATCACTCGACTGAGGTGAACTTATAATGCCGTTTCTCCGGCAACCACCGTATATAATTGGGACTTCTTCTCCCATCACTGGCGTATGACTCAGAGAGTAATAATTTCGAAAGATAAAAGCGACTGATTCATGCCCACGGCATATACCCGCACAGTAGCTACAGGAACAGGAGTTCTTTCGCACGACTAAACGCTGTACGCAAGTCGGTAATTTCGAGCGCTATGCAGTATTTCAACTCTCACATCAACTATTTATACACTCGTCTTTTCATCCCGTTTTACCAATTTATCATGCGGGAATACTTCACTCTGTCACAATCAACGCGTTTTTTTTTTTTCTAATATTCTTCCTCCCTTTCCTGCCCACCCTTCAACCCCTTCCCCGTCTTTAATAAACTATTATTACACTGTCACTCAAGTAATAATGTTCAGCCATGAAAAGGTAAAGAATATAAGAGAGAACAACACACAAATTACGTTATGTACACTTCAGGGCTCATTACATTCTTACGCGATTTTTATCTATTGACCTTTTTCCCCTTCCCTCGCCCCTTTTTTGTTGATTTCAACGAATTACAAAACACACCACCCTCCCTCCCTCCTCTCCTTATCCAGCCTTTTCCGAAAATTCCGAAAGAATGAAATTATAAAACTTTGAGGAAAGTTCTCGATATGGACAACTCCAAGAGGAAAAAAAATCGCTTACAGCATAACATGGAGAATACAAAAAGTGAAAGTCCGCATTACATTCAACCTTACCATTGAACTTTAAAGGGGAGGAAGCAAAAAAAAAAAAAAATGAATAAATATTGTTGCCAGACAGAGTGGGGGTGAAACAATGAAAATATCTTATGGATAAAGGGTTTGAGGTGTTTCTCAAAACGGTGTGAAAATGCTAGAAGGGGGGGGGGGTTGAAAATTAACAGAAATACGTATTTTATGAATTGTTTCCTCAGTGCGAGGAGTTATTACTGCTGAGGAAGTCAAGATAGCTAAATTGGGTGGGACTTTTTGTATACTCACGCCTTGCAATGCACTAAAAAAGGCACATAACATCCTTTCCTTTCACAATTGCCGTTTGTTTTCTTTCTAAGCGTCAGAACATCCTTTTTTTTTCGCATAATAATTGTTTGCTATGGACAAATTTTTACCGTTAAAAAGCAATTTAGCGCTCGGGTTATGCTCGCGAAGAAAACGCCTGCGTCGTTTCCCTTTTTGAAAGAAGTTGTACGGTGACACAATTTCTTACAAGAAATAAAGAAAAACGAAACCTAGAGCGAGTTCCTGAATTTTAAGCATACGAGCGAGGGCTCTTATTTGAATTATGAATGAAGGACGTTTCATATTTTCCTGGACCTCAGTCGTCCGTTCGCACAACTTTCTTCCTTTTTATTACGAAATCAAAGGTTTTTTTCGCGTTTGCGTTGGATTCGCTCCTTTTTTTTTCCTGCATGAAATGTATTAGAGTCTCCTCGTAGCAGTGGCGAAACAAACACCTTTCGGTGCCCGGGGCGGAAATCTCTAGGAGGCCCTTTAACCTCTAATTAAACTAGGAATATACTTTTTAGTGGCGTTCAAGTACATATTTTTCGAAATTGCCTCCGAAAACAGTGTATGTGCGTTTTCTCAATTTTAACTGCGAAAGAGCATTTTTTTCTCAATTCTACTAGCACATTTTAGCTGCGAATTGTCTCTTTTTCTCAATTTTGTCCGCGAATTAGCTCATTTTCTTATTTTTAGCTGCGAATCAGCGCTTTTTATAAGCTTTTAGCCGCGAAAGTTGCCTCAAGAATCCGCAAATTAGATAGCATTTGAGTGCTCTTTCCCAATTTTATCCGTAAATTAGCAATTTTTCTCAATGTAAGTCGTGAACTGGTGCTTTTCACCATTTTAAACACCATTTCATATTTTTCTCTATATATTATCCGCGAATCAGCGCTTTTTTACAGTTTAAGCGTTTTCTCAATTTCAGCTCTATGAATTAACGTTGAAGTAGCGTTTGAGTGCTCTTTCCAAATTTTATCCTCAAATTAGCGTTTTTCTCCATTTTAAACGCCAATTCGTGTTTTTCTAAATTTTACGTACGAATTAGCGTCGTTTTTCCATATTTTTAGCCACTTGATCTAGCACTTTTTCTCAATTTTATTCCTGAAGTTATCCCAAGAATCTGCAGGTTGGCGTTTTCTAAATTTTAGCTGTGCTTTCAAGTTTTTTCCCCATGTTAAACGCCTTTTCGTGTTTTTCTCAATTTTACCCACGCGAATTCACGTTTTTCTTTATTTTACCCACGAGTTAATAGCGCTTTTTCACAGTTTTAGCTGCTTGATCTAGCGCTTTTTCTCAATTTTATTCCCAAAGTTCCACAAGAATATGCGAGTTGGCGTTCTCTACAGTTTCAGCCGTGAATTAGCCTTTTTTACCCTCAATTTTAGCAGTAAATGAGCACTTTTTTTAATTTTGCTGAAAGAAATCAAGAGCGAAATAAAAGACAACATCAACGCTAAGAAGTCCCCTGGGTACGACCTGATTACAGGTAGAGTAGTGAAAGAGCTCCCAGAAATAGCATTAAAGAAATTACTTCTTATTATTAATGCGGCGTTCAGATTGAAGCACGTACCCTCTCAATGGAAGGTAGTTGAGGTAATAATGATCCCTAAACCAGGAAAATCACCGAATGAAACAACAGGATATCGTCCTATATCTCTTCTACCAGTCTTATCGAAATTATTTGAAAAATTACTATTAAGAAGGCTTAAGCCAATTATAGAAAACAGAAAACTAATCCCTAATCACCAATTTGGCTTCCGGCATCACCACTCGACGATCGACCAAGTATATTGAATAACAAATGTGATCGAAAAAGCGTTAGAAAACAAACAGATTGCATCTAGCGTGTTTCTAGATGTTGCTCAAGCCTTTGATAAGGTGTGGCACGAAGGGCTTGAATACAATCTACGCAGGGACCTCCCAAGACAACATTACCTGCTGCTAAAGTCGTACCTGGCCAATAGACACTTCAGGGTGAAGCAAGACGACAAATAGTCGGACCTAAAGCCCATATCAGCGGGAGTACCTCAAGGCAGCGTTCTCGGACCAGTCCTCTACTTATTGTATACAAGGGATCTACCTTCAAGTGACGATGTGACTATTGCCACATTCGCCGATGATACAGCCATCCTAGCTGTTGGAGAAAACGTTGAGCAAGCTACAAGGAAACTGCAAACAACTGTTGACAAGGTTGTCAAATGGACTAAAACATGGAGAGTGAAGCTAAATGAAAACAAATCAGCTCACGTGAATTTCACCAACCGCAAAATTGCCACCCTGGACGTCAGTATTAATTCGAGTAAGGTTCCGTATGCCGAGTCAGTAAAATATTTAGGTATGACACTAATGGGAAGGAAGTCCCAATTAACTCTACACAACAAAATTCTCATATATAAACAAACTTTGCGGCCTATTTGGACGTATGGAATACAGCTTTGGGGCTGTACTAAGAAAACAAATGCTAAAACAATGCAAACCTATCAAAACAAGGTGCTGCGCAGCATTGTGAACGCGCTATGCGGAACGATGACATTCATCGCGATCTGAAAATGGAAACCATTGCCAAATTCGCTCAGAAGCATCAAAGGCGTCTCCTCAAACATATAAACCCAGAGATGTCGACTGTCCTGAAAAATAAGAACGAACTCCGGAGACTCAAGAGAAATAAACCATCGGACCTCGTAGTGATCTGTAGACGTTTGTAGTGCGTGTGAGCCTGGTGCACTAAATTCATTACAATACAAAGGATGTGACTTGTTGAATGACTATCCTATTAGTGAACTAAGTTATGAGATTTGATATTGCTAGATGAACTATGATTTTGCTTAATTTGTTTAGTTGCAATAAAATATCACGAAAAAAAATTTTTTTTTTAGTTTTAGTTGCGAATTATAGAGCCTTTTCTCGATTTCATCCGTAAAATCGCAATTTTCTATACCTTAGCTGTGAATTAGAGTTTTCCTTCAATTTTAGACGCGAATTCGCGTTTTTCTCGGTTTCACGCCATGAATCAAGCGCTATTTCTCAATTTCAGTCCCAGCCGCGAGAATCCGTGAGTTGGCGTTTTCACAATTTTTAGGTGTGAATTCGTGATTTTTCTCAATTTTCAAAGCTGCCAAATTGTAACACTTTATCACGAATTTTACCCGTGAATATCGTGTTTCTCTATTTTTAGACTCGAATCAGCGTTTTTCTCTTTTCTATCCGTCAATTAGCGTTTTTCTCAGTTTTAGCTTGTAGCCGCGTGAATCATCGCTTTTTTCTTAATTTCAGCCCCGAAATTGCCCCCAAGAATCGGCGGGTTGGCATTTTCTCATTTTCAGCTGTGAATTTGCGTTTTTTCCTCAATTTTAGCTGATAATTAGCTCATTTTCTCATTTTTAGTTGTGAATCGGCGCTTTTATAAACTCTTAGCCATGAAGTTGCCTTAAGAATCAATAAAATTAGGTAGCGTTTGAGTGCTCTTTCCCGATTTTATCCGCAAATTACCAGTTTTTCTACATTTTAGCCGTGATTAAGCGTTTTTCTCCATTTTAAATGCCAATTCGTGATTTCCTCTATTTTACTCGTGAATTAGCGCTTTTTCACAGTTTTAGCCGCTTGAATTCTGGCTTTTTCTCAATTTTACTTCTTAAGTTGTCTACGCTTTAGCCGTGAATTAGCGTTTTTCCTCCTTTTTGAAAAATATTTACCCGCGAATTAGCTCTTTTTCTCATTTGTATTCCTTAAGTTGCCCTGAGGATCCACGAGTTGGCGGTTCTCATTTTTAGCTTCGAATCGGCGCTTTTTATAAACTCTTTGCCATGAATTAGCCATGAAATTGCCTCCAGGAATCCGTAAATTTAATTAGCGTTGAGTGCTCTTTCCCAATTTTATCCGCAAAATAGCAATTGTTGTATACATTTTAGCAATGAATTAGAGTTTTTATCAATTTTTGGGCCGACAGAACTCGTTTTGCTCAATTATGCGTTTATCCCTTTCAATTTTAGCTGCAAATCATCACTTTTTGTGTATTCTTTCCGCAAAGTGGCGTTTCTCAACTAATTTTTCTCTCTAATTCAACGAATTAGCGTTTGTCTCATTGCATTGTGAAGTTACTAGTCGGCAAAAGCAATAAAATTGAAAAGAATGTTCAACTCAACAAAACCATTTATATCTAAAGTTAATTTTAACATTCAATAAAAAAATTGAAGTTTTCCGCAAATTTACCCCAAGAATCCGTCAATTACGCGTTTTCTCAATTTCAGCTGTGAATAAGCGCTTTTTCTCAATATTAACAGCCGCAATTTTTCTCAATTTCAGCCGCGAATCAGCGTTTTTCTCAATTTTACAGGCGAGTTAAGCCATTCGTTCTACTTAAAAATCGCGATTTTTTCATCCGAACGGGGGCCCGGGGCGGACCGCCTCCCTCGCCCCTGCTGCGGTAAGCTAGAGCCTCGGAGGATTCTTACAGACAAAATTTCTTGATAGAAAACCATTAAAAAAAAAAAAACGGAGACGCTCTGCGATGATACTGTTACACAATAAAAATGATTCCTGACGATTAACTTATTTCATTATTATCAATATCTATTCGAACGTGACTTGAGCTTCTCTCGCTGTCTCCCCCCCCCCTCTTCACCACCACCTTTTATATTACATCAATTTGGTGGTACATGGAATCATCAGCGTGAAATAAACTCTTTGAAGCACGTTCGATTCTTATCGGAAGCTGAACGAACGAATACTCAACACTGGCGTGACGTACCTTGGCCCGAGGACCTAGTTTTTGCGTCTAAATTCCCTCTAGTTATCTATCTTTTACACCCCCGACCAAAGTAGATTTTTCACTAAGAAAAAAAAAAAATTTTTGGACCTAAAATTGTTGAAAATTTGACAATTCGGAGGAAATGGTTCCACGCGGCACGCGCCACCACGCTGGTAGTCATGTGGTCCGTTCTTTGAAAGATACCTGACGGTCTCGTGTTTTATTTCTTTTGTAATTGGTTGTTTTACTATTATAATTGAGTTTTGGGGTCGCAAAATCGTCTTATTTTAACTAGGAATTGACGACCTGCTTTCATCTCCCTCCACTTTTCACCCTTTTCAGGCCTATATATAATCCTATACATCGAACTGATCTTCATCCAACCTGGTCCAAGCCCTGCAAAAACCATAAAAATAAGAATAAAATTCTATTCAGTCTCGCACGCACTATAAAAATCTATAAATAGTGTGTCGGGGACGAAGAGAAGCCCCCCTCTCAACCCCACGTCAACAGCCCCTGCCTAGCCATCAGGAGCTAAACGGATAAAGAACGAGGCCAAAGCGTCATTAATTTATTACTATAAAAGGACCTCAATTGGAGACAATCAAAAATTTTCTTTCTCCAACCCAACCCTTCCACCCCCCCCCTCAACCCATCATTCCCAGCACTGGTAAGCGTTAAATATCGTGCGGGTCGCCCTGTTTACCGGTCGAATACAGGCAACGGGGGAGAATTCTTTTGAATATTATAGTTGCGAGGAAGAGATGCGAGAAAGAATCAGGTCAACTCGTATGCGTCGTTGTTGTATAGTTCCACGAGGTCGCGGAAAATATTCATAGGCGGGGTAGTGGTGGTAACCTCTTGTTAAGGGAGGGGGTGGGGGGTAAAGAGATGTGAAAGATGTAGAGATCAAAATAAGATACGTAAATCCATCAAGGACCTTGTACATTAGTATTTCCTTACTCATCCACTCGAATAATCACGATATTATTAATCGCATTACGGGGGGGGGGGGTAGCTGATATGTGCCTGTTATAGAGAACCCAGGGCCGTTTTTTAGGGATAGGCGGGGGCCCCGACACACAGCCCCCCCCCCACCCCGTCTTAGAATAAAATCATCCCAAATAATTTTTTAGGAGTTGAGTTGATCTTTTTTACGGTATTGATACGTTTTACACAGTTGAATCAGAATAATCAATAATCGGATTAAAGATCCTTAATTGCAAACTTGATGAATTTCACAGATATCTACCTCTGAAACTTGCAATTCTCTCTCTCTCAATTTTAGCCGCGGGATCGACCCAAGAACAACACGTTAGCGTTTTCCATAATTTCAGTCACGCTTTAGCGATTTTTTACTCACTTTTAAAAAATGAATTAGTGTTTTTTTTTCTACGGTTGTTGCCACTGAAACAAAAAAACCACCAGAAACCACGAATTAGCGTTTTATTAATTGCAATCGCAAATTGGCGATTTTTCAATTTTAGCTGCCAGTGAGAGCACTTTTCTCAATTTTTGCCGTGAAGCGACTTTGAGACAAACATTTTTACCGTTCAAAAATCCGATTTTCGGGAGAAATTTCAAGATAATTTTGCTTTTTTTCAAGGGCAAAATGTTCGTCTTTAATGCTAATTAGCCAGTTTGAGGGGGCAAGGTATAACGGTTTCCGATTGTAGCTGGTTTCGAACAAAGTCGACTTGGAGAAGTGTGGCCAACTTCACCCAACAACCCTTGCCCTCTCCTGGCTGTGGCCCTTGGGAGGAAGGGAGAGGCGAAAATTCTCGGCTGAGGGCCCTCCGAGAGCAGGCCCGTATCTACGTCCTTTTCGAGGGGGAGCAGGCCTAATTTTTGGCGTCCCGTATTTGTATCCTCCCCTCCACCTCTCGTATCACATTAATGTAGGAATTAGGATGTAAGGTACCAAGATTTCAATAGAAAGAACCATTTTCGGATCAAGACGAAACGAAAAACAAAGTAAACGGACGTGGACTTTCCCCCAATAACCAATTTTTATTATTTCGGAAGTCCTGGATCATGGATCCGTTTGTCAGCTCTAAATCAATGTTTTTACCGACCAACAAACTTCCTTTCCGTTGCAATGAAACAACTGCATGATGATGATCCTCAAATAGTTCGTCAATTTCCTCAATTTTGGCCACAAATAAGAATCGTGGAACGAATTGGTTCACAATGAGACAGCTGAGGACCATCAGTGTTGGGGACTAGGGTGATCAGACTTCCTGCTTTCCCCGGACATGTTTTACTTTTAGGGGTGTCCGGGGAGGCCCGGGCTCATTTTTTAAATGTCCGGGGAAAGGTCAAAATTGTCCTCTTTTTTTTGTCCGATTTTTCTTTCGTAGCATGTTACGTCCGATTGTCAGGTGGGTCAAACCCATACAACAGCGTTTACCTGTCGCCATCGAGGTCTGCTGCGATAGAACTAGCCATACCTCCTCTGTGCCATTTCCAGGGCGTTGGTCAAATTGGGGGTGGTGGGAGGTCTGTAGAGATCACGTCTATCGGTTCTGCTGGAGGCAGCTGATGGTAACACAGTTATGTTGGGGTGGGTATCAGGGTACGCTGGTATTCCAGGGTATGAGAAAGAAGACGAACTGCAGGACTGAGTAAGGTACGCCAGTCCCGAACCAGCGGTATGGGTGGCAAGGGACTTGGGAGTAAACGAAGCCCGCATGTGAACGCCCACATGCGGGCTTGAATGCAGTGGCACGCAAAAGCTGCAAGGCTGCTGGGATTGAAGGCAATCAAAAGAAGAGATGAAAAGATGTACGACGACAACACATTAAATTGGCTGTTGGAATTAGGAAGGAAACAAACCAAAGAATAGCAGGAGTGTTTACAAGGCACTTTACAGTGCAGAAACACTCGGGAAGTTGGGGACTCAACGTGCGTGAGTGTAGCGGCCTGCAGGAGGAGACTACGAGACATGACCTTGCGAATGCGATAGGCTCCTGGATGCAAGAATTGCGATATCTTCCTCAGGGGGTCCGAGTGCTGGAGTTTCTAGGGCGGGAGATTAAGGTGTCGCGCTGATCTATCCGAATTCGGGTCATCAGGGGCGAGGGTTCTACGTCACCCACTTCTACTCTCCGAGGGGTTCCCTATTCACCCGCCGCTTCGTTTCATCCTGCGTTCTGGCGTGGCTAACGACAGTCCAGAGTGGTAACAAGATGAGCGTTAGTCTTTCACATGGGGCGCATCTAAGTAAGGCTCAAATTATGTTTGGGACAAGTGCAAGAAACTAATTATTTTTTGTTATATCCGGAAAATATGTATTTTTGTTCAAACCTTGGGTAAAAAATTATTTAATAAATTAATTAGACTGATATTATCCGGACGACGATGGAAGGGCATAGCCCAACACGATTCCAGTTTCGAGAAAAAATGGCTCCCCGGCGGGATTTGAACCCACAACCTCTGGATTACCAGTCCAGCACGCTGCCATTTGCGCCACGGAGACGCCTATGGGAGTCGTACTCCGAGGGATAAGCTAAGCCGAACCCCATCCATCTACAAAATTATTGTTTATTCACCCTTTTTGGCACCCCATTGAATCCGCGAGGGAGGGCCAATGAACCCGCTAGCCCCTGCAAGATCCGGCCCTGACATAGAGCAGTCGACTGTCCGTATTTGATGCTTAAGATTCCTAGAATTTTGGACTGATTTGCTCAATTGACAGATTTTTTTGGACTAGTGGGTTTTAGGGCAAAGGGAGAAACACGTTGCTTCCAGGGCTGATTAGTACTCCACCTCTCACCATCATCACTATCCAAGTTTCTGGATTGTAGCCACTAACAAAAGCCTGGATTGTGGGGGGGGGGTTATAGGTGGGCAGTTGCCCTCTCCTATAGACTCGAAAGCGCAGATGGCACACCTCACCCCCCTCAATTTCTTGGACTTGGCTCACTAAAACACCAATGTCACGGTCTTTTTGTGATGAAACCCCGATTTCGTGGGATGGCCTAATTCAAAGGCCACTTTTGCCGTTCTTTCACTCTAGACAAATATTTTTCCAGCTCTGCCTCAATAAAAACCAATTTCCCGAATTTCGCTCCTAAACCAATTTTCCTGATTTTTCGTGCCTAAAAGAAAACATTCTCCCGAATCTGGCTCCCTGGAAAATCTGCTGCAAAATCAAACGTGGATTTTGCTAGCTCACAAACCATTTTCGCGATTCTGACTCACTAAAATGCCGATTGCCCTGGTTTTGCTCGCTATGAAGAACCATTTTTCGTGGGCATTTGCTCACATAAAACCCGCAATTTCGTGGGATTTGCGGCTTGCTCGAACCCCAATTTCGCTAGTTTGCCTCATTGAGAAATTTGGCTCACTAGACCACCAATTTTTGGCTTCGTAAAATATCAATTTTGCAAGCTTTTGCTTTTTCATAAAGATAATCTCAGTAGGTTTTTTCCCGCTAGAAATCCAACATTTCTATTTCATGGTGGTGTGGTGGTGTGTGTGTGGAGGGGGGAGTGATTTTAAACGTGTTTAGCCCCTGTGCCAGGCAGACGTATGGAGGGAAATAAGATGCCAGCTCCTTCAGTCTCGATCTGTCCCTTTCCTATAAGACCAAAAGCTAATGATAGTCACTGATGTCCTTGAATTGGTCCTTTCCAGCTCCGAATCCAAGGATGTAACCCTACAAAAGAGTGATGGTTCAACTGAAATTGTCTCTAGTGAAGCTGCCCGTCCTAGATCAAGGACTGGCTACGCCTCGGTTGCCTTGACTGGTACATGAAGGCAAACATTCATTCGGGGGATTTCAGGCCTAATTCTCTCTTATTTCTATGTCGAATGGACTTATGTTGGCCCACACCGAACCCTCAAGTCACGCGCCTTACTGGTCAGGCTAATTTGTTAGGGGGGGGGGGGCTTCAGCCCTCGTGGGGTTGCCAGATCTCCGGTTTTCGCCCGGAGGCTACGGGCCTGGGTCACGATCTCCGGTCTTCGGCCGGGCCGAGAACATCTCCGGGACAAAAGATCTCTCGCTTCACTTTGGAAAGCTAAAAAAATCCCTACCTAAAGAAAAAAATCTTAGAATCATTTTACGTGACGTCTTTCCATTTAACTATGAATTAGCGCTTTTCCTAAACTTCACAACAATGAATCATTCGTGTCTTCACATTTATTGATACAAATGAGCGTTTCATCGTATTATCGATCGTATTTTTCATATTTACCCATGAGTTTGCAGTTTTTCTCCAAACTAGCGTTTTTTCTCCATTTTTGCAGCGTATTAGCACATTATCTTCATTGTAGCAGCAAATTAGCGCTGCTTCTCAACTTGAACAGTGGCTTATTAGAGATGTAGTCATATTTGGCCCCAAATTAGCGTTTTCCCTCAATTTTAGCAGTAAATTAGCAATATTTTCACATTTAGCCATGAATTAGCGCTTTTTCTGAATTTGAACCACGATGTTACCTGAACAACCACGAATAGGCGTTTTCTCAAAATTTAGCAGCAAATAATCGTTTTTCTCAATTTTAGCAGCGAATTGACGACGCACTTACATAGCGACAAATTAGCACTTTTTCTCGATATTAGCCCCGAATTAGCGGGTTCTCTAAAATTTAGTCGTGTACTAGCGCTTTTTCTCAATTTTCAAACCGCAAATAGCTCCAATCACAAGAGCGCTCAGACCTCAAGACGTTCCCTCAAAATGCACTCATCCACAAAAAGCTGTAATTGCAAAACGCTCAGACCACGGAAAGCTCTGAACACCAAAAACGCTCGAACCACAAGACTCTAAACATGGCGCGGATTCAAGAGTTCACAACTCATCAATCTGCTAGTATTTCACGTTTTTCCAGGAATCTAGCTGGTCTCAACTGATCTAACCCCTTGAAATTTCTGTTTTGAAAATGCCGAATCCGCTAAATTGGTTTCCTAAAGGGCCAGACCCACGAATTTAAGGGTTTGAATGAACTGAATCCGCGGATGTGATTATTTAAATGAGACAATCTCTCAAAACGGCTTTTTGGACAGCGCAAATTCTCGTGCAGTGAATCCCGCTTGCTTTTTCGGGTGAGGCAACTCCGTGAAATATGGTTTTTAATGAGCCAACACTGCGAACTTTCATTTTTGAAAAAGCCAGACCCACCAAATTGGCTTTCCATACCCACTTGATTGTCTATAAAATGAGCGAAAGTCCGGAAAATTTTATTTCAAAGGTGTGAAATCCATAAAGTTGTTATTTTTTAAATGAGCCAACCCCTCGAAATTGGTTTCTTATGAGTCCGATCCGTGAAATCGGCTATTTGAGGCGAGCAAAATCCGAGAAATTCGGGCTTAGAAAGGTTAAATCCAGCGCGCCTCAATGGTGTAATGAATACAATGCTCGCTTCACAACCCAGCGGGCCTGGGTTCGAATCCAGCCATTGCCCATTTACACTATAAGGCTGCGGCGCGAGCTTTGTGACACGGGGCACACTCGGCTTCGTGTGGGGGCGTTCCCGGCGATGTGCGTTCAACAAACCGCCATCCGACCAAGAAACGCCCGCGTAGTACGCGTGTGAAGTGCACAGTTAGATCTGGGTATGGCGTAGGAGCCCAAGGGAAGCTTATAGGCGCCTGCCGGGTTCAAAACCCGTCGCCCCCCCCCCCAAAAAAGGTTAAATCCTCGAAATTCTTAGTTCAAGGGGGTGAACGCCTCTAGCTTACCGTGGCAGGGGCAAGGGGGGTGGACCACCCCGGGCCCCCGTCCGTTCGGATGGGGCCCCCGAATAGCTTAAAGATGAAAAAATCGTGATTTTTCAGTAGACAAGATGAAAACGAATGGCTAAACTCGCTTGTAAAATTGAGAAAAACACTGATTCGCCGCTGAAATTGAGAAAAATTGCTGAAATTTACGGCTGTTAATGTTGAGAAAAAGCACTAAATTCGTGCTGACATTGAGACAAAGCAAAACCACGAATTGTTGGGGCAAAATCGTGACTGAAATTAGGAAAAAGCGCTAATTCACGCAGCTAAAACTGAGAAAAGCGCTAATTCAAGGTTGAAAAAGAGAAAAACGTGAATTCGCGTCATGAAAAACAAGAAACACGCTAATTCACAGCTAAAATTGTGAAAAAGTGCCACAATTTTGCAGGTTTAAAAATTGAGAAAAAGCGCGAATTCACAGCTAAAAGCGAGAAACGCAAATTCATGGATTCTCGGGGCAACATTGGGACTAAAATTTAGAGAAAAGCGCTAAATTCACGGGTGAAATGGACAAAAACGCGAATTCACGTCTAAATAAAAGTGGAGGAAAACTCAGCTCAGGCATGAAAAATTACGATTTTACGGATCAAATCGAGAAAAAACGCTAAAAATCACAGCTAAAAGTAAGAAAATGTGCTAATTTACTGCTAAAAATTGAGAAAAAAACGCTAATTCGCAGCTGAAAATGAGAAAACGCCAACTCGCCGATTCTTGGGGGCAACTTCGGGGCTGAAATTGAGAAGAAGCGCTAATTCACGCGGCTGAAACTGAGGAAAACGCTAATTCACGGATAAAAAAGAGAACAACGCGAATTCGAGTCTGAAAATAGAGAAACACGCTATAGTGTTACAATTTGGCAGGTTTAAATGATTGGGAAAAAATCGCGAATTCACAGAAAACGCCAACTCACGGATTCTCGGGGATGGGACTGAAATTGAGAAAAAGCGATGATTCACGGCGTGAAATTGAGAAAAACGCAAATTCGCGTCTAAAAGTGGAGGAAAACTTTAAATTCACAACTAAGGTATGAAACATTTCAATTTTACGGATAAAATCGAGAAAAAGCGCTATAATTCGCCGCTAAAATTAAGAAATGTCCTCATTCACTGCTAAAATTGAGGGTAAAAAGGCTAATTCACAACTGAAATTGAGAAAACAACAACTTGCAGATTCTTGGAGAACTTCGAAAATAAAATTGAGAAAAAGCGCTGATCCAAAGCGGCTAAATCAGTAAAAAAGTGCTAATTCACGGGTAAAATTTATGGCGCTTTCCATTCAATGCAATACACTGAAGTGTAAGAAGTGGCGTGTAAGTTTTTCCACCCTTCCTCTCTGAATTGAAACATAATGTTTATGGAGAGGACGCGGCTCTATACACTTGTGTTGGGTGTTGAATGGAAATCGCTATTAGAAAAACACGAATTGGCGTTTAAAATGGAGAAAACAGCTAATTTGTGGATACAATTTGGACAGTGCACTCAAACGCTACCTCTACTTTGCGGATTCTTGAGGCAAATTCATGGCTAATTCACAGCTATAGGAGTTTGATAATAAGCACCGATTCGCAGCTAAAAATGAGAAAATGTGCTAATTCGGTGCTAAAATTGGGAGAAAAACGCTAATTCACAGCTGATATTGATGAGACTCGGTGATTCCTGGGGCAACTTTGGGAATAAAATTGAGAAAAAGCGCTCATTCAGGCGGCTAAAACTTTGAAAAAGCGCTAATTCGCGGGTAATAAGTCGAGAAAAACACAAATTGGTTTTTAAAATGGAGAAAAGCGGGAATTCACAGCATGAAAATTCAGAAAAATTGCGAATAAAGTTGGGAAAACGCACATACGCAGTTTTCGGAGGCAATTTCATGGCTAAAATTGAGAAAAATATGTACCTCATTACCTCAACGCTGCTAAAAAGTATAATCCTAGTTTAATTAGAGACTAAAGGGCCTCCTAGAGATTTTCGCCCCGGGCCCCGATTCGAGTTGTTCCGCCACTGGTGAAAGCCGTGGACTATGGCCATTTCTGGGGTCACAATACTTTTTGGGGCCAATTTGATGCCGTAAACTTAATTTGCCGTGAAATTTCGATTTTTTGAGCTAATAAATCAAACTTTTAAGACATTCGAGTTTTAAGGTCGAACAGCCCATTTTTGGATCACCAGACTGCAGGACAAAATGTTCCCTGTTGTCGACTAACTGAAATATGGCCCAAAGGAGGGTGCCCCCCCTCCCTCTGTGTCCTCTCGAGACTCCTTTCAGAATGGCCCCACCGATTTTTGACCTCTAAGCGCCTTCAGATTAGTCATTTGATCCAATAAATCCAGGTTGTCCCTTGAGTTCAAATAGTGGAGATTGGCCCTTTGGGCGCTCAGGTGTTGATATTATGTACATATGAACCCCCGCCCCTATCTAAAAACCGTAAATGTACACCTCCGGGCGAAGAGCCTTGGCTATCTGGCAACCCTATATCAGTAAAATCAAGCACTGAAGTCAGAGTTTCCTTCTATTGACTGCGACCTTATGAAGTTGCGTTTTCAACGCAATTGTAAACAATGGTTTCGAACTAAACGCCCCAGGGTTGGTGGGGGGGCATGGCATTCCTAAGCGTCAAAGAAGACGGAGAATAGAAAGAGAGAGAAAAAGGCAGCGCATCAAGCCGTCATATTGTTAAAGGTCACTTTACAATAATCGTTTATGTAACAATGTCACTTTCATTAAAGAACAATGAAGCGGAACGAGAGCCTCGGAGAAAAAATAAAAGGTGCGAAGAAAAGATCTTTGCGTTTATTCCGAGTAATGCGTAGATAAGGGGTGAGGTGTTATATTCCATCGAACTTGACCGTGTCGGCCTATAAGAGAACCTTCGGGGAAATTCCAGGTCGATTAAAGAAGTCTGATAAAGTCGATTTAAGAAAAAAAAAAAATGCTTAGGGGCGGAGCGGGGGCGGCTTTTCTTCATTTTTCAGTACGAAGATCCCCTCTCCCCCCGCGACCATCACCAGTCGCGAACAGTGGCAACAAGGGGGCACATCACCGCACCCTATTTTTCAAGAAGCGTGCCTAACGCGAAATTATTCGGCCTCGCTCTCGCTTTTCATCATAATGGGACGCCGTATAGTCCGAGTGAAAAACGAAGGCAAGGTAAGGCCGAAGAAACTGACGCAAAAAAACCAACAAAAAACAAACAAACAAAAAAATGTCGGACTTTCCGAATGAACTCTCGAGAAAAACCAAGTAATAACGAACGTATTTAGGGTATAGGATCAGCTCAAAAACTGTCTTGGGTTCACCGATCTCTCTTGATATAATAGGAAATTGGATTACACCGGAAAGGCTTTGACGTAACTCTAAAATAACTGTTTTGCTTTAAAAACAACCCCGCTCGCGGTTGGTATTTTACTCCACTTTCTAAGAAAGTCTTTTTTATATAGCGTGTTTGAATTTTTAAGTCTGAATAAAAACAATGTAATTTTCGGGTTGAATAACTTGTTTATTTCAAACTTTCAGCCCCATAAATGTCGAAATTAACACACGAGAAAATCAACGCGGAATTTTAAAATTCCTTCACGGAAAGTTAAATTTTACAACGCCCTTGATTTTCTATACCGTCCCCCGGCGTTATTCCCCGCTCGTAAACAAATTCACCCCCAAGGTGAGCGCCCCATAGAAGAGATCTTTTCAATAATCGGTCCATTGAAATAGCCCGGTCATTGTGTTTCGCGTTCTTTAAAAGACGAAGGACACGATGAGTAATAAAACAAAAATTGATCGATCCCCCTCCCCCCCTCCGGGATTCTTCCGTATCCTTTACCACCTTGTTTACAATGCTAACAATCTTTTACTCGCGGCTTCTTCTCTCTTCCTCTATTTAAAACAGCTTCCCATCAATTTATTATGCTTCTATAATGGAATGCAACCTCGCGCCCTTGAACCGACCGTGTTTTAAATGCCCCTTAGAGGACGACAGAGATATCGTCTTCTTTTAATAAATGAGAAATTCCCTGTCACGGGGCACTAGAATTGCGAAATGTTTTCGATTGTAGGAGTTTGGCGTTTTGCGGAGAAGGAAAGAGTGGGGGTAAGCTCGCTCTTTAAGTGTATCCGTTTGGTAATTGCTGTTCATTCGGTGGGTGGGAGGGTGGGGTATAACGAGTTTTGTGTGTTCAAATCTCGGCGAAGGTCATACCTTACTTAAAAGGTGGCGGCTAAATGCTCGAGCGCAATTTACATCACGCCTTACCGCCCCCCCCTTCCTCTACTGTACCATATTTTCTCGTTGCCGAGGAGAACAAAAAGCTCGCGATAAATCGCCCTAACGTCAAACGCGCGTATATACGAAAGCGGTTATGATTTAAAGACGGCTAGAAAAAAATGTTGTGTAGCATTTATGCAAGGAGGGCCTCGCTCATATTCTAGGCTCCCTCGAATGTCCTATTGTTGTCTGGTGTTTAAAACAGGTCTAAACGCCAGCTCTAGCCTACCGAGGTTGTGGCGAGGGAAGCCGGATCACCCCGGGGCCCCGTTCGGATGGGACCCCTAAAAACTTGGGATTTTTAAGTTGATAAGATGTGGAAAAAATGGCTAAACTCGCTTGTGAAATTGAGAAAAACGCTTACTGCCGTCTGAAATTGAGAAAAATTGCTACAATTTACGACTGTTAAAATCGAGAAAAAGCGTGTTGACGGATTCTTGGGGTAACTTCACGGACAATTTTATTTGTTTATTGAATGTTACAATTAACTTTAAAAGACAAAAAATGGCTTTGTTGAGTTGAAACATTATTTTTAATTATATCTTATGCCGACTTTTCATCAACTATTGTAACTTTCTCCTTTCCTTTATTATTCAGACCAAAAGAAAACACATTAGTAGTACACGTTTGCTCTAAGGCCGGTTGACCTTCTGGAGCATGAATAATCAAATGTCAAGTACAAGTGTCTAGTGCAAAATTTCTCCAAAAAAAAAATGCATTGTTAATTTACGTTATTTTAAACTGAAAGTAGTCCGAAACGTTAACAGAATGAAAAAAAAAATAAATAAATAAATAAAAAAAAAAAATAAGGAGGTAGAAAATGTCATGACAGGGGCGTAGCAAGGGCAAGTGAGGCCCGGTGCGGATCTCTTTTTTATGCCCCCCCCCCCGCTGAGGATTAAACTCGGGTTAAACTTTTGACCATAAATACCCCTAACGCTCATTCGTCTTTTAAAACCAAAACAAAAAATATCGCGTTTTCTTTCAATAGCATAATTATACCGACAGTTCCAGGCATGGGCGTAGACAGCGGGGGGCAGGGGTGGGCAGTTGCCCTCCCCTAGAATAAAAAGCGCAGGTTTCGTGGGGCAGCTGCCCACCCCTAAAATCCATCGAAAAGTTACAATTTTAATGATTAAAATCCAGCATAAAACTTTCGCAGAATTGCTCAGCAACAGAACCAATTCCTCAAATTTCGCTTAAATACGACACCAATATCGCTTTTGTTTTTTCTGTGGTGAAAACCAAATTTCGCACTCTACAAAGCTCTGCCTCACTAAGTAACCAGCATCTCTGATCAGGGGCGTAGGTACGGGGGGGGATATGGGGGATAGATCCCCCCCCCCAGAGCTACAAGTATACGAACGAAGCAGCACTGTCATAACGAAGAGCCCCATAAAATCTCCAAAAATTAGCGTTTCACGTTGAAGTTGGGTTTAGCAGATTTTCTGGACTTAAAGCAGCCCGAAAAGGTCCGAGTACGTCCAGCTTTTTCCTTGGACTTCAGAGCCAACGTAGTAGTGTACCGAGGTACGGGGGAGAGGGTCGCCCCGGACCCTCTATCAGACAAAAATCGGTAATATTCGTGGCTATAGCTGCTAAAAAGCGCTGATTCATAGTCTCGCGATGCAACTTCCAGACTAAAATTAAGAAAAAAATCGCTGATTCGCGGTACATGGGGGCCACTCTACGAAAAAATTGTGGAAATCAACGCAAAAGTGTTGTATTTGGGCAAACTCCGCAGTCAAAGTTGAGAAAACACGCTATAATATTGACAAATAAAAGACGCTTTCAGGTTAAATTGGTCAAAAATGGCAAATTCACAACTGAAATGGCTTAAATCGCCCATTCGCGTATGAAAAAGGGAATAGGAGGCTGAATGGCCGCAAAATTCTCACAAAACGATATTTCACAGCTGACATTGGGAAAAATCGCTAATTTGCAATTTGCAGATATAAAGTTGTGGAAAAACGTTAATACGCGGATACAAAATGAAGAAAATCACTAATTCGCGGCAAAAATTGAAAAAATCACCAATTATAGCACAGCCAAAATTAAGAAAAACGTTAATTTTCAGTTCAAATTGGGGAAAAGTGCTAATTCCCAGTTAAAAATGAAAAAAATGGCTAATTTGCAGCTTAAATTGAGTCAAACGCCAATTCTTGGCAAAAATTGACAAAACTCGGTAGGTAATGCTCGGGTTGTGAATGCTACCCCGCTGCTAAAATTTAGAAAAAGCGAAAATTCGCTGCTAAAATTGAGAGACATCACTAATTCGCGTGAAATTTATAATTTTAAAATGATGATTTTTTGACAGAAATGGATGGATAGTTGTAAATTTTTTGGTTTGAAAAAGGTTTGAACAAAAAATTTACATTTATAATTTAAATTCGCACCTTCTGAAGGCATTTTTTAGACTAAAATTTAGGAAAATGGCAAATTCACAGCTAGAACTGCCGTGAAGCAATAATCTATACCTATAAAAGTTATAAAAAATTGCTAATGCGGTGGTAAAATGAGAAAACCCGCTTATTTGCGGGTAATATTTAGAAAATAAAATAATCAGCCTGGTAAAAATTAAGAGAAAGGTTAATTTTAAGCCTAAAAATTGAGTAAATTGCTAATTCGCGGCTAAAAATGGAAAAAATCGCCAATTTACAGCTAAAATTGCGCCAAACGCCAATTTGTGACTGAAATTGAGAAAATTCGCTAATTCACAGGTTTGAAACGCTACGACGCGTCGCCGCTACAATTTAGAAAAAGCGCTAATTCGCGGTTAAAATTGAGAAAAATTCTAATTTGCGCCAAAAACGGAATATACGCCAATTTGCGGATTCTGAAGGCAACTTTTCAGGCTGAAATTGAAAAAAAGCGCCAATTTATGGCAATAGGTGAAGAAACCGCAAATTCGCGAGTAAACTGAGAAAAATCGCTCATGCATTGCGAATGGTGAACCAAAGAAATCCTAATTCATGAAAAGTCCCCCTATTTTGCGGCTAATATTGTGGAAAACACTTAAGAAAAACGTTAACTTCCAGCTAAAACTGAGAAAAGTGCTAATCCCCTGGTAAAAAAAAATTTAAAAATCGGTAATATGCTGCTAAAATTGAGGAAAACGCCAAAACTCGTGGATAATTAAGAAACATCACTCACGGGATAAAAACGATACTTTGCTGCTAAAGTTGAGAAAATACGCCAATTCATGGCTATGGGAGGGGGTGGGGCAAAACCGCTAATCTGCGGATGAAATTGAGAAGAACGATACACTCGGCCGAAAAAGCGTTAATTTGCGGGTAGAGTCCAAAAATCGCCCCTAACTTAGAGATTGAGGCTATCATGAGGCCAACAAAATGTCCAGATTCAAGAGTGTGCTGGCTAGGTGGAATGATGACTAAAATGTGAAATTACCCCCTCCCCTCACACTTCCAAGATTTCAATCTGACCCCCCCCCCCCAGGACAAATTCCAACCTACGCCACTGTCTCTGATTTGAAAAGAAAAAAAATCCCTGACTTGGCTAACGGAAAAACAAACTTGTATTTCGCTCCATAAGACCAATTTTGCGGATTTTTCTCACTAAAAAAGACCACATTTTCGCTTATCGGTTTCACTGAGAATCCAAAATTCGCGGATGTTTGTTGCTGACAAACTGATTTCGAGGGTCGGCTTAATTTGGAAACCGATTTTGCTGATTTTTCGCACTAAAATCCCATGTTCGCAGGTTCCACGGGCAATTTCGTGTGTTTTGGCTAGCTCAAACCGTGCTTAGCCCGCTCTGTGTCATCCAGACTTATGGTGGGAGAGGAAATGCCAGCTCTGCTTACCGTCTTAGGTTTAAAATTTGAAGTTTAGATCCAAAAGTATCACTTTTCAGGGGGAGAAGTTTCAGTTTTTCGACATGAAATCCGAAATAGAAGGCTACAAACGACAGTTTTCCAACAGATATTTATTTTTTGATATTGTTAGTATGGTCGCTTAGACTACGAAGGTTAGTAGGTAATGCATGCATGAAACTGTAGCCGTAGGAGACTACGTTGTCTGTCTTCCCTCGTTGAGGTGCGTTAGAAACGAACCGGTTTCGGCTGCTCGCCATCTTCAGCGTCTGTAAGTACAACTGAAACTGTGTGGTACTGGTGTCACCCCCCTGTATTTATACCCCTCGTCGTAAGCCCTCCCTTTCACTTTCCCGCCGTTTCTGTGCAATTTTAGTCTCTGATGACCGTGAATTGACGCGATTGTAACCTCCAGATCCTGTTATAAGCCTGCCTGAAAGGAAAACGGTGCATCTGATAGTTTCGCCAGTGAAGCTGCTCACATATCAATCAATAAATCAGTGAGCCCGTACTCGGCCATGCCGAGTCGAGGGCGCCAAAGCCGTAGTCGGCACATACGCCATATCCATCAGGCGTGGATCCAGTTTTTCTCAAGATTAGTTACACAGAGTTTTTCCCCGATTTTACTCGTGAATGAGCACTGTTTTTAGCGTCGAAATGACGTTCTCCTTAACTTTAGCGGAAACTGAGTGCTTTTTCTCAATTCTACCTTGAACTAGCCCATTTTCTTCATTTTAGCCATGAAAAGGTCTCAAAAAACCGTGAAATAACGCATTTTGGTTTACTATTTCAATTACGGTCAGCACTGGGCATCGCCTAACCGCGAATTGGTGCGTTCTGTCGAGTTCAGCCGCAAAAGAACGGTTTTTCCTCAATATTACCCGCGTGAATGAGCTCTATTTCTCAATTTTAGCCGCATGAGTGATTCTGCTCAACTCTACGTTGAATGAGCAATTTATTTTGTCAATTTTAGCTGTAAAAGAGCTCTATAAACCATGAATCAGCGCATTTTCTTAATTTCGTCTTGGATTCCGCATCGCGAAACCACAAATTAGCGTGTTTTTTTTCAATTTTAACTGCGAACAATGAAATTTATTAAGCGCTATTTCTTAATTTTAGCCTTGAATAACAACAAAAGCCTATGGTAAAAATAATTATGATGAAAAGATGTTAAACGACATATAAAAGGGAACAAATAAATAGAAAACACACGTCTAGGTATACGGTTTTCAAGCTCGCTGAAAACCGTTACTAAAAATTCAAATGACAAGAACTAGACTACCAGGGACTAGAGAGCTCTATCAAAAAACAAGTCACTCATACACACTCGACGTTTTGCTTGTAAATCGAACCATTATCAGTCAGCTCTATCAAATTCAGTTCATAGCTCCATTGAGAGGTCCTTGAATATTCAGGTACATGTCAAAAACTTTGTTTTTAAATAAGGGGAAGCTCCGTAGCGACCTTATTTCTTGTGGGATGCTATTCCACAGTCTCACCGATGTGCATACAAACGACCTGTCCGCCAGGGTAGTCCTATGCGTTGGCATAACCAAGTCACTTGGGTTAGCTCTCGCGTGCTTCTCATGCTGATACGCCTTCTGGTCATAAATAACTCTAGAAGGTAAGAGGGTTTGCGTATGACGAACAGCTTGTACAAAAGGCATGCTTGCAAGTATTTACGACGGAACTGTACCCTCAACCATTTTAACCGCATGTAATATTCGGACACGTGAGCATCGTAGGGAAGGTCGTACACAAATCTGACAAACGAGTTGAGCACTCGTTACAGCCTGGAATCCTGTTCAGTACTCATACCGTTGAAGACGGCTGAGCAATAATCGAATTGCGGGAATACCAGAGATCGAATAAGCAATTTTCTCACAGCAATCGGCAGGGACTCCTTTATCGAGGAAAGTTGGGCAAGGATTCGGAAGACACTTCGACACACGGATGAGACGTGCAAATCCCAGACAAGACCCCGATCCAGAGTCACACCGAGCGTATAGTCACGCTGGATGCCCACGGAATCGCACAGCCGCCCACCACCACACTGGGAGTGTCACCCTCAGACAATGCCGATAGAAAATATCGAGCCTGAGTCTTTTGTCGATTAATTAAAAGGTCGTTCCTTCGTGCCCAACCAAGAATGGCAGTCACATCACTGTTCAGTTTTTCCACTGCATCACAAATAAGATGTGGCTCAAACGAAAAGTACAGCTTAACATCGTCCGCATACATGTGGTACTTGGAGTGCATAATACAGGCGGGTAGGTCACACTCGTAAACTGAAAACAAAAGTGGCCCCAAAACCGACCCCTGCGGAACGCCACTCTCCGCAAGCAAGAAAGAGGACAATGAGCGATCTGAAGGGGACACGACAGCCTGTCTGCGACCAGTCAGATACGACAAAAACCAAACACACGCACCACGAGACAATCCAAGGCCAATAAGCTTAATTAACAGTTTACCATGATTAACTCTATCAAAAGCTCGACTAAAATCGAGTTGAACCATCGCAGTCACCTTATACTCATCAACTGCGCCAACTACGTCAGACGTCATCTTGAGCAAAGCCGTCTGAGTTCCATGATGTGCACGAAATTCACTTTGATATCGATCAGTGAGTCCCGCCGATTCCAAAAATCTCGACAACTGACCATAAACGCACTTTTCAAGAGCCTTCGCCAAACAACAAAGCAATGAAATAGGGCGAAAATCCTCCATCTGCACCGCATTTCTTTTCTTCTGCAGGGGCAGCACCAAGGCCAGCCTTCCACGACACTGGATAAACAGACCCCTGGAGTGAGGCGTTGAATATTTCTTCTAATGTCTCGAGAATGCATGGAAGGCATAGCCTAATGAAAGACAACTGCAAGCCGTCACTACCACTGGCATCTGAACTAACCGACACAACCACATCCACAATCTCCTCCCGAGAAACATAATCAAAATAGAATTTACGATCGTCAAATGGAATCGCGTTAACTTACGTATGGCATCAGCCATGCAATTCGAGGAATCACCGCCCGCCGAAACGAAATGCTCATTAAGAGCCTCTGCAGAACAAGGAAGAGCCCTTGCATCCCGGGAAGACTTCTTCTTACCCAGACCCAACGACCTAAGATGGCGCCAGGTTTCACGGGAACCACCGGCCCCACGGAACAAATCACAGAAGTAGCGATTCTTAGCCCTCCTAATCGCCTGGTTGACCTCATTCCTCACTTTTTGGTACTCTGTCCATAATTGGGGAACTTTTCGTTTCTTGTATAGTGTCCCAAGCCTTTCCTTATGCTTCATTTGGCTTTGTTGAGTTGAAACATTATTTTTAATTATATCTTATGCAGACTTTTCATCAACTATTGTAACTTCGGAATGCAATAAGACAAACACTAAATCATGGGTAGAATTAGAAAGAAAAATAGTTGAGAAACGGCAATTTGCAGAATGTTTACACAAAAAGTGCTAATTCACAGCTAAAATTGAGAAGAAAAGCGCAAATTCACGCCTGAAATTGAGAAAAACGAGTTCCTTCGGCGCTAAAATGGAGAAAAACATTAATTCGAGGTTATTAATCAGAATTGTGATTAAACGCGATTAAGCTCAACAATATGTGGCTTTAAAACTTAAGAAAACGCCCAACTTCACATCTGACATTGAGATAACGCAAACTCACGAGTTGGAGGCAATGGAGGCAACATCGGGACTGAAACTGAGAAAAAGCGCTAATTCACGGCTGAAATTTTGACAAAGTGCTACAATTTGGCAGCTTTGAAAATTGAGAAAGAGCGCTAATTCACGGGTAAAACGGAGAAAAACGCGAATCCGCGTCTATAAAAGTGGTGGAAAACGCTAATTCACAGCTAAGGTATATGAAAACGTGCGATTGTACTATCGCATCGAGTAATCGAGTAAAACTGCAATAACATGGCAGCTAAAATTAAGAAAATGTGCTTATATGTTGCTAAAATCGAGGGCAAAAAGGCTAATTCACAGCTGAAAATGAGAAAACGCCAACTAGTTGATTCTCGGGGCAATTTCGGGACTGAAATTGAGAAAAAACGCAAATTCACGCGGCTAAACTGAGAAAAGCGCTAAATTCAAGGATAAAAAAGAGAATAACGCGAATTTGCGCCTTAAAAATGAAGAAACTCGCTAATTCTCGGCTAAAATTGTGGTAAAGTGCTACAATTCAGCACAGCTTTAAAAATTGAGAAAAAGCTCGAATTCACTTCTAAAAGAGAGAATCGCCAACTCAAGGATTTGGTGCTGGAACTCCAATTGAGAAAAGGGCCTAATTCACGAGTGAAATAGACAAAAACGCGAATTGGCGCCTAAAAGTGAAGGAAAACGCTAATTTGCGCCACTAATGTATGAAAAATTGTGATTTTACGGATAAAATCGAGAAAAAGCGTTGAAATTCGCGGCCATAATTAGGAAAATTTGCTAATTTGTTGCTAAAATTGAGGGCGAAAAGGTTAATTCACAGCTGAAAATGAGAAAACGCCAACTAGTAGATTCTCGGGGCAACGGGACTGAAATTGAGAAAAACGCTAATTCACGCGGCTAAAACAGAGAAAAGCACTAAATTCAAGGATAAAAAAAGAGACAAACGCGAATTCTCGCCTAAGAAATGAAGAAACACGCTAATTCACGGCTAAAATTGTGATAAAGTGCAACAATTCAGCACAGCTTTAAAAATTGAGAAAAAGCTCGAATTCACTTCTAAATTAGAGAAACGCCAACACACGGATTCTTTGGTGCTGGAACTCAAATTGAGAACAAGCGGTAATTCACGAGTGAAATAGAGAAAAACGCCAATTTGCGTCTAAAAGTGAAGTAAAACGCTAATTCGCGCAGCTAATGTTGAAAAATTGTGATTTTACGGATAAAATCGAGAAAAAGCGTTGAAATTCGCGGCCAAAATTAGGAAAATGTGCTAATTTGTTGCTACTACACAGCTGAAAACGAAAAAACGCTAACTCACCGATGATTGGGGCAACTTCGGGACTGAAATCGAGAAAAAACGCAAATTCACGCGGCTAAAACTGAGAAACACGCTAATTCACGGCTAAAATTGTGATAAAGTGCAACAATTCAGCACAGCTTTAAAAATTGAGAAAAGCTCGAATTCACTTCTAAATGAGAGAAACGCCAACACACGGATTCTTTGGTGCTGGAACTCAAATTGAGAACAAGTGGTAATTCATGAGTGAAATAGAGAAAAACGACAATTTGCGTCTAAAAGTGAAGTAAAACGCTAATTCGCGCAGCTAATGTATGAAAAATTGTGATTTTACGGATAAAATCAAGAAAAAGCGTTGAAATTCGCGGCCAAAATTGGGAAAATGTGATTATTTGTTGCTAAAGTTGGAGGCAAAAAGGCTAATTCACAGCTGAAAATGAGAAAACACCAACTCCCGGATTCTCGGGACTGGGACACAAATTGAGGAAAAGCGTTAATTCAGGGGTGAAATAGAGAAAACCCGCGTCTGAAAGTGACGGAAAACGCTAATTCACGCAGCCAAGGATTGAAAAATTGCGATTTTACGGATAAAATCGAGTAAAAAGCGCTAAAAATACGCGGGTAAAATTAAGAAAATGTTTCGAAAATGATTCACTGCTAAAATTGAGGCCAAAAAAAGGCTAATTCACAGCTGGAATTGATAAATCGCCAACTCGCAGATTCTTGGAGAACTTTGGGAATAAATTTGAGAATAAGCGCCAATTCAAGTGGCTAAAAGAGTGAAAAAGCGTTAATTCGCGGGTAAAATAAAGAAAAACGTGAATTCACGGATAAACTACAGAAAAACAAACGAACATTGGCGTTTAAAATGGATAAAAACTCTAATTCATAGCTAAAATGTATACAACAATTGCTATTTTGCGGATTCCTGGAGGCAATTTCATGGCTAATTCATGGCAAAGAGTTTATAAAAAGCGCCGATTCGAAGCTAAAAATGAGAACCGGATTCTCAGGGCAACTTAAGGAATACAAATGAGAAAAAGAGCTAATTCGCGGGTAAATATTTTTTAAAAAGGGGGGAAAAACGCTAATTCACGGCTAAAGCGTAGACAACTTAAGAAGTAAAATTGAGAAAAAGCCAGAATTCAAGCGGCTAAAACTGTGAAAAAGCGCTAATTCACGAGTAAAATAGAGAAAAACACGAATTGGCATTTAAAATGGAGAAAAACGCTTAATCACGGCTAAAATGTAGAAAAACTGGTAATTTGCGGATAAAATCGGGAAAGAGCACTCAAACGCTACCTAATTTTATTGATTCTTAAGGCAACTTCATGGCTAAGAGTTTATAAAAGCGCCGATTCACAACTAAAAATGAGAAAATGAGCTAATTCGCAGCTAAAATTGAGAAAAATCGATAATTCGCCGGCTAGAACTGAGAAAAAACGCTCATTCGCAGTTAAAATTGCGAAAGCGCAACACATTGCCAGTGTTGTTCTGGGGGCAATGTCGTGGCTTAAGTTGAAATAAATACGTAATTCAACGCTACTAAAATGTGTATTTTTTTTGTTTCATTAGAGACTAAGGGGCCTTCTTGAGATTTCCTCCTCTGAAAGCCAGAAAACTCACGCTGCGCGATATTTTGCCTGAAACCGCAGCTTTCTGTTACATACACAATAATGTTTAGTAAAAACGTGAACAACCTAAACCCTTGCCATCAACGAGGATATGAGATTTCGACTAATTCTGCATTGCGAGGTCATCCGTGAAATCACACGCAGCCTCGTTCGATAATACTTGTGGCGGGCGGGCGGGTGGTATATAGCTCGATGATCACGAGCACATCCTTAGCAAGGTCCCCTATAGAAGAAATAAAACCTAATTCGAATCCCGTGACCGTCAAATTCGACGTCAAATGGCCGCGGGAACTTTCCTATCTGCCGAAGAATTGACCTGGAAACTAACAATTCAACCACTGAAACATGTAATCAACTGAGGAAACAACCAATTTAGAGCAAAAGTTTATATTCAAGTCCGGGAAACTGGACAGTTTTTTTTTTTAAAGTCAGAATCAGAGTTTTCGCCCAAAAAGTGGAGTTTTTCCCCTCTCAACAGTCTTATCTCATAACGATAATTAAAAGTCTATAATCCCCTTCCCCTTCATCATTAACGAACACATGGAGAGCGAAGGCCAGACCGCCCCTCCCCAGGGCCCGCACGGCGTACCCCTTGGGTCCCTGCACCAGCCCCTCACATCCACCGGTCCAACAATTTTCACAAAAAAAAAAAAAAAAAAAAAACGTCTTTATTCACACATCTCGAATAACACAGTTTTGGCTTATTGTTGGGTCTCCTTGAGTACCCCTGTTTCAAGGATTTTCATTCCCAAAGTCTCAGTTTTACAAGCAGACATACACAACGACTATCACGGCATCCGCAATTTGGAAATTGGGAGATCCACAGTCGCGCGGAAACACGTGAACCAAACAAGTTTTCTTCCGAATTTCCATTTGTTTCCATGCTCCATGCTCAACCAGCAAAATGAGCAAACGACCGCTAGCAATCTCTCGTATTACACGTATTAAGCACTATTGTGTTAGTGTAAATCCCTCGGCCTCTTTTTAAAAAAACTTTTTAAAAAAAAATGTGTATTGTAATGAGACTCGAGAGAGAGAGAGAGAGAGAGAGAGAGAGAGAGAGAATTGTTGAGGAGAGGGTCTGTCTTCCGTCACTCAATCTTTTCACTGTCAAAGTCTTTTTTTTTAATTTAATTTTTTGAGCATTCAACGCCCACTTTGAGAGCAACATGAATCAGCTCTGGGGAATGCAGTTCTCTGGTCTATTGTTGGTCGTCAGCGGATTGGATGAGAGGTGGAGGGGGGGCGTATTGCTGCGAAAGACATTGCAGCAATAAATTTTTAACGGGAATATTATAAAAACTTTTGTTTTGCGTACTACATCATGACACGATTCCTATTAAAAATAAAAATAAATAATGGGGACAAAGATCTGTGAGTCATTTTCATTATTCAAGTTGAGCTTATGATTTGTGAGCGTGGTTAAGTGTGGGAGGGGAGAGGGGAGGCTCTCTGAGTGATTTTCTTTCAATTTGATTAGAAAGAGTCAAATGTCATAGTGCCAAAGGGGTGAACATTCCAAAGAGACGGGAGTTTGACGCCTCTGTGTCAGGGGCGTAGCCAGCCCATGATCAAGGGATGGGCAGCCAGCCAGGCACACGGATTCAGAGTTGGGGGGGAGGGGGGGCGCAAGTCTTGAGAAGAAGTGCTCGTTCGCGGATGAAATCCATGAAAAGGACATTTTCCGGCTAGTACTGAGCGAAAATACCCATTCACGGCTAGAATTGAGAAATAGCGCTGATTCACGTTAAACTTGAGAAATGAATCTGCTCATTGTTCGCGGTTGAAATTGAGAAAACACGCCAATTTACGGTTTCGCGATCCAAAGTCCGGGCCGAAATTAAGAAAATGCGCTAACTCACGGTTTACAGTGCTCTTTTCACGGCTAAAATTGACAAAATAAATTGCGCGTTCAATGTAGAATTGAGAAAAATCGCTCATTTGCGGCTAAAATTGAGGAAAAATGCCAATTCACGGCTAAAATTCAGGAATGGAGCTCATTCACGCAGGTAAAATTGAGAGAAGGCACCAGTTCGTGGTTTCTCAAACCAACATCTCGGTGAACATTGCGAAAAAGTGATAATTGACTGTTTTTATACATTTATATAGCAAGTTTGCGCGTACAATCGAGAAAGAGTGCGACTTAGCGCACACATTTTCGAAAAAGTTCTTATTTTCGGCTAAAATTAAGGCACATTGAGGAAAACACATATTTTAAGGTTCGCGATGCAACGTCCGGATCAAAATTAATGAAATTCGTTAACATGAGTATTATGTGGACCTTTTCGCTGCTGAAATTTGAAGGGGGGAATTGCTCAAGGCAGAATTGATTAAAGCACGAATTTGCGGCTAAAATTGAGGGAAAATGAATTGGCAAAATTGTCACAGTTTTTTGTTGATTATAGTGTAATTGTCGTGGCTAAAATTGAGAAATAGCGTTCAATTACAGGTTACGTTGAGGAAAAACTGTTCTTTTGCGGCTGAAATTGACAGAACGCACCTATTCGCAGTTTATAGGCGATGCCCAGTGCTGGCCGTAATTAGAATAGTAAATCAAAAATGCGTTATTTCACGGTTTTTTGAGACCTTTCTACGGTTAAAATGAAGGAAATAGGCTATAGTTCGAGGTAGAATTGAGAAAAAGCACTCAGTTTTACCTAAAATTAAAGAAAAACGTCAATTCGACGCTACAAATAGTGCTCATTCACGAGTTAAATGGGGGGGGGGGGGTTCTGTGCAACTCCTCTTGAGGAAAAACTGGATCCACCACGCCTGTGGGCAGATTCACTGGCGAAAATAACAGTTGAACCATTGCCTTTTTGCAGGCTTCTAACAAGATCTGGAGGTTAGAATCGCGTCAATTCACGGTCATCAGAGACTAAATTTGCACAGAAACGGCCACTATCCGTCAAAAACCTGTCGTTTGCAGCCTTCTATTTCGGATTTTATGTCGAAAAATTGAAACTTCTCCCCCGCCCCCACACCGGAAAGTGATACTTTTGGAGCTAAACTTTAAATTTTAGACCTAAGACAGTAAACAGAGCTGGCAGTTTCTCTCCCACCATAAGTCTGTATGGCAGAGCGGGCTAAACACGATTTGAGCTAACCCAAACACACGAAATTGCGCGTCGAACCTTGCGAAAATGGGATTTTAGTGCGAAAAATCAGCAAAATCGGTTTCCAAGTTAAGCCGGCCCTTGAAATCGGTTTGTCAGCAACAAACATCCGCGAATTTTTGATTTTTAGTGAAACCGATGAGCGAAAATGTGTTGTTTTTTAGTGAGAAAAATCCGCAAAATTGGTTTTAATGAGCGAAATATAATAAATTTGTGTTTCTGTTAGCCAGATCAGGGAAAATATTTTTGGAATTTTGGGGGTGGGTAGCTGCCCCACGAAATCTGCGTTTTTGATTCTAGGGGAGGCCAACTGCCCACCCCTGCCCCCCGCTGGCTACGCCCATGCTCTGTGTCTGTTCACAGAAAAACGAGAAATGATTTATTTGAGGTTCATTGCTGTGCATTTCACGTAATTATTGCGTAATTAACTGATTAGAAATGGGTGAAATAATGAAAAAGCTCGTTGGAATGAATTATTGATGGGACAGTGGAAGCGAAAAACCGCCGTAAATCAAGTCGCAGTGTAAAAGAGCATGATCTCGTCTTCCCCCATTCGCTGTTCCACGGCGCACCTGCCCCTCCTCCCCCCCCCATCAACACCGCTTCCCAGACAGACAGGACTCGACTCTTTTAAGCCACCAATTAACAGACCTCTCCGAGCGGCGGCGGCTCCTTTATAATTATGAGCACTGACCACGGGTCATCGAGCTCTTCGAACCCCGAAGAATATAATCCCAAAAATGACCAGAAGTTTTGAATCGATCAAGCTGTGACTCAGGTGCAACTGGCTCCTCGCTCCTTCCAAGTCAGACCAGTCTTTTTCTTCTTCTTTTCAGGAGTTCGTACGAAACGTCCTTCTTTCTCAATTCATACCTTCCAGCCCCTCCCCCACCGACCACCACACCCAGCCATACCACTCATCCTGCGGGGTTGTTCTTCCAGCTCGACTGTACCTCAACGTCCTCCTCGTTCTGTTCGCCTTGGTGTCAGCCGGTGCCAGGATCCCCCTCTTTTATTTCTTTTTCTTCCTTTTTTTTATATATTTTTTTTTGTTTCATCCGCCGCCCCCATTTCCCACTCCATTACCCCCCCGTCCCTCCCCTTCCAACTACGTTATTTCACTATTTTCTTCTTTATCTTTCTCCTTCGCTTATTTCCCTTTCACAATTTCAGTCTCAGTTCGACTCGGTTTTAGTTTAAACGTCGACTTCTTCGGTTTTTATACTCTAGTCAGAACCGTCATTTTAAGTTACAATTTCTTTACAAAGTGATTTTGTCTCATAAACTATCAAACTATAGGACTGTTATAGACCACCCGCCGAGAAGGATTCAAAAGTGATTTGTGTGCTGTAGCCCCCCCCCCCTTCTATAAAGGACTTCCTTGCGATTCCTTCCGCGGTGTCCCAATACCGGCATTGTCACTTCAAGCGATGTTTTGAACGCAACTGGACTTTTAAACGAATCTTCTGTTTATTGTATGTCCCAGGAAATTGGCTAAACTATGCGGAATTCAAATCTACTTAAGTGGGCTCAGAGCAAGCAAAATGACAAAACAGGTAAATTTGAACGTTAATTTTTGGTGCCACCGGGAAGGGTTTTTTTTCTTATTTCAATTTTGGGCTGATTTACAGGAAATCGAAATTGGATACACCCTCCTGACGCGCTACAAAAAGGACACATCGCTTATCTCGTTAAGGTAATGCTCAATAAATGCGCAAACACGCATCCTTTTTGTTCCAAACCCCCCCCCTTCCCGTGAATTGTAACAAATTGTTTCGATCAAGACCTACTTTTTTTTTTTAATTGATCGAAATTGGGTCGACAATTGTTTACGGCGGACAGCGTAGGTTTTAGCGTGACCGTTGTCGCGGCTTTAAATAACCTTTGAAATGTTAAGGCCAATTGAATCATTCAATTTTCATAATAAAAGTGATGTAATTCTATCATTTTCCCCCCAGTTACCTTTTACTTAAAAAAAATAAATAAATAAAAATAAAAATAAAAGGTGTGAAGTTCAAATTGAAACCATTAGAAGATTGGATGCGTAATTCGAGGATCTGAGAACATTCGGCACTTTAACGCGCAATTTATGTTAATTCCCGTCTTAAAGTCATTAGATTATGTCAGCGTCCGAAAAATATTATTTTTTCCTCTCTCTCTCTCTCTCGACCTATTCAATTCATCTATATTCGGACGCCGCCATTTCCTTGAGAACGAAGGACACGACCTAGTAAAGCCCACCTACAAAAAAAAAAAGAAAAGTTTTTCACATTGCCCCCCCCCCCCACATCTCGACTCTTTCCACAGTTCATGGGAAACACGGAAGTGGACCAACCAAAGGGCATCGAAGTGGTCAAAGAGGGCATACGAAAATTGAAATTCAACCAACAGTTGAAAAAATCCGAGGGAACCAAAATTCCCAAAGTCGAACTGACCATAAGCATCGACGGAGTTGCGATTCAAGAGCCCAAAACGAACGTAAGTTTTTTTGTTTTTTTTATCGGCATTTATACGTGTCGTATCTTTGTAGAATAATCATCATCAATTTACGAGGAAACAACAAAAATTTGTTGTTGTTTTTCTCTCGCGCAATATGAAATTGATAAAAATGCATGAAAGAAGGTTGTGACATGTATAGAAGATAGGGGAGGACTTTAAAAAAATGATTTAATGGACGCGGAATGCGAGGCTTGCGTTCTCTGGTTATTAATGGTCAGTTACGCAATTTTGAGTAGGAAGCTACAATTTTTCCAGTCACGTGTACGGGATACGGTGGATTTGGGGGGGGGGGAATGAGAGTAATAACATGCTTTCTTCAATAACTAGAGCGCACAACTTCTTAATCACTAATAAGCCCCCACCCCCACCACACCACCACGAAAAAACGTAAAATTTGAGTGCTTGAAACTGAATAGCACCCATCAGCCGGGCACGTTTACTCTGGGAGAGGGGGGGCCCTTCTCAGTGGTTGATTGACGTTTTTGGGAAATGATAATTCTAATTTTTTGGCACATAAATATTGTATTTTCGAGGGTAAATTGACTGTTTCCTGAACAGTCGTAAAATTCGAAGCTTCACCTGTGTGTTTGGCTGGGTATTATGGTGAGGGGGAGTAGTGTGAACGTGGGACTCAACAAGTGGAAATACATATAGCAGGAGCCGAGTAGAAACTGCACCATTTCACTGTCTTACCTCAGGACCTTTCCAAAATCCCCCTCCCCCCAACATCTTCCTTACTATACATCATCATAACTATTTTTTCTCTTTTTTTTTTTTTTTTTTTAGAGAATCATGCACCAGTACCCGCTTCACAGGATATCGTACTGCGCCGACGACAAGGGAGAAAAGAAATTTTTCTCATTTATCGCTAAAGAAGGCCCAGACTCTGAGCGACACATGTGTTTCGTTTTTGTCAGCGACAAACTAGCCGAAGAAATCACGCTGACGATTGGTCAAGCGTTCGACCTTGCGTATAAGTGAGTTTGATTGCGCCTATCTTTTTTTTTTTTTTTTTTTACATTTTCCCCGTATTCGCTATCGTTTTTCGAAAAACGAGGGAAAAAAATTGTCTAAAAATAGCCTTCGCGTCTCTTCCATAAACAACGCTTTCATGTTTTGCTGTCAATCAAAAGAAGAAGAGAGAAAAAAATCTGCGCTTAGGGGGAAAGGGGTCTAGGAGTCTTGCACGTAAACAATCACAATTTTCTCCTATTCATTCGGTTATGTTCTTTTAATAAATCCGTCTGAAACCCCCACCCCCTCCGTCAAAGACTGGAACAACTTTTCTCTCTTTTTCTCTTTTAGTTGGTAAAGCAAGAGAGACTAACGACAAAAAATTTTGAGTGTCTGCATGATGGTGGGAGGGTAGGGAGTCCTCGTTGATGAAACCGTGACGAATAGGAAGAGTCTACTTTCTACTCTTTTTTTTTTTTTTTATCTCCCTCATTTAAAGTTTCAGCTCGCCGATTGGCGCAAAAAAAAATGCAAAAACCCATAAGTTTCCTGCTTTCCACTATGGCATTGGGCAGTTTGCTTCGCACTGCCAACCAAGTGAGATCTGGCAATATGTCAAACCGTCCGCTCCGTCGTGCGATCGACACCGTGCCTCTGAATAGCCTCCCAAGGTCACGCTCGTGACTTCCCCGGTAATCCCTTTACAGACCACCGTTTACACTAGAAACCAGGCGGGATAACGAGTTCTCTTCAAAGAGAAAAAAAAGGGGGGGCAGGACCGTGATGGTAGAACTCTATGGGGCCCTTTCATGACAACTGCCACCATCCACCTTGAACTGTTTTTTTACAGGCCCCAGCAAAGCACCAACCACCGAAAATCTGGAACCATAAAAAGTACTAACCACACTAAAGCCGCAATCACAGTAAACGTCCAACCACAGCAAAGCTCCTAACCACAGCCAAGCTCCAACCACAGCAAAGCTCCTAACCACAGTCAAGCCCGAACCACAGCAAAGCTCCTAACCACAGTCAAGCTCCAACCACAGCAAAGCTCCTAACCACAGCCAAGCTCCAACCACAGCAACGCTCCTAACCACAGTTAAGCTCCAACCACAGCAAAGCTCCTAACCACAGTCAAGCTCCAACCACAGCAAAGCTCCTAACCACAGCCAAGCTCCAACCACAGCAACGCTCCTAACCACAGTTAAGCTCCAACCATAGCAAAGCTCCTAACTACAGTCAAGCTCCAACCACAGCAAAGCTCCTAACCACAGCCAAGTTCCAACCACAGCAACGCTCCTAACCACAGTTAAGCTCCAACCATAGCAAAGCTCCTAACTACAGTCAAGCTCCAACCACAGCAAAGCTCCTAACCACAGCCAAGCTCCAACCACAGCAAAGCTCCTAACCACAGTTAAGCTCCAACCATAGCAAAGCTCCTAACCACAGTCATGCTCCAACCACAGCAAAGCTCCTAACCACAGCCAAGCTCCAACCACAGCAAAGCTCCTAACCACAGTTAAGCTCCAACCACAGTTAAGCTCCAACCATAGCAAAGCTCCTAACCACAGTCAAGCTCCAACCACAGCAAAGCTCCTAACCACAGCCAAGCTCCAACCATAGCAAAGCTCCTAACCACAGTCATGCTCCAACCACAGCAAAGCTCCTAACCACAGTCAAGCCCGAACCACAGTCAAGCTCCAACCACAGCAAAGCTCCTAATCACAGTCAAGCTCCAACCACAGCAAAGCTCCTAACCACAATCAAGCTCCAACCACTGCAAAGATCCTAACCACAGCAAATCACATAACCACAGCAAAGCACGAAAACACAGCAAAGCTCGTAACCACGGCAAATCTTCAAACAACAACAAAATAAGCTCCAAACTTCGGAAAAGCATCAAAACACACATCAAAATTACAAATCGATGCAAAGCCCCCGACCACAGCAAAGTTCCTATAGAACAAACAGATCTAACCAATCAATCCTCCACCCACAGTTACGGTTCGAATCAAAGCTCCAACCACACAATTGGCCCTACCGGAGATCCAACCACAGCAAAGCTTCAACTATTGTAAAGCGTTTCAAGGGTTAAAATGAGGTTAAACTATTTCCGAAATCCGGGCCCCCAAGGAGAAGGCCGGGCCCGGGAATAACGATAAACCCAGCGACCCCTCCCTCTCTACAATAGTGACGAGACGTCCTACTTTCCCTCGACATGTCCTACTTTTTAGAGCGTTCGGGCTCATTTTTCAGGTGTCCTTTTACTGTCCTACTTTTCGGTCTCAACTTATAACGTCTGGTGAACTCCAAACATCTTTCACGTTCATCTTTTTTAAAAAAAAAAAAAAAAAGCAGGGCTTAGCCGCAGTACGTCCCACAACCGTTTCCACTCCCCCGTCTGCCTGATTCAATACCGATTCCGTGTGTTTGGCATTTTCAGGAACAAATTCCCCCTACTCCAGACTTCAAGAAACTCAAAATTCGCGGATTTCTGATATTCCAAGACTGAATTTTGCAGATTCATCCCATTCAAATTCCATATTTCGTGGGGTTTGCTATTTCAAAACCCAAATTTTGTGGGTTTTGCTCCTTCGAAAACAAGGAGATTTTCGCTCTTTCATAACCAAATGTTTCAAATTTGGCACCAATTTCACGGATTTTTGTAATTTCTCACCCCAATTTCGGGTTTTCACGAAACAGTGAGTTTTGCTCTGACAATCCATTTTTATGGACTTTTGCTCTTTCATAACCGAATTTCGTGGTCTTGGCTCCTTTAAACCCCAATTTCGGGGATGTTTGCCTGATCAAAACCCAAAATTCAGCTATTTATAAGATCAGTCTCGCAGTTTCGGTTGATTCGAAAAACTAATATGGCGGAAAACAAACGAAAGAAAACCATATTTAATGTGATTTTGGCGTTTTCAACCTCCAATTTTGGTTTTCTATAACAAGTGTTTCAAAATTTAGAAGCTTAAAAATCAAATTTCATGGATTTTTGTTATTTGCATCCAACTTTTCGCGCCAGGCGTTCTCCGACGTCACCCAAAGCGTGAAGTTCCGTCACTCACTCAGGCTTGGGAGTGGTGGGATGGGTGGAGGGGCCAGCTCCCTACTAGGACCCAAATTGTGGTGAAAGCTGGAGGGAGGGAGGTGTCTTAAACATCTCCAACCGGCCTTCTTAAACGATTACGAAATTTTTCAATCGATGCTGTTTTCTTCGAAAGTTTTTCCAAATTTAAAGACCAGGTCAAAGGGAGCGCGATTTTAAATTTGTTGGTACTTTTGGAGGAGGAAGCGTTCAAAGACACGATTTTCGACTGTTTTAACTCCTCTTTATTCTTCTACTCGAACGAATTAACAAATTCTTTCAAGTTTTTAAGGCTCGATAAACAGTGTGCAGTCCACTGCTTCTACCAGTCCCTTTTACGGCACCTTTACCTCGGCCATTAGGGACTCTATCCCACTTGACAATCGGGATCAATAATTATGGACCGTTTTGATTAATAATTGATCATTAACCGCGGAGTGGCCCAATGGTTTTTTGTTGTTTTCTTTCATATATTAGCCGCGTACACTCACATCGTGACTTTATATATCCTTTGATTTTAATCTCCGAAACCTTGGACTGAATGTATAACGCTAAAAAAGGACTGGCTTGTCTATTATCTTGAATGTCATTAATTTTTTTTTTTTTTTTTGCGACTCCCCATTATATCCGCGGTGAATTAATGAGTTTTTTTTTGTTTTTTAATTAATTGCAGACGATTTTTAGAAACATCCGGTAAAGAATTAGAAGTTCAACGAAGGGTCATGTTGCTTCAACAGAGGGTAAATCAGCTCGAGACTGAGTCGACCGTATTGCGGCAGAGGTTGAGCGATGTGCTGAACGGGCACGCTAGTGTGAGTTTATTTGAACCGTATTTTTTGGGGAAGGAAAAATGTTGACTTGCCTATTATCTGCAGGATCTGATGGGATACATGAAAAAGAACAAAATAACGAACATGTTGGTTGTTGATGAAGCGAAAACTGAGGCTGCTAACAATAATAACAATAGCAACGGAATCTCAATGAACGGTTCGTCGACGCCTGAAACGAATGGTGGGCTGTTGCTGAATTTGAATGAAACCCCACCGGCTTCGTTGGTACCTCCAGTGCCTCCGAGATCTTTCGAAAGGAACAGCTTTATCAAGTGAGTCTTTTGGGGTATTTTCTGTAGTATAGACGGGTCCGAACTGATTTGTGGTTTTCGGTGCAGTGACACACCGTCAGTTGGTACGAAACTAGAAGGCCTTCTTCTCGACGATCTCGAGGATGACTTTAATCCACGAGCTTTCGAAAACACGTCGTCATCGCAGCAGCAGCAACAATTACCCCCGCCATTCGCTCCACTGCCGTCAACCGCTCCCGGTCTAACACTGGGACAGACCCTATTCGGTGGCAACAACAACGGAGTAACAACCAATGGAACGGTGATGGCATCGTCACAACCGACGCCGTTGCTAGCGCCGCCTCCTCGATCGGCTGGTGGAATGAGCATGGGACGCGGCGAACGAGGAGGAGCTGTCAGTGGTGGAGGAGGCGGTGGCGGCGGCGGTTTCACGAATAAAGCGTCGTCGCCCGCTACCGACCCATTTGGAATGGACGACTTTGGGTCAAATAATTTGGAGTCGGCCATTGGATTGCTGGACAAAAAGATCCTTGAAATGAAGGTGGGTGACCCTCCCCCCCCCATTCATCCCTTTCCATAAACTTGAAATTAAATTTCACCCCATCAACAGGACGGTTTCAGCCGTGGGTTAACATTCGGGAACGAAGACTTCTCAATAGAATCTCTCGACCCACTTAGAAAATGAGCTCCCCCCAACCGGTATAGTTCGCTAAATTACGATTATAATTAAAAAAATTGCCCGTTTTTCTTTACTGTTTTTAAATTCATCTAATCGTTGTTTTGAGAAAGAGCGAAGAGGGGAAATTAAAGGAAAAACCAAGTTCCCTGTATATAACTCGTAGTATTATTTACTTATATTGAACAAAAATAGTATCAATCGCTGTACGTACAAGTTAAAAAAAAGTCTGTTCGAGTTTTCAATGAATGCATGTTTTTAGAGTGAGAGCGAGTAGTGTGCATGATCTGAACAAGTTATTGGACTAAAAATGCATGTAAATTCCCGTTAATAAAATAATTTAGTCCTAAAAAAAAACAATGAATTTATTAGATAGGCAAAATTTGTTATAAAATATTAAACGAGAGATTTATATTATTGTTATTACATAATAATTATTACTGTGGATGAATAATTAGAAAAATGAAGTCATATGTTAAATCGAAACACTTTTTTTTTCTACTTGTGAGTTCACATCACGCCTAAATTACGGTGTCTTCCAACTATGACGTGGACCGAATGGCTGTCCACTGTCGGAGACTGGGTACTACATCAGTCTACCAAGGCAACTTTCAAGTAAAACTGCCCGAGTTCACCACCTACCGTGGTGTTTAAAAACGCTCTCCCCCCCCCCCCCGTTTTTTAGAATAATTATCACCATAGCGGTGCTTTTAAATCTGACTGCAACCGCTCTTGTATATGTCTTCACGGGATGCCTAAAATCGGTTCAAGATGACGCTCGGGCTCGAATAAAAAACCAGACTTTCTCGGCCGTTGATCCTCGACAGTGAGAAACACTGGGTGGTTGGAAGGGTGGGTGTGGGGGTAGATTAGCTTAAAATTGCGTTTGTTTCCAGCGATGAGGGCGACAACGAGTGCGACATCACTGGTAAAACATCGGTTGAAAGTAGCGACGTGGAATTAGTGCCATGCGTAATTTAGTACATTTTGACACCAATGCCTTGTGTGCGATGTGCCTAATTGAATAAATCAAAACATTTAGCCTCGCGTGGACACTGTGATCAGGGAAATAATCGATTTTTGGGATAAAGCCAAAGAAGAAATCGTAAGAATGTCTCAATTAGACATTGGGGATGACGTAAAAAGTCTTCTGTTGAAAACCATTCAAGAGGGCTACAACAGGTTGAGGTACTGCCTTCGCTGTTGGGCCGTCCAAATTGATTTTGTTCGTAGCTGAGAACGCTCAGATTATTCCCACACCGTCGGCAAAATGGTGATATGCAAGGCTGTTTCAAAACCCCGCTCGCAACCTGCAAGGGTTCTGTTGGTGGGGGGTGGAGAGGGGGCCGCTTTCTTTCATTCTTTTTGTTGGAAAGGACGTCCCTAAAATTGGAAACTAAAAATCTGTTTAAATCGACAATTTAGATGCAAGTTACTACACGAGCTTGAACTACCCCAGGAGCGTGTCGAATGGCTGCTCGGCTACGAGCAAGGCTATCACAGTCAAATTATTAACGAAATGCGAAGAATTCTCCTGTCACCCGACAACGACCAAACGGCAGTGGTCAAAACGGATTGCCAAGAGCCCGATCTGATTCAATCAGTACAGGACAGTGTACGCACGATGGTGAGTGTTCAGGCCTTGGGGAACTCGGTGATCCGTCACACGACCGCATTAATTATTTGTTTCAGCGCGTGTTTACTGAGGACAAGTCGGTTCAAAGCGATACCGATTTGGTAAATGATTCGGCCCAAAAATCAGTTTTAGGTATAAAGCTCTTAACATAGTGCACAGTGTAAAACTGCAAACCAACGGTGCGTTTTGCTTTTTTCAAGATTTCACGAGAACAAACGACGAATTGCAAAAAGCTGTCGAAAATCTCCTCGCCTCATTGCAGCGCTCCATTAAGAAGCGGCGGAGATTCCGAGAGCCGGTTGGTTGTCTAGCGACAGAAGAGTCACAAATAATGACTTGAAAGTTCAGCCAAAAAATAAATTGAAAAAACACAGAAATGCCCGAAAATTTATTTTGAAAATTTCAAATCCTCACTTGCCTTTACGTTAATGTCCTCCTCCTTTTCTATAAGGGAAGGCCACCAAAAAGCTTAAAAACTTGGATTTTAGGTTTTCAAAGCGTTAAGTAGCAGCTAATATTGAGAACAAGCGCTCATTTGCCAATAAAATTACGAATAATACACCAATTCGATATATCTGAAGGACACTTCGCGGACAAAACGAAGGAAATTACGCTAACCTCCAACTTTCAACAGGTCTTTAATATAGGCGGATAAAATTGAGAAGGCGTTCTAATGTGCTAATCATGGGACAAGTGCCAACGCGACAAAAAGTTGGGGAAAAGCGCTAATATTCCAAATAGCAAGAAAGCGCTGATTTACAACGAAGACAAATCACCAACTATTAGTGGCCAAAAATGGAGAAAAATAATTGGGAAAAAGCGCTGATTCACAGCTATAAAATTGACAGATAACAAAGCAGCAAACCAAAACGCCCCGAAAAAACGCCAATAATTCGTGATTTCTCCGGGCAAGATGGGACTGAAATGGAGACAAAAGCTAATTCCCGCCTAGAATGGAAAAAATTCTCATTTGTAGCTAAAATTGAGTAAAAACTTGAATTTTTGGCTAAAGTTGGCAAACTCGGCAACTCATCAACACAGAACCCTTAACGTAACTCCGTCCTCTGGTACGGAAACTACAGCAGTTTAGTCTCCCAAACTAAGACTCTTCTGTCATACAGACGAATGGCTCCTTGTCAGGAACTTGCAGTCTTGCAGGCCTGTAAACTGTCGAGTTATAGTCTTCAACACGTGCGTTCGACCAGCTCATGATCTTAGAAAAAGGCAGTTTTTCTGAAAAGATCGCAGGATGTCTGGCACTGAAGGAGGTCGCACGCAATTGAGATTTTCACGGAGCTTTGGCTTTTTACGGGCGTTTGAATTTAAAAAAAAAAAATAGTTGTTCGACCCCTGCCTCGGTCTGGATATTCGCCTCTCCATCTGAAGATGGTTGTTGCACGACACCGGCTCCACACTCACCCCGCGAAACGAGCGTGAAGAGCGCGGATGTTAGTGTGTAGGCCATTCGCGGTCTTTCCAGTAGCGTACCGACGTAGGGGCGAGGGGGGGGCGGACCGACCCGGGCCCCCTGTCAAAGGGTGCCCCCGAAAATCTTAAAGATGGAAAAATTACGATCTTTAGATTCTGTGTTCATGAAAGTGGGGTAAGTAAAAATGAGTTTTGCTGTGCGGTTGGACAGCGATATTGGCTCTTTTCGACGATTTTCAGCCCATCCGACCTGGGGCCGTTAGGAAAAACTCACGTGAGGTGGTCGCTATGGTGAGATAGTTTTATTTGTGATGTACCGTCATTGGATTTAGCGTGCGAGAATTTGGAAAGCGTCAGGGACGATTCGTCATTTGACAGTGGTTGAACTGGCTGATCAGGCCCTATAAGGGGCTGCTGCCCGTACTGACAATTCACGCCATCCCCCACCCCCACATTTCGCCACAGAATCTGACAGTTTTGACTTGAAATCTGTCAATTACCTTCCACATGGCATAAGATCACAAAACTTGATTTCGAGATTCAGCAGCAGACAATTCGGGCTCCCAACATGGGGTTTTAGATCCCATTCACCTCAAACAGTGGAGTACTCAAAACTCTCACAACAATTACGTCCTGTAAACTGTCAATTTCAGCCCGGAACACAGTCAATTTTGCTCTCATAAGGAGCACTAGTACACCATAAAGAGCCCCATAAAATCTCCAAAAATGAGCGTTTCACGTTGAAATTAGGTTTAGCAGATTTTCTGGACTTAAAGCAACCCGAAAAGGTCCGAGCACGTCCAGCTTTTTCCTTGGACTTCTGCAGACCCAATGCAGTAGTGTACCGAGGTACGGGGGGACAGGGTCGCCCCGGACCCTCTATCAGACAAAAATCGGTAATAATCGTGGCTATAGCTGCTAAAAAGCGCTGATTCATGGACTCGCGATGCAACTTCCAGACTAAAATTAAGAAAAAAATCGCTGACGCGCGGTACGAGGAGGCCATTCTACGAATAAATTGTGGAAATCAACGCAAAAGTGTTGTATTTGGGCAAACCCCAAATCGGCGCGGTTAAAGTTGAGAAAACACGCTATAATATTGACAAACAAAAGACGCTTTCAGGTTAAATTGGACAAAAATGGCAAATTCACAACTGAAGTGGCGTAAAATCGCCCATTCGCGTATGAAAAATGGAATAGGATGCTGAATGGCCGCAAAATTAGAACAAAACGCTATTTCACAGCTGAAATTGGGAAAAATCGCTAATTTACAATATGCAGATAGAACGTTGTGGAAAAACGTTAATTCGCGGATACAAAATGAAGAAAATCACTAATTCGCGGCAAAAATTGAAAAAATCACCAATTAGCACAGCCAAAATTAAGAAAAACGTTAATTTTCAGTTCAAATTGGGGAAAAGTGCTAATTCTCAGTTGAAAATGGAAAAAATTGATAATTTGCAGCTTAAATCGAGTCAAACGCCAATTCTTGGCAAAAATGGACAAAACTCGGTAGGTAATGCACGGGCTGGTAACGCTACAACGCTGCTAAAGTTGAGAAAAAGCGATAATTCGCTGCTGAAATTGAGGGACGTCACTAATTCTCGAATTAAGTGTCGTGAAATTTATAATTTAAGTATGATGATTTTTTGACAGAAATGGATGAATAGATGTAAATTTTTTGGTTTGAAAAAGGTTTTAACAAAAAAATTTACATTTAAAGAATTCAAATTCGCACCTTCTGAAGGCATTTTTGTGACTAAAATTAAGAAAAATGGCAAATTCATGCATGTCTATAGTATAATGTCAAAAAATACGCTAATTCACGGTTAGAACTGCCGTGAAGTAATAATCTATACCTATAAAAGTTATGCGGTGGTAAAATGAGAAAACCCGCTAGTTTGCGGGTAATATTTAGAAAATAAAATATTCAACCTGGTCAAAATTGAAAGAAAGATTAATTTTAAGCCTAAAAATTGAGAAAATTGCTAATTCGCGGCTAAAAATGGAAAAACTCGCCCATTTACAGCTAAAATTGCGCAAAACGCCAATTTGAGACTGAAATTGAGAAAATCCGCTAATTCACAGGTTTGAAACGCTACGACGCTATCGCCGCTACAATTTTAAAAAAGCATTAATTCGCGCTTGAAATTGAGAAAAATTCTAATTTGCACCAAATGGGACATCCTAATTTACTGACAACCAGGGAATCGACCCGGCAACCCGCATAACTTCAAATGGTTGTAAATTCCTCTTGACCCTGAACACTACATAGCAAATGCCTACCTCCACAAGCATTACTTTTTCAAAATACCAAGTACCACTGGTACTTTACTCCGAGTGCCACACATACAAAACGCCCGGCAACCCGCATAACTTCAAATGGTTGTAAATCCCTCTTGACCCTGAACACTACATAGCAAATGCCTACCTCCACAAACATTACTTTTTCAAAATACCAAGTACCACTGGTACTTTACTCTGAGTGCCCGCGCCTCGCTAATCGTTCTCCCATTTTGTCCCCCGAATGCCCCATGAAGACGTCCCTGCGTCCTCTGGTTTTTCTCCGTTGCTGGCGTTGCCGACGAGACGACTTTCCCCGGGCGCTGGTCAAAAACTCTCTCCTTCCGACGCTGGCCAAAAACACTCTCCCCCGGCGATCGCGTCTTCCTTTTCCGTTTGGCCCTTTCATCCCCCCACTTCTTCGCTGACGAAACGCGTCGCAATGTGGGTTCTAACGCACTCCTCTTTTTTATCATATTATATAATTAAGGTAGGGTTCGCCTGCCTGAGCCAAGCAGCTCGCCACGACTCCCCCCCCCCCCCAATATCACCGCTAGGGTGGGTGTGACCCATAACAATTGGTTGGACTAATCGTTCTTTAACGGTCGATACTGACTATTTGGACATGACGTGGGAACTCGCTGTTCGCTCGTCCCACGTGTGATACAAAATTCCAGAAAAGCCTTGTTAAATTTTAGATTATTTATTACGTGTTTTTGCATTGTTTTTTGTAATTAATTCATTTATTTTACGCGAAGGTCGATTTACATGGGCTCGGTTTTACGTTAGTATGAAAGTCGTTGTTAAGGGGAGGGGTTACATGGTTCACTCACGAATATTTATACCCTGGAGTACTTTGGACGCCACGGGGAAGTCCGACTTCCTGGTGCGCAGTCGACGAACAACCGCTCAACAACGGAGTCAAGGTTTTACAGCGAACGCTCCGAAGGACCGGCGATTTGCAGCCGGATGAGACAGAGGACAAAAGAGGAAAAGACCGGAGCTCGCGCCTCGCTAATCGCTCTCTCATTTTGTTCCCCGAATGCCCAACGAAGATGTCCCTGCTTCCTCTGGTTTTTCTCCATTGCTGGCGTTACCAACGAGACGACTTTCCCCGGGCGCTAGTCAAAAACTTACTCTCCCCGCGATCGCATCTTCCTTTTTCGTTTTTCCCTTTCATCCCCCCACTTCTTCGCTACCGAAACGCGTCGCAATGTGGGTTCTCACGCACTCATTATTTTACGGCCTTCATTCGATATAATATAATTAAGGTAGGCTTCGCCCGCCTGAGCCAAGCCGCTCGCCACAACTCACCCACCGCCACCCAATATCATCGCTTGGTGAGTATGACCCATAACAGGCTTTTGTTTGTTTGTGTTAACATTGCTCTGACATGACGTCTGACGTGGGAACACTTGGGATGATGCGTGTCCCAGCAATGTGAACGTTCACATACAAAAGCCTATGTTGGACTTTCACATCACATGTGGGACAGCGTGTTCCCGCGTCAAGTCCGAATAGTCTGTATTGACCTTGATGCTTAGTTTGAAGACCACAAAAAAAGCAACAACAAGTACCCATTCGCGTTTTTCATCGATCGCTTTATATAGCTTTTGCTATGTCGTGTTCAGGGTCAAGAGGAATTTACAACCATTTGAAGTTATGCGGGTTGCCGGGCGTTTTGTATGTATGGCACTCGGAGTAAAGTACCAGTGGTACTTGGTATTTTGAAAAAGTAATGCTTGTGGAGGTAGCCATTGGCTATGTAGTGTTCAGGGTCAAGAGGGATTTACAACCATTTGAAGTTATGCGGGTTGCCGGGCGTTTTGTATGCATGGCACTCGGAGTAAAGTACCAGTGGTACTTGGTATTTTGAAAAAGTAATGCTTGTGGAGGTAGGCATTTGCTATGTAGTGTTCAGGGTCAAGAGGGATTTACAACCATTTGAAGTTATGCGGGTTACCGGGCGTTTTGTATGTATGGCACTCGGAGTAAAGTACCAGTGGTACTTGGTATTTTGAAAAAGTAATGCTTGTGGAGGTAGGAATTTGCTATGTAGTGTTCAGGGTCAAGAGGAATTTACAACCATTTGAAGCTATGCGGGTTGCCGGGTCGATTCCCTGGTTGTCAGTAAATTAGGATGTCCCCCAAAAACTGAATATACGCCTATTTGCGGATACTGAAGGGCAACTTTTCAGGCTGAAATTGAAAAAAAGCGCCAATTTATGGCAATAGGTGAAGAAACCGCTAATTCGCGAGTAAACTGAGAAAAATCGCTCATGCACTACGAACGGTGAACCAAAAAAATCCTAATTCTTGAAAAGTCCCCCTGTTTCGCGGCTAATGTTGAGGTAAACACTTAAGAAAAACGTTAATTTCCTGCTAAAACTGAGAAAAGTGTTAACCCCCATGTGAAAAAAATTTGAAAATCGGTAATATGCTGCTAAAATTTAGGATAACGCCAAAACTCGTGGTTAAATGAAACATCGCTCACGGGATAAAAACGATACTTTGCTGCTAAAGTTGAGAAAATGCGCAAATTCATGGCTATGGGAGGGGGTGGGGCAAAACAGCTAATCTGCGGCTGAAATTGAGAAGAACGATACACTCGGCCAAAATTGAGAAAAGCGCTAATTTGCGGGTAGAGTCCAAAAATCGCCCTTAACTGAGAGATTGAGGCTATGATGAGGCCAGCAAGATGTCCAAATTCAAGAGTGTGCTGGCTGGGTGGAATGATGACTAAAATGTGAAATTACTCCCCTCCACTCACCTTTACGAGATTTCAATCTGATCTCCCCCCCCCCTAGGACAAATTCCAACCTACGCCACTGCGTGACAACCACTCTTCATTAACATGTCTGATTAGCACTAATTGTCGTTCAATCTCAAAAATTGAAAAAAAAAAAGACAAAATGAACCCATAATGCATTTTTTAAGGTCCATTTACACGACCAATTTTTTAAGGCAATTATTGCACGAAAGCGAATTGCAGCAATAGCCGAAAATTGCCCAGCAATAAACTCCCCGTTTCGTGCAATTTTTTCCCTTCCGAGAACTCCCTCTTTTCTTGAAGCAATAATTGCATCGAATTGTCCAGTATTGCTCACTGTTGTCCAATCCGGCGACTACTTTTTCTTGCAATTTTTCAAGTCCACGGAGGTTGGATAATTATTGCACGTTTTCGGCAATTTTTGGACCCGGGCCACGAGGGGTGGACAAGATACTTGAGTATTTAAAATACTTTGTATTTTAAATACAAAATACAAAATTGTATTTAAATACTTTTGGAAAAGTATTTGTATTTCTGTATTTAAAATACATTTTTGAAAGTATTTTGGGCTTTGTATTTGAAATACATTTTCAAAAGTATTTTGTATCTCACACTCAACGAAAATACAAATACAAATACTTTTAATTTCAACGTTCTTTAGTTTCCACTTCTTCGCCACCATTCACCAGTATAACCTAACTTAGTGACACCATATTTGGCACAAAAACCCGGTGTACTAACAGCCTTCGATTGACGTTTTCATTTTTCGAAAAAGTTGAGAGGGAAGGGTAGTCATGGTGGGAGGTGGAAGTTCCGAATTCCTTGTTAGCACAACTGCCGCAAAAATGATGCTAGCGGATGGAAACTTGGCACAAAAATGCATCATACAGAGCCCTAGCCTACAAGTACACAAAGCTGTACAAGTAAACAAAACTCGTGGCAGTTATTGCGAAAAACAACGCTAATTCGAGTTTAAACTGGACCAAAATGGCAAATTCACAACTCAAATGGCGAAAAATCGCCTATTAATAATAAAAAAAAAAGAGAATAGATAATGTGCTAATTCGCTGAAAAATTATCAGAAAACGCTATTTCACAGCTGAAATGAAGAAAAATCAATAATTCGCGGCTGAAATTGAGAAAACGAAAATCTGTATAGCTTCTGAAAGAATCGAGGCTCAAACTGAGAAACAGCGCTAATCCGTAGAAAAAAATTGCTCACGCGGGCTAAAACCTAAAAAAACTACGCGGCTAGAATTGACAAAAATATTAATTAGCGAGGCCAACTTCAAGAAAAACACTAATTTTCAACTCAAACTGAGAAAAAAGTGCTAATTGGCTGCTAAAAAATGGCTAAGCTGCAGCAGAGAATGAGGAAAACACCAAATCGTGGCTAAAATGAGGAAAATCGCCAAACAAACGAAAGAGTCCCTACTGCACTGCTAAAATTGATTAAAAGCGCTAACCCGTGGCCAAAATTGGTTAAAGTTGTAGCGTGCCAACAGCTAACAAACGTCAATTTTTATTTTGTGAAATAACAAATATGATGTTAAAAAAACAACATAAGTCAGTTTGATCGCGAGTTCGTATTTTCCCAATTTTTTCATTGTCGTTTTAAAAAAGATCTCTAAATTTTTCGTTGGCCGTTATTTTGTATACCGAAGAGAGCGCGACCCACAAAGTCACTAAACCTTGAAAAATTGACAAAACGCAAATGCGTAGCTTCTGTTCGAGGCTAAAACTAAACAATAAACGCTAATCCATAGCAAAAATTGAAGGAAAAATGCCAACGTGGGACTGAAGTGTAAAAAAAAAACCAGCAAATATTGAAAAATTCAGTATAATTAGCCTGTCATAAATAAATAAAAACTCTCGTTTTCAGCTCAAATTGGGGAAAAGTGTTATTCCCGGTTAAAATTTGAGTAAATCACGAATTCGTGGCTGAAAAATTAAGGTAATTCGCGAATTCACAGATTATAGAACCGCTTCAAATCAGCTAAAGTTGAAAAAAAACGCTAATTTAAGGCTAAAATTGAGGAAAATAATTGCGGATAAAGTGTGGCGGAATTTCTAATTCCGCCTTCTGACAACAACTTTGTGGCTAAAATTGAGGTAAACGGCAAATTCATGGTTATAAGTAAAAGAAAAAACACTGATTCGCGGCTAGAACTGAGATGAATCCCTATTCTACATATAATTAAAATTTAAAAAAATCACTAATGCGGTGCCAAAATGTAAAAGAACCCGCCAATTTGCGGCTAATATAGAGAAAATCAGTAATTATTCTGGCTAGCCCAAAGAGAAAAGTTAATTTTCAGCCTAAATTGAAACAAAAAGTGCTAATTCACTGTCAAAAATGGAACAATTGCCGATTTGCAGTAAAAATATGGGAAAACGCCAATTCGTGGCTAAAATGAACAAAATTCGCTAATACACGGGCTAGAAATAGCTACTGCACTGCTAAAATTACGAAAAAGCTCTAATTTACGGCTAAAATTGAGACAAATTTAAATTTGCGTCAAAAATTGGAAATACGTTAATTCCCGGCTTCCTCGTGATACTTTGAGGATAAGTAAAATAAAAAAACACTGATTTTCGCGGCCTAGAACTGAGATGAAGCATATTCTACGTATAATTAAGATGAAAAAAAATTACTAATGCGGTGCCAAAATGTAAAAGAACCCGCCAATTTGCGGCTAATATAGAGAAAATCAGTAATTATTCTGGCTAGAATAAAGAGAAAAGTTAATTTTCAGCCTAAATTGAAACAAAAGTGCTAATTCACTGTCAAAAATGGAAGAATTGCCGATTTGCAGTAAAAATATCGGAAAACGCCAATTCGTCGCTAAAATGAACAAAATTCGCTAATACACGGGCTAGAAATAGCTACTGCACTGCTAAAATTGTGAAAAAGCGCTAATTTAAGGCTAAAATTGAGACAAACTTAAATTTGCGTCAAAAATAGGAAATACGTTAATTCGCGGCTTCCTCGGGATACTTTGAGGCTAAAATTGAGAAAAAGCTCTAATTTATGGCTATGAGTGAAAAACTCGCAAATTCGCGGCTAAAACTGAGACGAAATCGCTATTCCGCAGTGTATGGTTACGGTGAACAAAAAATGCTAATTTGTGGTAAACATTTCGAAGAATTTTACGGCTAGTATTGAGTAATTTTCAGCTCATACTGAGTAAACCGCTAGAGAAAATCGCTAATTTGCAGCTAAAATTGTGGAAAACGCCAACTCGAGGAAAGTTAAGGAAACATCGCTGATTCACAGGATACCAAATCTACTTTGCTGCTAAAGTTGGGGAAAAGCGCATATTTATGTCTTTATGGGGTTTGTATGTCTTGGGGGGGGGGGATTAACCCGCTAATCAGTTGCTAATTTGCGGCGAAAAGCGGTAATTTGCTGTTAAAGTTGACAAAAAGCACTCATTCGTTGCTAAAATGGAGAAATTCGCAGTTTAAACTTGGCACAAGCACTGTTTAGCGGATAGACTGTGGAAATAGCGGTAATTTGCCTTCAATATATGGAAAAGGCTATGGCTAAAATTAGGAAAAGGCCTTAGAGGTTACCAATGGAGGTTTTATACATAGTTAGAGACTTTTAGCGGCCTCTTGAAGATTTCCGCCCCGGGCCCCGATATAGGTCCACCAGTGACCTCACCTCCTTTTCAGCTCACGATCCACCAGTGCTCGCCGGTTCGGTTCTAAATACTTCGTGACAACTTGCCTACTTTTCTTTGCGCATCGTGGCGCAGCGCCATTTCGCGTTGCTACATTTTGTCAACTTGTCTATTGAAGGACCTGATATTTTTGAATTATTTATGTTTCGTGTTTTTCGCACTATCTGCCGTCGAAATCGAATTTTTGAAAAGTATTTTAAGTTGTATTTGTATTTTATTCAAAATACAATCCAAAAAGTATTTGTATTTCAGTATTTAAAATACATTTTTGTAAGTATTTTGGGCTTTGTATTTAAAATACATTTTCAAAGTATTTTGCCCACCCCTGGGGGCCACCCATCTCCTGGTGGCCCGGATGACAATTCTCGGAAAAGAAGAAAGGCACAATTTTCTACAGTAGTCTAAAAGTAAAAGTTGAGCCATTTTTGTTGCTCAGAAATGGAGCAATTCACTGCAATACAATTGCAAAATCCCTCAACTATCCGCTGAGGGAAAATTGCTTCGTATTGCTGCAATTTTTGTAGAAAAGAATTGTCCAATAATTGCCGAATTGCTGCAATTTTTATTGCTCGTGTAAACGGGCCTTAAGGCCCCTACACACGTTCCGACACGACCGTCCTTACCTAGGATCCTAAGCTATAGGATCCTACGGTCGGAACGTGTGTAGGCCTGTCGGAGAGTCAAAACGGTCGGTCTCCTAGGCTACACCCGACGGGCTACCTTCCTTTTTCTTCTTGTCGGAACATGTGTAGAGCCCGTCCTATCCTAACCTCCACTCCTCTTGTCTCCCCTCAAGCGTCCCTCTTCCAGCTAGGTTGGTCGGTCTTCCTTTCAATCCCCACTTTTTATCGTTGCACTTTGTTATTGGCAGCTTCTTAGATGTTAAAAAAGCCTTTGATTCGGTGCAGCATCCAATACTTCTCGAAAAGCTGAGCAAGTACGGTGTCCGTGGTACCCCTCTGTCGCTAATTAAGTCATTTTTAACAGACCGTCAACAGTGTACTCGGTACAATGGCGCAGTGAGTGAAACTGTTACGATTAACTGTGGTATTCCTCAAGGAACGGTGATCGGGCCAGTGTTATTTCTTTTGTTTATAAATGAATTGTTGAATTTAAAATTATCTGGAAGTTTGTTTGGTTTTGCGGATGACACAGCTGTTATTCATTTTGGTAAGAATAGTGATATTTTGCTAGACTCGATTAATTTTGATTTGTTCGTTATTAAGTATTGGATGTGTTGTCACGGTATTTGTATTAATGTAAATAAGACTGCTATTGTAAGATTTTCTATTTCAAACACAAAACTTTTTGAGACTACTAAACGTATTTCTTTTCATGATTATGACTGTTTCGGGTCTGTAGTATGTTCGTGTCCTCCTATGCCATATAGCCGTAGCTGTAAGTATCTTGGGATTATATTGGACAGTAATCTTAGTTTTAAAGATCACATCATGACACTTGTTTCGAAATTAAGAAAGTTGTTTTATGTTTTTAAGGTAACACGAAATTTTCTGGTAGGAGAAGTTTTACGGACAATTTATTTTGGACTAGCGCATGCTCTTTTGGCGTATGGATGTTTGGTGCATGTAAGTCTAGTCTGAAGATTCTTCAGACAACCCAAAATATGATTATCAGGATTCTCTTGAAAAAGCCTCCTAGGTTTAATACTAGGTCGCTATATAGTGATTTTAAGGTTCCAAGAGTAAAGCAAATTTTCCTGATACAATCTTGTCTACATGTATTCAAAAGTGGTATTAGAGACCAACATGTATGTAAATTACGCCATATACTAGGACAGCGGTTTGCTCGAATGTCATTCTCCCGAAAATTGGTTGTGAGGTGTACCGGAGAAGTGCTTATGCAACGGCCCTTAAGCTATTCTACAAAGAACATGTAAATATAACTGGGTTTAGTTCCTACGCTAAGTTTAAGGCTTTTGTTAAATCAAAAATTTTAGGAGTTTAATTAATAAAAAATAGTATTTAAGTCAATAGTACTGTAGTAGTATTTAGGCATTAGTAAAGCAGTAGTAGATTAGGCTAGTTTTTCGGGACTCCACGGGGGGCCACAAGCCCAGCTTATTCCCCTGTGGGCTAATAGAATATCGTTTTTTGTAAATATGTATTATAAAAATGGTTGATGCCAATAAATTTCTTTTGACTTCTTTTTTTGACTTTGTCGGACGCTAACTGAACAGATGTGTTTTTTAAATAGAAAGGAAGGTCTTGTCGGAAGGTGTGTAGAGCACGTCCTACAGCTTAGGATCCTAGGGTAGGATGGTCGTGTCGGAAGGTGTGTAGGGGCCTTTAACACTGTTTGTTGTGAGTCGAAACTGGGTAACCGTGACGTCAAACTTTTGCGGCGTATTGCCTTGCCTGAAGACTTGCTTAAAAACAGATACTTTTTGGTGGTTTTTTCACGCGTTTTGGCTTCTATCTCGGAAGAAAAAAATAATAATAAAGAACAAAACAGGTCATTCAAAAGCTGACAAATATTAGACGTTTTTTTATGTTTTTTTTTTCAGCAATTTAAGCACTTAAATATTGATCGATTTATAGAGATGAAACTATCCAATCCTACAGAGAATTTAGTGCTCTTTCCAATGGACCATTTTTTCATCAGATACAGACGATTTACTAAGGAAAACCGTGGGTGCATTAAAAATTAGGAAAACCCCAATTGTCTCCAAAACCATAAGTAATCAGACCATGGTGCATAGGGTCATTTTGGTTCCAAATGTGACCAAGAATCACCCATTTCATTTATGCCAGACTTTTCCCTTGTACCATGTTGAAGATCAAGGGGTGGATACGCCCCTGGTCCAAGGGTTCGGGTTCGTCCACGTTGTGCTCCACTCCACGATTCAACTGTTTGTCTATCCTGGGCTAAGTTGGGTCTGCCTTTGGCCAATAGGTAAGCCCTCAACTCAGGAGCCCATGGTGGGTATTGAACTCTTTAAAGTCAGGTTTAGGGTTCTGCCTAACAGATGGATGGGTGAAATGGACAGCGAGGGGTCAGATATGGAAGTCGACCCGGTAGGAAATCAAAGGCCAGCTGAGGGAGCGGAGGGGCAATTAGCAACACAGCAACGGGGGGGGGGGATCCTCACCGTCCATGAGTTGGAGGAGGACCTGTTGCTGGGCTCGACGAAGTGAGGTGCGTCCAGGCTAACTTGCAGCACAGTAGGACCGCGGTTGCGGATGTAGCGGTCCTGATGAGTAGGGTAAGTTTTGAGGTGGGCCTGTTCCAGGAGCCATATGTCTCAGGGAACAGGGTATGTTATCTTAGAAATAAGGATTATAAGATTTTTTATACTGAGGGAGACCTGGCTCCGAGAGCATGTGTGGCTGTGTTGGCGAATTTTAACCCGATACAGTTGCGCTCCTTCAGAACCAGGGATCTCATTGCGGTCAGTTTCAGGGCAACCCTGCGAAATCAAGAGGTCAAGGAGGTCGTCGTGGCGTCGTGGTACAGAGCGATGGAGGAGGATGGCGTACCAGCGGAGCTTGAAAATCTCTGCGCCCACTGCCGGACAACAGGGAAGCTGCTATTGGTCGGAGCCGACGCGAATGCCCACCACCTAGCGTGGGGGTCGTCGAACGTAAACCGACCCGGCTAGCAGCTAATGGAGGATTTGGTAAGAATAGGTCTTTTTGTGGAGAATAGGGGGGATGAGCCCACCTTTGTAGTTAGGAACAGGCAAGAGGTCATTGACGTGACCCACCTGAGCCTGGGGAGTATGGGTAGGCTAATTAGTAACTGGAGGGTGCAAGAGGGGGTGATAACGTCGGACCACCGACCTATTATGTTCACAGTAGGAGCCGAAGGAGACAAAGCGGAACCCGAACGGAACCCCAGACATACAGACTGGGATAGATTCGAGCGGGAGGTAGGAAGAATGGTGGAGACCGGGGGGTTATCCATTGATCAGGTGGGGCTTAGGGCTCCGCTTGCTCAAAAGGGCGACCAGAGCGGCCGCGGAAACCGCGAAGGCAACAGGGAACGACGAGGACTGGGAGGCCTACCATGCGGCTAGGAAAGCTTACAAGACTGGAATTTGCCGCGCCAAGAAAGGTACATGGAGGACCTATTGCGAGGGAATTGAGGAAACAGGAGAGGCGGCGAGACTCGTTCGTATCGTACGGTCAGAGCCGAATGGTTATGTAGGATCACTAACGCTTCCGGACGGTGGTTCGGTGGTTGATGGATTAGGTATCGCGACACACTTGCTAAATACTCATTTTCCAGGGTGCAGGAGCGGGGAGGTCGTGCCACTGAGGGGTGGAACAGAGGACGAAGAGGAGTGCAATAGATGCGACGTGGTGATCTCGAAGGAGCGATTCAACTGGACACTCAGCTCCATGGGACCCTACAAGGCAGCAGGATTGGACGGAATACACCCGTGTGCCATCCAGCATGCCGGGGGGAGGCTTCAGGAGAGAATAAGACGACTCTTCGTCAGGTGCCTGGCAGGCAGGAAAGTACCCACGGCCTGGAAACGGGTGAGAGTTGTTTTTATTCCTAAAGGTGGCGGGAAGCATGCCAAAGCGGAGGATTTTAGGCCTATTAGTGTAAGCAGTGCACTTTTAAGACTGATGGAAAGGATAATTGAATTATACATGAGGGAATCATTGGCTACTGGGGGAATGATCCACCAAAACCAGCATGCGTACACGGCGGGGAAGTCGACCAACTCGGCCCCCCACGACTTACTGGGGAGGGTGGAGGGATCGGTGGCCCAGAAAGAGTACGCGTTGGCTCTTTTTTTTGGATATTGAAGGGGCATTTAATAGGGTACATAGGGAGTGTATTGTGGCAACTCTAGGGCACTTTGGGGTGGAGACGAGGCTGATTCAATGGATAGACTACTCACTGAGTCATAGGTGGGTGGTCGCTAAGGTGGGCGGTGATAGGGTGGAAAAACGAGCCATTAGGGGGGTGCCCCATGGCTCAAGTCTCTCGCCTCTTCTCTGGATACTTGTGGTAGATAGTCTTATAAGGGAATTAGTGGAAAAGGGCTATTATGCGCAATTTTTTGCGGATGACGGAGCCATAGTGGTTAAGGGGAAAGACTTATCCACACTGTGTTCCCTCATGAGGGGGGCGGTGGGGATAGTCGAGGCATGGTGTAGGCGTAGGGGTCTCACAATAAACCCTAGTAAGATGAATATGGTGTTGTTCACTCACAAGAGAAAAAGGGAGAGATGGCAATCAATCCACTTTCGGGGAGAGGCCATCGCTCTCTCTAAACAGGTTAAATATTTGGGAGTCATATTGGATGAGAAGTTAAGGTGGAAGGAACATGTAGACAGCGTCTATAAGAAAGCTGTGGTGGCCTTTCACCAATGTAGACAAATCGTGGGGAAGACCTGGGGCCTGAAACCACGGGTCATGAAGTGGATATACACAGGAATCATCCGACCGCGCATCCTGCACGGGGCGGTCGCATGGTGGAGGGGGATAGAGAAGGGAGGGGGGAGGATAGGCTCGCAAAAATACAAAGGCTTGCTTGCCTGGCGATTTTGGGGCCATTCCGGACAACCCCTACGAGGGCCATGGAAAGATTACTAGGCCTGAAGCCCTTGGACATTGAAGTCAGGGGTCAGGCACTTGAAGTTGCCTATAGGTTGAGATGCCAGGGAGGCCTAAAGAGGGCCAGGCAGGGCCAATGGGACTGGGAAGGGGAACTAAATAGAGTATCCCCGTCCTCGGCACTTAGGCCGGATTACGTGGTTAAAAGGAATGACTTCTCGACCAAAATCAAACAGAGAGCCATTATGAGAGAAGAAGGTTGGGAATCTCGGCAAGGGGAGCTGGTGTGTTACACGGACGGCTCCAAAGGAAGGAGCTTCGGCATGGTTGCTGGGACTAATTAACACGGGTTAAGCTTAGGCTGATAGTAGGGATGTATACAGGACATTACGCCCTTAATAGGCATCTGTCAATCATGGGGGCAGTAGGGGAGCCCGACTGCGAAAGGTGTGGGGAGGCTGAGGAAACCGCGGAGCACGTCGTATGCGAGTGTGACGGCTACGCGGCGGTCAGATACACCATTTTTGGTGACGATAGGATATCCTTCCCCAGCTTCTCAAAGGAGAATGGGACCCGTCTCCTGAGTTTGCTGGAAAGGATAAATAGGTTTGAGGAGCCGTACTAGGCTCTCCCGAGTCCGGGCCCCAAGTAGGTATGGTGTATGGGCCGAAAGGCTTTTGGCACCTTCGGAGTCGGGAGACCGTCCGAGCCCTCAAAAAAAAAAAAAAAAAAAAAAAAGGCCCTCAACTCTGGCCCTCCGCATACTTTGTCACATATCTTGCTTCTCAGGCCAAGTGAAAGCCTCAGCATTTTTTAAATTTCGAACAATTTCTGTAAACGGCCAAATATTGTTTAGACGCCGCGAAAACTCTCCACCCCGCCTTAATTATCGCCCCGAATACGACATTGTGACCGTTACATTTATTCCAGTGACGTCATCCTGACGTCACATTCGTACGTCAGAGTCGTCGAGATTTCAACTACTCTGTTCTGTTCCACTTTTGTTGGCAACGACGCATGAAGTCCCAGCCAGGTGATTGTTCATTAAGAAGTGCTGTGATTTCAGGGCAGCTTATTACCATAAACACAGTTAACCAATTTATTTCGAGGGGCGTAAAGTTTGTTAATATTCTACTTTTTGTTAAAATTTCCGTAAAAATCAAGTTGATTTCTCTTTAAACGGTCGAGGGTTGAATTATTCGTCTTGGCTCGCTGCTCAATCCTAACATCAAATTCATTGTTTTGGAACAAAGTCCACCAGTGTTTGGAGAATTTATACTTCGAATAATCGTAAGTAGCTTTTAAATGCACTTTCGTTTTACATATTTAGAGGAGATTTAAGTCATTGAGCAGAGCCTCAGTGTGGTCACAGTTGATGTCCACCCGCCTCTACGTATGGTCGTTTCGCTTTCTTTTCTAGAGCTCATAACTCTCCTCAGTTCGCTCGTGTTGGCTCCGTCGATTGACCGTAATTTGATAGCTGCAATCGTTTTTATTAATTTTTGGTGCCACCCCGCTCAGTATGCAACGTGGCTTTTTTTTATTTCGGGTTAGTCGCGCCTCAAAGACTGTAAGGTCTGCGACTCGCATTTCGGGAACCCCGCCGCATTTGTGAACCCCCCGGTTGCCCTAATTGAACGCATGAACGCAGTCATCTAGACGTCATGTGATATCAAGGATCGCATGACATAGATGACTTGAACCCAATTAATTTGGTCCTCATTGACCACTTATTGACAACTAGGGCTGTTTCTTTGCTTCACTAGTGTTAACACTTGTGTTGAAAATCGTGTGATTTTATTAATAAATTATGAATTAATATGAATGATATAAAATGATTTTCTACAGTAGTGTAGCATAGAAACAGACCTAAGGTGTGATCCTTCGTTTTACTGGTGCTACACTCAGGGGCGGATACACATATTTGTCCGGCCCGGGACTCTGGGAAAATATCGGCCCAATATACATTTATACAGGAGTGATTCAGGAGGAATAAGCGATACGTTTCCATTTTAGCCGCGATTTTTCTCAATTTTTGCCACGAGTTAGCGATTTTGCTCAATTTTTGCCGTAAATTAGCGCTTTTTGCTAATTGGCTGCAAAGTTGCCTCCGGAAGCCTCGGCTTGCCATTTTCTCAATTTTCTGTGAATTAGCAAATTTTCTCAATTGCAACAGTAAACCCCAATTAGCCATTTATCCTTATAACCACACAACATTGGCACACAAAATTATAGATTTTTATACCTTTCAGCCACGAATTAGAGTTTTTCCCCAATTTTCGTCGCGAACTACGTAAAGCTTTTTCTGAATTTGGCTGTGAATTAGCGATTTTTTCACTTTCTGGCACAAAGCTACCTTTAGAAGCTGCGAATTTGACGTTTTGTTCATTTAAATAGCAAATTAGCGCTTCTGAATTTTATCGGTGGATTAGCGATTTTTCGCCATTTTAGCGGTGAATTAGGGTTTTTTCCAAGTTTTTGCGGTGAGTTCGTATTTTTCTTGATCTTAACCGCTAATGAGCCATTTTTCTCAATTTCATTCATGAATTAGCGCTTTCACAGAAGCTTTAAGGAAACATGAGCCACGAAGTAGCGCTTTTTCTCACTTCTGTCCGTGAATTAGTAGCGTACCGAGACAGGGGTGAGGGGGCCGGATCGCCGCGTGCTCCCTATGTGAGCCTAAAAATGTGGATATTAAGGATCTATAGCTATGTCTTCACTTGTGCGCTTTCGTCTTCCTCTTTCAATTCAACACGCCTTTTCAACTTTCAACAGCGCATGCGTCCAAGCTATGCACGCAATTTCTGATATCCTTTCAGCTTTTTGAGGCATGGAACTGCGCATTCCTCACGTTCAACACACCGCCTGCTATGACGCATGCCTCTGACGCACGCGAAAAGGCACAAGTGAAGACATAGCTTATGTTCATGTTTGTAGGTACATGAAAACGAGTTTTTGGCATGCAGTTTGACAGCGATATTGGCTCCTTTCGACGATTTTCAACCCATCCGACCCAGGATGGAGTGCTTGCAGGTGATCAGCAAGAAGTGTAGCTGAATAATTCGTTTAGCACACAAAAGCGCTTATTCTGAAGGCTCAAATCGAGAGAAAACGCAGTCTTCTGGGGGTAACTTCGCGGCTAAAATAGAGAGAATACGCTGCTCCCCAGTTTGTTTTTCTTGGGTCCGAAAGCGGATAAAGATGAGAAGGCGTACTAATATGCTATTCTTGCAGGCAAGTACCAACGGCTGCAAAAAGTTGGGAAAATCGCTAGTATTTGTGGCAGAAACTGTTCAAACGCCTTCATTCGCGGTATCTCGATGAAACATCCAGACTGAAATTGAGAAAAAATAGCTGATTCGCGGTGTATAGATGCCACTTTATGCCTAAAATGAAGAAAAAACGCTAATTTGCTGTTGGTAAAATTGAGACGTGACGCAGTTTTTGCTTTTCTGCAAGCGCTAAAAGGCAAAAAAACCGCTAAGGCTATACGATAGCAAAAAGCACACTAATTCGGGGCTAAAATTAAGAAAAATGACAAGTTCGCATCTGAAATTGCAAAACAATTGCCCGTTCGCGGATAAAAAAGTGAAAAGTCACAATTCACAGCTGATTTTCGAAAAATGCTAATTCACGACGGAAATTGAGAAGAATGGCTAATTAGCTGCTAAAATTGGGACATACGCTAATCCACGGCAAAAATTGAGAAAAATAGCTTCTCTAATGAAGTTTGACAAAAAGCGCTACTTAGCGGCTAAACTTGGAACAATCCAATGTCGCGGACTTAATTGAACAGAATAGCTAATTAATTGGCAGCTAAAATTTGTAAAAAGTCCAATAATTTGCGGATAGTCTAGAAAAAACGTTCATTCGCGGATTCCAATGAAAAAAATCGGCTAATTCACGGCTACGGGCTACATTAGAGAAAACGCCAATTCACGACTAAAATTTCGTAATAACGCTGACTCGGGGCTAAAATTCATCAAAAGACAATAATCTGTTGCTTTTGAAGGCAACTTCGGACGTATACCTGGAAAAAAGCGCTAGTCTATAGCTAAAAGTTGAAAAAAAAAAAAAAAAATTGTGGCCAATACTGAGAAATTATTTAATTAATTAGCGCGGCTGAAATCAACGAAAAACGCTATAGTTGCAGCTCAAAGTGCTAATTCACTGCTGAAAAGGTAAAAAATCGCTAATTTGCTGCAAAAATCAAGGAAAACTTAAACTCATGGCCAAAATTGAGAAAAATCACTGACATGGGATAAAAACGCTACTTCGCAGCTAAAATTAAAGAAAAGGGGGGGGGGTAGGCATCGGCCCTTCGGGCTCAACCCGATCACCCACCCCCTGTATCCGCCCCTGGCTACACTTGAGGTCGATTCAGACTATTCGGACGTGAAGTTGGAACACGCTGTCCCACGTGTGATGCAAAGTTCCAGAAAACGCTTTTGTTTGTTTGTGTCCACATTGCTCTGCACTGGCGGCCCTACACGTATCGGGGCCCGGGGCGGAAATCTTCAAGAGGCCCCTAAAAGTCTCTAATTATACATACCTATTATAAACCTTTATTGGTAAGCCAGGGCAGTTTCTAGCCCTCGCGGGGCCCCTAGACGAGAACTATAGGGACGCCCCGTAGCAGCCGGTGGAGACGCGGATTCAGGTTTTGCTTAAAAGGCAGGGGTTTCATAAATTGCATGCTTTGCTCAACAAAAAACTGGCTTGATAGCCGCTCGCATCCTTCAAATAGCTAAACTAGGTATTCCCACAAAAAACTGGATAAGCTGACTACAGTCGCACCAAAAAATGAAGATTTTCGCGCCTTAAAAATGACTAAACTTACTATTTACGACCTAAAAATAGCAAAACTGGCGATTGTCGCTCTACTAGTAGTCAAACTAACTTCTCGTGCCTTATAAATTGCTAGAAGTACAATTAGGGAGCCATGAAAATACCTGAAAAGTACATGATTAGCGCCCTAAAAATGGCTAAATCGACCATTAGCACACGAAAAGTGGCCTTGGCTTTCTGGATACTTGGCGTCCGAAAAACAGCTAAATTGGCTCCACGCACTCTAAAAATGGCTAAAAACTGACGATTCGCACACTAAAAATGTCTGTACTGATGATTATCGCCATGAAAATGGTAAAAGCGGGCCAAGAATGGCCAAAACTGAGCACCCTCGCCTTTACTTCGCCCCCGAAAAATTGCAAAAATTGACTCTATACGCCCTAAACATAGATTCGTGCCCTAAAAGTATCAACACCGGTTGTGTTTTATTCGTTGGCTGGTTCGAAAATAATGGCGTTGCCGAAACCGAGGCCACGATAGTTCAAATAAAACAAGTGGGAGAAGATTTTTCATTTCATTGCCTTCATTATGAAAATTCTACAACCCCAAGACAATTACACCGTACAAAAAGATCCAAAAAGCCCCCCAAAACGAACTATTTGTCCATAAAATCAATGATGTTCAAAAATGGCGATTCAGCCATGAAACTGCGGGATTTTTTTGCGATTAATAGCAGATTAAACCGAACAGTATTTTTCACTTTTATGGAAAGGATATTTTGCTAGTTCGGCCAATGAAATTACCTGTCTGTTTGGCTCTATAGCCGTCAAAAGTGCCCCAAGTAAGCGGCTGAAACGAAGGACTTGGACGGGGAATGTTCACAAACTTGGCCGGGACACGATCAATTCAATCGAAAGTGGAAAATTGTCGAACTACAGAGGCAGACTGCAAGCACAGTAAGATTGGTCTCCATTGAGACACGTCCTTCCTGGGTCCGAAGTTGAAACACGTTCATGTTTCGTACCGAGAGATCCTTCAAGATCCGAATTTATTGGACTTAGCTCTTTAAAATAGCTCCGTGGGTTCGCCTCTTTCAAATCTCAATTTCGAGGGTTTGGCTTAACCGACAAGCCAATTTCGTAATTATATCTTCTTCAAAAGACAATTTCGCGAGGTTTCACTCATTCGAAAAAGCGACAATTTCGCGGAATCTTTAAAAATCGAATTTCCATGATTTGTCCGTTTAAAGCGTCAATTGGTCAGATTTCTCTTCTTTTAAAACCCACGGTTCGGTCCACTTTTCAACCGAATTTCTTAGATTTGGCTCAAATACGCCAATTTCACTTTCACATGTTTGAATCTTTCAAGACCCCTTTTTGTGGATAAGGCGCCTTCAAAGCCAATTTCGCGGATTTTCATGGTTGGAAAATCCAATTTCGTGGGCCTGAATTCTTCAAAACCAAATTCGGATTTTTAACTCTGTAAAACCTAAATTTCCCGGATTTTCTCTCCTTAAAAAATCATTATTTTCTGGGCATGGGCATTTTAGAACACGATTTTTAATCGTTTCAACAGAAGTGCCTCAAAATTGTACAAATTAAGCCGAGTGAAACGATTATTTTGTAATTATTTTTATTCCAAGCCTAGGGCCCCCCCCCCATGGGTCGGGGCCCGCCTAGGGCCCCCCCCCCCATGGGTCGGGGCCCCTAGGTGGTCGCCTACCCTGCCTACCCCCTGAAAACGGCCCTGTTGGTAACCTCTAAGGCCTTTTCCTAATTGTAGCCGAGGCCTTTTTCTTATTTTAGGCAAATCACCGCTATTTCCACAACCTATCCGCCAAACAGTGCTTATTCCAAGTTTAAGCCGCGAATTTCTTCATTTTAGCCGCGAATGAGCGCTTTTGGTCAACTTTTCCGGTAAATTAACGCTTTTCGCCGCAATTGAACGCAAATTAGCCACGGATTAGTGGGTAACCCCCCCCCCCACCATATAGACATAAACACGCGCTTTTTCTCAACTTTAACAGCCAAGTAGCTTTTTATCCTGTGAGTGTGAATTAGCGATGTTTCTCAACTTTTTCTCGAGTTGGCGTTTTCCACAATTTTAGCTGCAACTTAGCGATTTTTCCTTGCAGGAACCAAGGAATTATCACTTTACTCAGTTTGAGCTGAAAATTAGCGTTTTACTCAATATTAGCCGCAAAATAGCGGTTTTTTCTAAATGTTTACGACAAATTAGCATTTACATGTTCACCATAACCATAACGCTAGGAATTAGCGATTTTTTCTCAATTTTAGCTGCGAATTTGCGGGTTTTTTCACCCATAGCCATAGTATTGGCGCTTCTTCTCAATTTTAGCCTCAAAGTTGACCAAGGAAGCCGCGAATTTTCTCAATTTTAGCCGTGAATTAGTGATTTCCCTATATTTCAGACGCGAATTAGCGCTTTTTCGTAATTTTAGCAACGTAGTAACGTTTCAAACCCGTTAGTTAGCGAATTCTGTTCATTTTAACCACGAATTGGCGTTTTCCAATATTATAAGTGCAAATTGGCAATTTTTCCGTTTTTGGCAGCGTAATAGCACTTTTTTTTTCAATTCAGGCTGAAAATTAACCTTTCTCTTAATTTTAGCCAAATAATTACTGATTTTCTCAATATTAGCTGCAAATTAGCAGGTTCTTCTCCATTTTAGCACCGCATTAGCATTTTTTTAAATTTTAACTATGGATTAGCGCTTTTTCTCAGTTCTAGCCGTGAATCAGTGTTTTTTTTTTTAACTTATAGCCATGAATTGGCCGTTTTTCTCACTTCAGTCACAAAGTTGCCCTCAGAAGGCGAGATGGCGGAATTAGAAATTCTTAAACACTTTATCCGCAAATTTTTCCCTCAATTTCAGCAGCGAATTAGCGCTTTTTTTCACTTTTAGCTGCGTAGAAGCGTTTTTAGCCTGTGAATTCGCGAATTTTCTCCATTTTAGCCACGAATTGCCGTTTTCCTCAATTTTTAGCCAGGAATAGCACCTTTTCCCTGTTGAGCTGAAAACTAGAGTTTAGTGTGTGTATTAGTGAATGTTTTCAATAATAGCTGCGTTTTTTTTTGTTTTTTTTTTTTTTCACATTTCAATTCCACATTGACATTTTTTTCCTTCAATTTTTGCCACGGATTAGCGTTTATTGTTTAGTTTTAGCCTCGAACTTTTAGTGATTTTGCCCAATTTTGGCCACGGGTTAGCGCTTTTCCTCAATTTTAGCCACGAATTATCGTTTTCCTCATTTTAAGCCACAGATTTCATTTTTAGTAGCGAATCAGCACTTTTTCTCAGTTTGAGTTGAAAATTAGTGTTTTTCTTAATGCTAGCCGCCCTGATTAATATATTTTTTCAATTTTAGCCGCGTACTTTTTTAGATTTTAGCCCCACATAACCAATTTTTTTTCTACTTTATGCTACGGTTTAGCGCTGCTTCTCAGTTTGAGCCTCGAAACTTTCAGAAGCTATACGGATTTGCGTTTTCTCAATTTCAGCCGCGAATTAGTGATTTTCTTCATATTCATATCCGCGAATAAACGTTTTTCCTCAACTTTATCCGCGAATTAGTGATTTTTCTCCATTTCAGCTGTGAAATAGCGTTTTCTGATAATTTTGCAGTGAATTAGCATATCTTTTCGCCATTTCAGTTGTGAATTTGCCATTTTGGCCCAATTTTAATCCGAATTGGCGTTGTTTTAGTTAATATTAGCCGAATTTTTTTTTACTTGCACAGCCTTGAATTAGTAGCGTGTATTCTCAATTGTAGCCGCGGGCTTGGCCCAAAAACAACACTTATGCATTGATTTCTACATTTTATCCACGGAATGGCCGTCATATACTGCGAATCGACTATTTTTTCTCAATCTCTGTCTGGAAGTTGCATCGTGAGACCACAAATCAGCGCTTTTTCGCAGTTATAGCCACGAATATTACCGCTTTTTCGCAGTTTTAGCCACGAATATTAGCGCTTTATCCTAAGTTTTTGCCGCGTCAGCCAGTAAATTGCCTATCAGTACATTAGTGCGCTTGTAGGGACCTAATGAAACTGGGGACGGTCTATTTTCTCTATTTTATCCATGAATTTTCCTCAAGAAGGCGCAAATTTCTGTATTTCAGACACCAGAATAGCACTCTCGGGGGCTCAATCGAATAGTCAGCCCACGCTCACTTGTAACGTTATATTCTCCAGGTCGGATGTTGAATGAAATTCGTAGAAAGGAGCCAAATCGCTGTCCAACCTTTTCACATGAATGAACCTAAAAATCCTCATTTTGCCTTATTTAAGCTTTTCGGGGCCCTCGCCTGTCAGGGGGTCCGGGGCGGTCCGCCTCCTCGCCCCTACCACGGTTCGCTACTATTGCTCTGATGTGACGTGGGAACACGTGCGTGTCCGAGCAATGTGAACGTTAACATACAAAAGCATATGTTGGACTTTTATATCACTCGTGGGACAGCGTGTTTCCACTTCAGGTCCGAATAGTCTGTACTGATCTTTAGGCCCGCCGCAAATTGAGCCCCACACTTGGGTCACCCATTCTTTAAAAAACAGTTGAAAATGAATAGGCTTTTAACTGTTCCTTGAGCTTGGGTGACCCACGCGTGGACTCAATTCGCGGTGGGCCTTAGACCCAGCCAGTTCCCAAAGCCACGAGGGACCCATGCAAACCCTCGCGGCCAGGCGACCCACGTTTTTCAAAACCACCGCATATTGAACCCACTCATCGCACGGTACTCTCTTTCAAAAAGTATTATATCTAAAAGGTTAGGTTCGAGTTTTTCTTGGAATTAAAAGCTTTAAACATTGTTCTGAAGCTTGATTTCTAATCAGAAGTAGAAAAGATTTACATTCTTGGACAGCTCGTGAAAAAAAAAGGTAATTGGAAATATTCAAAACCAAGTATATGACCCGCCGCAAATTGAGCCCACGCGTGGGTCACCCAAGCTCAAAATACAGTTGTTGAAAGACTATCCATTTTCAACTGTTATTTGAGCTTGGGTGACCCACGCGTGGGCACAATTTGCGGCGGGCCTATCACTTGTATCGAGTCAGCCACGTCTTCACCACGACCCACTAATCTGTGTTGCGAACACACATCCTTCCAATCGGACCCACGCAAGAATTACGCTGGGAATGGAATGGGACCAATTTACGTCGCGGAATTCAATTCTTTGCTTTACAGAATGAACCACGCGTGGTTTATTTAGTGGCTGGGAGTGGGCTGGCTTGAATTTGCGCCGGGCCTTAGGCTCTGTTCCAGCAAGGTGTTTGGAACATGTTCAGAGCAGAATTGCCATGGGACGAGCCAATAAAATGTAATCAACTTCAGTTTTATTGGCTGGTTCCATGACAACTTTGCTCCGAACATGTTCCAATCACCTTGCAGGAACAGACCTACTATTGGCGATTTAGCTAAGGGATACGATATCTGGTGGCATTTCAGAGAAACATTGAGTCCGGTACTCCATGTGATTTGTTGTTGCCGTTCGGCAACAAACTGCAACAAAGGTTTTCTACAATGAGGAAGTTCGTGTATCAAAAATGTTAGTCAGTGACACTTTTTTACTGTGAACTACGGCTAAATAATCCGACGGCGACGAGGAGGCCTCGATATTGTACCTTTGGCATCACCGAATCAAGAAAACAAGACGGTTATGCGGGTGCGCAGTACTACACCCCCATACAGAAACTTTCACTGTCGGCTATTTGTTGGAGCAAGAAAACTCGAAAACACCGATTCAAAAACGTTTTCGACCATTTTCTTGAACCCGTGCCACTCTCTGAGTACTAAAACAAAACGGTGAGCTGGCGAGTACCAATAAAGAAATGATAAGGCGCTCGTGGGATGTCTCTCAAGGGTGAATCCAGAGAAAACTGCTGTGTCTTTGGTTGCTCTTCCCGTAGTAACCGAGAGACGACATTGTCATTTCATTCTTTCCCAAAACTTGAGGGTTCAACGGTGTCAGCTATAAATTAGCCCAGTGTTGGGAGAAAGTCGACCGCCGAAAGGCTTGGGACGTGGGGGCTCGCTTGACGTTTGAGTAAAAATGTATCAGAAACCATGTTCTTCTGTTCTCGTCACTTTAGGCCAACTGACTACTTTTTCCCCATTATATTACGAACGTTGACAACGAAAAAACACTTAAGAAAAACACAAAACTTGTTATCATTTAACATAATTATGTAGGGAGTACCCAAGGTGACTAAACTTTACTATAGGTGCCGCAGATTTCCCCCCGCCCATCGGACGGGAGGGGTGGAGACTGACGTCACCAGCAGTCCTTTGCTCCGAATGCTCACCCTAGAGCAGCAGAGCAAGTTAATTTTGAAATTGAAGTTTATGATTTCTCAAAAATCACAACCCAATAACAATTAATATTGTACTGGGTCCAGCGCAAAGGCGGATGGGACTGCTCGTGATGTAGGTGAAGGACAGTAATGGCCGAAGATCTGCGGCACCTATAGAAAGTTTAGTCACCTTGGGGAGTACCGGTTTCATTATCACACGACACTAGCGCCCCTAGTGATAGTTACAATCGCCAATTGCCGAAAACCATGGGATCTCATTACTAATTTTGAGAAAAAAAAATTGTATGAAATCAGATGTTTTTCAACACCAATGAACCACTCGCGAATCTAAGGAACAGACCTCTACCAGGACTGTTTCTTTGGTACACTAGTGCCACACCATACCACTCTAGCACTGTGTCAAAGAGTAAGGGCAACAGGTCTTTCCAACTTCCAGACTTGAAGTAATACGTACAGTGCTTTCTACAGAAGCGTTGTACGTGGCCAATGAAAGCCGAAATACGAAGCATTTTAACCCAAGCAAATTACCATGTTTGACGAAAATGTCGATTGAGACTCACAAGGCACGAAGACGTGCATTTCAGCCTCCAGCAAACTACATGTTTCACTCCAAAAACCTCGATTTAATAGTATATTATATACCTAGGAGCTAAAGTGGTCCTTTTCAAGACGAGAGGAGAGATGGCCAGCCGAGGTGAAACCGAGGCTTGCCACTCCTCGAGGCTTGAAAAGGCACTTTTAGCTTCGTGGTGTATATACTATTTTTTATTCTACAACAATAAACGTAATAATCAATTTTTAGGTGTTTTAGAGTATTAACCCCCCCCCCCGCACAGTCCGTGAAAATTACTTTAGAGCCTAGACTCCAAAAACCGTGAAATTTGCGGCCGTAAAATATTTTAGCTCCTAGACACGAAAAGAGACACTTTTGGGACTCATTCGCGGCCGTAAAATTCGGTTTTAGTATCATGTAGAATAAAAAGAGAAATTACTTTTACTACTCCAGATTTGGATTGTTTGGTTTTCCCTATCCCAACTCCACCGCGTCGTTGCCAGGAAATTACGCAGTTCCCTTGCCACACTGGCTAATAACGGGTCAAGTTGAATGTTCTCGGCCTGCTTGAGTCCTCAATTTCCGCGTATGTGGCGTTCTGTGTCCAGTTGGCCCCGCTTTGGTTCTTAGTACTTGGTAAAGTACTTAGTACTTTGGGAACTCGATCGCTCACATTTTATTCTTTTTTTTGTTAGAGTTATGATCTGTAATTTTTAAGCTTTTTAGCATAGTTGCGAGCCTTAAGGCCCTGATGCTATAGTCATTAGTTCTGATGCGATTATTCTTACATTTTTGTGTGTATTCTTCTTTTTTTTCAAGGGATCAGTCTTATATAGACCGAATAAGATAGCCTAACAAAATTCCCTCCTCACTCTCTCTCGCACACACGACCACTATCCCTCGCACGCTCACTATCACTCACACAAATGTATCGGTCTGTGTCACCCTCCCCTCCACCGGACTCTGCCCAAAGTACCGGCCGTGGACACGGCGGTGGTGGCGGGCGTCGCCACCGCGGCGCAAACTCTAGAATTGTCGATGACCTAGGGGGAAGGGTGGGCACGGCGACTGATGAACGTCGGTCGTGGCGTGGCGGCGGTAACCGTCGTCGTCGTCTTCGTCAGAGCGATGATTCACTGTCGCCACCGTCGTCGTTGTTGTCGTCGTCGAGACGTCAGCGGAGCGATCGTGGCGGGAGTCGAGGGGAAGGACGTGAGTTTGGACAGAGCAGGCTCAGTCCTAGACGTCAACAAACGAGTTCCAGAACGACGTCGCGTGTCCACCGTCGTTCTGGAACCAATAGAGTTCCAAATTCGTCGACAGTCGGTTCCTATAACTACTTTGAAGGACAAGGAATCTTTGATTCATCGAGTGACTTTGAAGATTTAGTATGTACTCCATTGCTCTGCAAGTGTGGAGTTTTCATTTATTCGTTTTTTCCCCCGCCTTTTTTCGGCAATGCTTAATCGTGCCCTTATTTTAGGAATTCCTGCAACCTGAAGAACATGAAGCTGACAGTTTTGAAGATGAACGTGAGTTTTTGTAGGTTCAAACACTATAAATTACCTTTTAAACTATTTTGATGTTTGTTAGTGATGCAAGAACTGCGGGCGTCCCGAAACGTTACGGATGATTTGTACGGCATCATAAATTTAGATTTCATGAATCTGTCAAGCGTGGGTAATAGCCCTAGGAGGTCGACGAACGCCCCTAGAAGCAGTGCAGTTTCAATGGCCAACAGGAGTGGTGGCGGAGGAGACGGAAGTGTACGATCGCAGCGTAACCGGCTCGCTCAACGCGGCAACGGAAGTACCCCCTCTTCCTCCGTCAATAATTCAACCTCTAACTTGCGCTCACGAGGAGTCACCGGTAGGAGGGTAAGAGCACGGGGGCAAACGGATGGCGCCGCAAGCAATACGAGTTCAAATCGGCGGGCTAGTAACAGGCGACAAGGGTCTGAATTGGGGGGACGCGATTCAACGCAGTCTCAACGCGAGCAGAGACGCCGACAGCAACGTGTGGGCAATATCGTCGGTCTTCCTGCTTCGTTACGATCGTTCTTACTCTATGGAATCGACGATTTGTGGCCTGAGGAATTCGATCAAGAATTTTTCCTAGGAGATCAGACAGAGTTAGTACTCCTCACGCTTATAACACCATAACTCCCGTCTTATAACGCTGTTTTCAGTATCCATAACAGCGGTCTCCATTACTTTACGGCTGCCGACGCTTCCTCCATTAATAACCTTCCGCCAACTCCCCGTGTCGCTGAAGGAGGTTGATAATAAATAATTTTGTTTCAAAGAAAGTTCGTTTAAAAAAACGTCTCGTTCCAGAAAATTGCCAAAGAGAGAAACTAAAAGACGAATTGAATTCAAATACGGCCGAGTGCGTCATTTGCACAGATTTACTTGGCGCCACGGAGCAAGTGTGGCCATGCAAGAACTGCTATAACATATTCCATTTGTACTGTATCCGTCGCTGGGCAAAAACCAATTTAGGTGAAAAAATCTATCGCTTTTCATATTTAAGCGCCTTCATTTAATCATTTTTTAGACACTGAAATAGTCGGCGCGTGGATCTGCCCCGTGTGTCGTCGCCCGAAATACATCACTCCGAATCGTTTACGCTACAGGTGTCTGTGTGGCCGCTTACCGAAACCAAAACTGGTCCGTTTTTAACATTTTTTGATAGCCATGAGCTAGCGCTAAAAAATAACACTAACGTCCAATCACAAATAATGTTGTACCGTCATTGGTGATATTTTTACGGTAGCTCATGGTTAGGGTCCTGAAGGCCTATTCAGAGCTATCGGGAGGGGGCGGGAAGCAATTGCTACGCATAAGAAAATAACATTATCCAACTATAACTGGCCTCCTGGGGGCCTTAGTCACAGCAGTCGGGATTCTGTACATTGACGATACCGTTTGGGGGATGACGTCACGATTTCCCGTTAGGCGGTTGTAGCGCAGCTTCGAGCGTCATCATCACTGTACAAGAATGCCGACTACTCGTGGTCAACGTTCTGTGCTGTCGTGACCTCTTTGGGAAATGTCCCCCCCCCCCACACACCACCCCACCCTCACCTAATTTCATGTCCCAAGTCACAATTTTTCTCTACAGATTGACGGAGTTACGCCTCATTGTTGCGGTAAAAAGTGCATACGACAATGCACCCATTTGTGCCATCCTGGGCCTTGCAGGCCACCATCGCCTCTTGCTTCGCCTACTGAAGCGGAACAGCCGCAGCCGTCTGAAAAGCCAAGCTCAGCGAGTTAGGACGGAGCGTTTTGTTGTAGAGGGGATGAGGGGGTAATACAGTTTTTTTTTCTCTCCTTGTTTTTCTATTTTTGTATAAATTTCAATGTTTTCAAATACTGTTAATCCGTTAAATTTCGTTATTTTGTTTAGCTTATCCGTAATAATCTTGTAGAATTGTCTGAGTTTAAGCTCTCGCCACAGGCTCCAACTCTACCTCCCCGACGCTAGTCGTTGGGCTTTATCTCTCTACCGAGTTGAATCGGTAAATATTTAGTTGATAACAAATTTTGAGGGTGGGTGGAAGTCTGTTTTTTCCCCAAAGGCTGTGTATCGTAAAATTGTATTACCTACTTTTTCTGGAGAAATGACGAGTTGTTTGTAACAAAAAATAAAATAAAACTAATTCAAAATACCAAAGATGATCTCGCAAATAAAACGTTATTTTCTCAAAACTAATTTCTTTTTAGTTTTGCATTGAAAGGTGAATTCTTAAATTGACAACCAAGGTTGTAACGTGGAAGAAAAAGGTCCCAAAACTTGCAATTTTGCTTAAATTAAAAATCATGACCCCTGGACTAACATTTTAGAAGGAATGAAGGCACAAACGGAGCGTAGTATTTCGAACATACCATGGTGCACCCGTGACCAAACGTAGGCTTTTGTGGAAATTCGCCGGATGGTCGATGGTGGATTCTTTTGTGGAAATCTGTTGTGTGGAAATTCGCCGGATTTGTGTGTTACTGGCCGACCCCCATATCGCGCAGGCATACTGCCAGATTGGTTTTAGGAGGGTTACATAGATTAGACGCTTAGTATGGAGGGGGACCTGGTTGCTAGCAAATAGATGGTAGAGCTGGCGGGTACGGTAGCGGATACTGGTTACTGTAGTTGCGATGTGCGTATTCCAACATAGTCTGCTATCCAGAGTAACCCCTAGATATTTAACAGAGTCCTTTCTTGAGACGGCTTCGTTGTTGAGCAGAAGGTCAGTAGGTGGTGCTGCTGTTCGATAGGTAAAGCATACCAAAGATGTTTTTCCCGGATTAAGCTTTATTTTCCACATGGTGCTCCATTCATAAAGGCGATTAGCGTATTCTTGCAGAGTCGCAAGTGCTGAATCTGGATCAGTGTGTCGAGCGAGGACAGCTTGGTCATCTGCAAACTGGGCAGAAGTGATGCCTAACTGGGTGGGTACATCATGTGTGTAGAAAATGTATAGCAGGGGCCCAAGGATACTTCCCTGGGGGACACCCGCCGCGATCGGATAGGACTTGGAGGTAGCATCTTGGTAGCACACTGAAAAGGTTCTGTTGGTAAGGTAGGATTGCAGGATGCGGTAGTATGTATCGGGTAGGTGGTATTTTAACTTTGAGAGCAATCCCGGATGCCACACCCAGTATTGTTTCTGCTCGAAGGCTTGAAGTATTTCATCGACCACACGGTGAAGCTGTTGCGGGCACGAATGGAGAGCTCTAAAACCGAATTGTTCGGGAGGGAGGAGGTGCTCTAGAGATGATAAAAGTTCGGGGAGCAGGAGTCTCTCGAAGATTTGTGATAAGACCGAGAGCAGGCTGATGGGTCTATAACTTTTCACATCATTTGAGGCCTTACCTTTCTTTTTGACCATTACGACTCGAGCGAATTTCCACCTGGTGAGAAAATAGCCTAGCCTCAGGATTGCGTTAAAGCTGTTGACGGTGCTTCCTCAACTTCGGTACACGATTTCTTTGTGGTGAAACCGAGATATTTCATGAAAATTGGCACATCCCATCCAAGACCACGTACAGTTTCATGTGGAAAACTCTTGCGCAGAGGTCAGGTCTATCAGAAGCCGTTTGCGCTGGTAGGAGGCTCTCTTGGATCTCTGTCCACTGTGGGTTACACGTCAGAGTTAGAAAAAGATCGGGACGCCCCTTATTCGCGACTATTGCCATGGAATCCTGATAAGTCTGAACCATGTAACGGGGACCACCGACGAATGTACTGGGCAGTATGATCATTCGTCCAACATCGATGGGCCGGCCCTGTCTTTGAGCCTCACGCTCGGCTCTATTAGCCATGTAATCATGAAGGCCTTGATAAGTTTCAGCTCGAATAGCCTGCTGATGAGACCGGATGTAATCCATGCTTTGCCCCTCGACGCGAACGTATAAGTCAACTAAAAACTGCTAGGTTAGTCGTTTCCCTTGTAGCAGAGGATTGAAATCGCCTCTAACTTGTAGGCGATACGAATAAAATTGGAGCATAGAGACTGTTCCCCTTCCTGAAGCCGGATTGGCCAGTGGCAGCTCTCGTCTCCAACCCGCTTCACCCAAAGGAAAGAAAACGGGGTAACATACAGCATCTAGATGAGGGTACAAACTGTTGATGTCTAAACGCCGCCCTGAATTCTTGCCCCCCTCCATGACAGGGGGGGCCCCATCTCTACCTGTGAATATGGCTGCGACTTCGTTACTTGTCGGGGCATTGTACCTTCTGGGATCGGTGTTGGCTCGTTTTGCGAGAACTAAACACACCTGACCAATTTCACCCCCCTCATTAGCAACGCGTTGCTCTTCTTCGTCGAGAACGTCTTTTAAATGGCGGAAAATTTGAACGAAGGGATTATGCTCGGGAAGAACATTTTCAACTATGAGTAACATGTCTTCGCGGCAAAAGCGGTTCGCGTCATTGTCTAATCGGTGCCTGGTGGCTTCATCGGGGTCGTAAAAGAAAAGAAGCCGATCGTCTCGGCTGACATTATTTACATTGACGTTGGTATTCATGTAGTGATAAATTTTTCCCTGAATTGTGACTATGAACGGGCCCCGGCCATCTCGTCCAGGCCTAAAAGTACAATCTTTGGGGATCGAAACAGAACAGAATGAAAAAGAATTGTTAACATTACGTATAGTCCAGTCAACGAATGATTCTAGAAGGAATGAGCGAAAGCAGAAAGTTTGACTTCGGAACCATGTTTGGACTAGTTAGGAGGTAAACATACTAAAAGTCCCCACCCCTAGGAGGTGAGCCCGAGTGGGGGGAGCACAAAGAAGGTAACATTTTTCGGATTTTCACTGATATCTCGAAAACAGTGCATGGCAGACAAAACTTTTGTGATAACCAATTAAAGCTGACATAAATATCAAGATCTTTGGTCATATACATGTTTCACTAATTCCTAACTGTTCTCGAAATACATGCCCCGCAAAAGTAAAAATGTTCGAGAAAAATATTTTTATTCCACGTTTTCCACGTTATATCGTCTAAACCGTTTATCCTAGGAGAAAGCCCTCAGGAAGGAAGTTTTAGAGGATTTAATTATCTTTGGAAATTGTACGTACATAAACAAATTTATATTGTATAGGTCAAAAGTTATACAAGTTTTAAAAATCTTGGCCAATTTCAACTTTTTTGGTTGAACTGTTTCCAATCCATTATTTTCTATAGACATTTCTCTCCTGAAGCCTTCAGCTGTAGACAATCAACATGTACAGTGTAGTTTCATGTACTGCCCCCCCCCCTCATACACGCAATGTACGTTCCTGTTAATCTTCTCTGCCTTTTATCACTTCATATCAAGGGGTGGCGAGCCGTGCGAAAGTTGATTGGTGGAGGGGGGATTTCAATGACGTGGGAGCTGGGAGGGCTTGCGTGCTCGATCTCGTGCTAGGAGCTTAAGCTCCTAAGCTCAGGTTAGAGAACAGAATTTCAAGCCCATGTGGTCGGCCCGGGCCTAAGTCCGAATTTCATAAATCATTTGAACCTTAACGAACGTCGCTGGTGAACGCCAGGATTAACTGGTAAATGCTAAGATTTACCAGGCGTCGGTCTTTCACCATGTCATATATGTATATTTATGTTCTGCTCACGCTGAACGTAAATTTAGTAGGTATATGAAAAGTCTGGACATATCAGGTTAATTCAAATAATAAAACCACTCCACTTATTAGGGGAGGAACATTTAAACCCGTTGTTCGTCCAGGTCACTGTCTCTCGAGGCGATGGCACTAAAACTGTATCCGTGTCATCATCATCATCATCGTCCTTTTCCTGATCGTCGTCAAGTGGCTCGTATTGACGCAGCTGGCAGCTCCCATAGCAGCTTCGCAGGTGTTGAAGCGTAGCATCGATGCCTTCCTGCATCCACATTTTCTACTGCTGCGGTCGGTAATGCACCGACGAAATAATTACGACTGAGGATATAGTATAACGGTGCAGTGGAGCTGGTTGCTTGGTTTGAATGGGAACCAGGTAGTTGTTGCTGTTGTGATCCCATACCCAGTTTTAGGGCTCAATACATTTCCAATCGAAATTTGAGGCTGGAAACTGTGCTCCTGGGTGACTCCCTCGGTTAGTGGAAGGGATGAAATGTCAGGTTTTATGCTCGACGCAGACTTTAGGAAGCATTAGAGACGATGGGTGTTGAGGGAGGTATCCATCTTGTCTGCACCGTACCAGCTTAAAAAGCACTTGTTTCCCATATTCCTGAGCTGGTAAAGCAGGAGTGTGTATTCTCACTCCAGGTGTTTCCCTTTCCATACCTTTTTCTCAACTTGCCTATTGAGAAAATGTACCATTCTTAAAGTACCTACGGAACACAACGGAAGTCCTCTTAAGCGAGCGATGAGGGAAGTAGGGCAGGCAAATGACGCTAGTGAAGTGAATGGTGGTGGTGGAAGTGAAAGGTGACCTCCGGAGTGTCCGCCTCTCACTGTCACCAGACCCAGTGGTTCAGTGTTTAGTTCATTGCTAAGGGCATGATTATGCTTAACGCTGCTCGCTCATCGAACAAGACACCCAACACAGCGATGCATCCTGGAAGCGAACCAAATCCATAAATTTTATGGACACGTTTTATATCACGATGGTCACTCATCACACATGATGCCTGACGAAACGATGCATCGGGGACATCTTTTGAATCATTGTATCCGGCATTATGAGTGATGAGCGAGTAGCGCGAGGTTTAAACGTATCCTTAAGCTTTGTTCACACTGGTCGAGTAATTTAGGGTTAGGTCGAAAATGGCCGTTTAAATTTTCCTAAGGGGTTAAACGATTTTGTATTGAAAATACTAAATTCAGATTGTGGTGTAAGCTCTTAAGCTCAGGTTTGTGTTAAACGGAACTTTAAACCCATGTGGTCGACCTGGACCTTAGTCAATTTTAGTAACTCGCGATTTGCCACTAATCTGAAAATCCTTCTCACTGCTAGGGAATTGACCAAAAAGTTAATATTCGCACTTGTTTAGCTAATAATCTACTCATCTACATGCACAGTGTGTACAAGCCTCAAGTGCGGCGAAGAGCTGGCCGTCATAGACAACACATGGTCGCCACTATATTTACGTCGTATATTTATGTCATGTCGCCATTATATTTATGAAGTAAATTTGTCAGGTGTCATGTGTGATGAACGGACAGCGTGAAGTATAAGTGCAACCTAATACTCGTGATTGTGCGTTTGTGTCGTTTTCGTTCTTTTTAAGCTCGTGACAAAGTTACTGTTTGTCTTGCTTTTTTTTCTTTTTTTTTTTTCCTTAGTTTGTTTTTTTTTTTTTTTTGTTTTCTTCGGGATGACGGACAAGTGCTTTGTTTGTGGCGGAGCGAGTACAGACCTCGTGAATAACGTTTCTGAAAAAGGAATTGCTTCTCTGATGTCTGCCAGTAAGGCAAGAAAGGACGGAAAGAGCTCTGGGCTCAAAGGTTTGACATCAGCAAAGGTTCATAAGGAGTGTAGAAAACAGTACACAAGACCTGGAAGCATTAAAGCTGAACTGAAGAAAAATGTTCCATGCTCACCAAGCCCCCTCAATACTACCCCTTTAAAGTCCACGAAACCATCCTTTGACTTCAAGACACTTTGCCTTTTTTGCAAGGGTTCAATCGAAGAAGAGAAGAAAAAACCTGCTGAGAAGCGAAGGAAAGTGTACAATGTCAGGAACATTTCAACCTTTAAAAACTCATGCGTTGAAGCTGGAAATGCTAGACGAGATGAGTGGGGTGCAGAGGTAGTTGGTCGTTTAGCCTCGATTTTTGATTTGGTCGCGGAGGAAGCCAGGTACCATGATGATTGTCGCAAGTCTTTTTTCAGGCCGTCATACAAAATGCCTTCAGAATCTGAACGTGATGCTCACGTCACTGAGGCCATGAATGAAATTTTCAAGTTTATGGAGAATAACAGCGACTGTCAGTTCTCCATTGACGAACTAAAAGCTGCAGTAACAGGGAAACTGCCCACTGACAAAACGATCAGAGCCAGGTTGTTGTCAGAGTTCGGAGATCGCATTACAATATCACCAGGAAAAAATCGACTCAAAGTATCTACCATATGCTTCAGAGACACTGGACTCAAACTCCTGAACGATTCTTGGTATGAGACTAGGGATAATGAGGCAACTGAAGAGCGACTAAGGATTGTGAAGAAGGCGGCTGAAATAATCAGGCAAGACGTACAGAGTCAAATTTATGATGCTACAATGTATCCTCCCAGTGATGACTTTCTGAAGGACGCACATGATATTCCTCAAACTCTGCAAACATTCCTAGAGGATGTAACAATGAAAAATACGAAGAGACTCCCCGAGACACTGAAGAAATGCACTGCCATAGCACACAGCATAATTTCCATTGTTCGGCCGCGTACGTTAATTTCATCCATCATGGATAGCCTTTCCCTTATTGTTTACAGAAGGTTTGGCTCAAAAACGTTAGTAAACATTCTCGCCAGTCTGGGCTTTGCATCATCTTATTACGAAGCTCAAACATTGGAGCTATCTGCAATAGCTCATGAGAAGCCTTTTCTGAAAGGTGGGTCTTTCAGCCAGTTCGTTTTTGATAATGCGGACTTTAACGTATGTACCATTGATGGAATGAACACCTTCCATTCGCTGGGGGGCATCAGATGCCTCACCCCCGCCTGTTCCATCGCAAGAAGTGATAAAATACCAAGATTGACGAAAAGGCCTCCATCACAGGAGTGTGGAGCGCTTGGAATTACTCCACTACGAACATACGGAAACCTAGGAAGCAAAACATTGGGACTGGAAGGAATCCATGTGAAACACATCGACGTACCACCTGTACTATTTGATCCCCAACCACATGACATGCTATGGTTCTTTGCCAAGTCACTTGATATTGCTGTTCCTGAGTGGAAAGGATTCATGATTGCTTTGACAAAGGGGTTTTACAGTGAAAAAACTAAAGTGATCCCTCTTCCGTTCATTAATGCCCCTCCTTCCGATGTGAGCACTTTGTACACATCATTGCAATATGCAGGTGACCTTTGCTGTGAAGTCAGCCAGAGTTGTGTGATCATAACTTTCGACCAACCTCTTTATTGGAAAGCACGTGAAATAGTTGCAGCAGCACCATGTGACTCCATGCTTTCTCAGTACGTCATTCGACTAGGAGGATTTCACTTGCTGATGTCGTTTTTGGGGTGCATTGGATTCCTCATGAACGGCAGTGGGCTTAAGGAACTACTAGGCACCGTCTACGCCCCACTCTCTGTTGATAAAATGCTGCCAGGTCACGCTTTCGCAAGAGCGGTCCGAGGACATTTGTTAGTACAAACAGCCTTGTCTAACGTAATACTCAGCCAGATGCCCATCATAGATCAAGAACGGTCATGCTTAACTGAACTACTGCGGGACTTCATGGATGAGACTCCATCGTTAGATGCCCTGAAAATCAACCAACTTCTTTTATCTACCGCCTCCAAGTTTGGAGAGGAACTGGCAAAGCTTTGTAAACGTGGGTTGACCTCGAAACTCTGGGTTCAGTACTTCCAGATGGTCAGTCTGATGAAAGATTATATCAACGCTGAGAGATCAGGGAATTGGCATGGTCATCTTGACTGTGTCAAGAGAATGGTGCCATATTTTCACGCGGCTGGGCATTTTCCATATGCCAAGTCATGTCAGCTATACCTCCAGGACATGGAGAATCTTCCGTCCAAAATGACAAAATACGACTTCAACAAATTTGTGACTTCAGGGTACTTCACAATGAGACGTTCCGACCGATTTTGGTTGGGAGTTTGGTCCGACATGACTATTGAAACCACACTCATGAGTGGTTTCAAAACCAATGCAGGCGTGACACGCGGTCGAGGAACAACTGATAGTATAATAAGCAAATGGGTTGTGGGAATGAGCGCAACAAACGACATATGCTCTTCACTTGAGCAATTCTGTGGGACTCAGTTCTCCTCATCAGAACAGCACGTTGACTTTGGGTCTGCTCGTCAAACAAGAAATAAAAAGGACGTGTCGAAAATCACTGCATGGTTGGAAAACCACCCCCCTTTCAGAACAGTGGACGGCCTCATTTCACTATCCTCTGGACTGATGGGAGACTCTTCCATCAATTGCTACGACGCAGTTTCAATCGGGTTGCAAGCGATGAAGAAAATAGAAGGCATCTCGTTTGCAAGAGTCAAACTATCTCGTCAGGATCGTGCAAGACCTCTGTCATTAATGAGCTCCTGTATCAAGATCGCCAACGAGAAAGTCCCAGTTGACCCTCTGCTGCTCTTTCAAAGGATCTCGATAATTAAGAAAACTGATGAAGATTTAAAGACATATTTGGAATATGAATTAGCGCCATTTCCTTTACCGCTCTTCAATGAATATGGAATGAGAAAAACGAAAAAATCAGCCCTCTACTCTCTATTTCGAGCAACCAGCAAGCCTTGTGACCTACGAAACTTTGACATCGTCATAGACGGAGGATTCTTAATTCATAAAGTGATTTGGCCGAGTGGAAGTACAGTGACCGCAATATGTGAGACCTATGCAACATTTATTTTAAAAAATTATCCCGGGAGAAACTGTACTGTTGTTTTTGATGGATACGCCATGTCTGCAAACAGCACAAAGACAGCAGAACATGAGCGTCGATATCGAATCAAGCAGTGTGCGGATATAAATATAAGTTCAGATTTGACTATCACAGTCAAACAGGAACATTTTCTCTCTAACAAAAACAACAAAAGCAGCCTCATTGCCACACTCAGACCTCAACTCGAGAAAAATGGGATTGCCACCCTACAAGCGCCAGGAGATGCTGACCTGTTAATAGTCTCTACTGCCATTCGCAAGTCGAGTACCAATCAAGTTGCGGTCATCGGAGAAGACGTTGACTTGGCAGTGCTACTCATGGCTTCGACTCCACCAGAATACGACATCTTGCTCGTAAAACCTCTCCGAGGTAAAGTGCCAACCATGTCTTACTCAAGTCAAGAGATGCAGGAGCTAGGATGTCAAGTCAAAGACATCCTTTTTCTACACGCCTTTACCGGATGCGACACCACTTCAGCCACATTCAGGAAAAGCAAAGTTGGCTTCTGCAGGATATACCTCAGGAGGAAAGACATCCGGCAAGCCGCTGAGGTGTTTTCCGACCCTACCGCTTCTCACGATGAAATAAAGGAAATGGGAAATAGGTGCTTTTTAAGCTGGTATGGAGCAAGTAAGAATGAAACCTCCCTCAACACCTATCGCCTTCAATGCTTCCTGAAGTCCGTGTCCAACATAAAACCGGACATTTCAACGATCCCACCAACTGAGGGAGCTGCCCAGGAGCACAGTTTCCGGGTCTACCACCAGGTTCAGATTTGGCTCGGAAATGCATTGAACCCCGAAACCTGGGGGTGGGATCGTAACTGCAACAACCACCTGGTCCCTATTCAAACCAAGAAACCGGCTGCACCCGAGGAGATCCTAAATCTGATATTTTGTCGGTGCACCACCGACTGCAGCAGTGGCAAATGTGGATGCAGGAAGGCATCGATGACGTGCTCCAACATCTGCCTCAACTGCCACGGGAGCTGCTTGAATGGGAACCAGTTGTCCGATGACGAGGAAGAGGACGATGATGAATCGAAGGTGACTAGTGACGTGGACGATTTCACTGAAGATGAGGATCACGATCAAGGCCCGTCCCGCCCAAAGAAACTACGGGTGTAAATCCCCCCCCCCCTTTACACACACAAGTCAACCAGTTTTATTACATTAATTTTGATGATTTACGTTCAGACTTGTTTCTATACTAAATTAATGTTGAGTGTGAATTGAACGTAAATATTATCATTTGATATCTGCATAATTGATGGCAGTTTTGGAATTGACAGACAATTTTTCATGGGAAAAGAGCAATGTCGACTTGATTTTTCGCAATAGCGAGACAAAAGCGCCACGTTTCTTGGCGGTTTTGACTATTTCCAAGATTGACATTACTCTCATTCCATGGACAATTTTCCGTAGATCTCAAAACTGACATCACTTTTACAAAAATCTGCATTTTAAGCTGAGGAACAGCCGGCTATTGGATAAAACTACGCTTAATCGAGAAAGAAAAAATGTTAAAAAAATCATAACTCGTAAGCGAAGCATGGAAAGCCATTATCCAAAAATTAGTGAACCCCTCAAACGGGACCACCCTGTTTATAACTATACGTCAGTTATCCTAAATTTCCGTATTTGAATGATTGTAACTCCTCATTCCGCCAAGGGATCTAAAAGGAGCAAGGGATTTTAACAGGTATGCACATTGAGTGTTATGACTTATGAGGGTGGGGGGTGGTACAAGAAACTACACTGTACTACACATGTTGATTGGCTACAGTTGAAAGCTTCAGGAGGAGGAAGAAAGTCTATCGAAAATAATGGATTGGAAACAGTTCAACCAAAAAAGTTGATATTGGCCAACATTTTTAAAACTCGTATAACTTTTGACCTGTTCAATGTAATTTTTTTTATGTTGTACACTTTCTGAAGATCATTAAATCCTCTAAAACTTCCTTCCTGAGGGCTTTCTCCTAGGATAAACGGTTTAGACGATATAACGTGGAAAACGTAAAATAAAAATATTTTTTTCGGACATTTCTATTTTTGCGGGGCATGTATTTCGAGAACGGTTAGGAATTAGTGAAACATTTATATAACAAAAGATCTTGATATTTATGTCAGCTTTAATTGGTTGTCACAAAAGTTTTGTCTGTCATGCACTGTTTTCGAGATATCAGTGAAAATCCGAAAAATGTTACCTTCTTCGTGCCCCCCCCCCCACTCGGGCTCACCTCCTAGGGGTGGGGACTTTTAGTATGTTTACCTCCTAACTATTCCAAACATGGTTCCGAAGTCAAACTTTCTGCTTTCGCTCATTCCCTCTAGACCACCTTTTTGAACACTCGTTTACTGGACATGTTTTGAAAGAAATTCTTGCCTATTTCGTCATTGTTCTCGTACAGATTCCTCAATTCTTCAGGAAAGTCTTCGCTGGGAAATTGAGGGAGCTGTACTTTTCCGCTGTTACAACATTTGGAATAGTGCGGTTTAACTTTAGTTCTTTCTTGAAGGAAGTATTTGGCCGAACAGTGGGGGCATAGATGGGATATTTGACCGCAGTTTAATTCCTGTACGGTCCGCCACGAATCATTGATGCCTACATAAATGGATTGCTGTCTGCCAATAGGCTGAGCAGCTACTTGTTCAGCTTCTTGATCTACGTTATCGACGTCTGGCCTGAGTTCTACGCCTACTGGTTGAATTTCAATAACGTCTGTCCCAATGTCCCTCTCTTCCGCTCCTTCATCTAAAATATTATGCGGAGGGGGGTCAACGGTTTGTACATCTAGTGGGACATGTGCGCTAAAATCAATGGGCAGCACTGTGGCCAATGCTTGATTCACGATTTCTACATGGCCCCCTCTCAATTGCTGCCTCATCACCAACCAAGGACAATTCATGGACGACTGATACAACCTGTTCATTTTGGGCCGCTTTAATAACGTTTGAATCAGCCGACCCTGAAACTAATGGTGTGGTGTGAGTGGGTTCGTGAGAGGTCGGGGCAGTGGAGCGCTTTTGAAGTTCCTCTAGGGAAATACCTAACTTTTCCGCTTTCTTTTTTAAACGGTACAGTCTGCTTTTTCTGCCCTCTTTTCTTTGGCCTTTCTCTGTGCTTCCAGTTTGTTTTGGAGAACGTGAGAAATGCCTGGGACTGGTGATTTAAGGCCTTCTGAATCATTTTGGGAGGGGGTTACCTGTGGTTGAATCACATTAGAAGGGCCAGGTACGGGTGAGCTATACCCCTGTTGTTGAAAGGAAACACCCAAATTTTCACCTTTTTTTATAAGACGGTAGAGCCGCATTTTTTCAGCCTTCTCTCTTTGGCCGTTTTCTGTTCCGTTAATTCAGGATGTAAGACATGAGAAGGGCCAGGGACCGGTGAACTGCGTCTCTCGACTTGACTTTGGACAGGGGCCCCTACTGACGTTTGGGCATCGGTTCCTTCTTGTTCATCGCGTGGAGGTGTAACATGAAGGGTTTCCGTGGAGATACACTCTACGGATGACAACCTTTTTTTTTAGTTGGTGGACTTTTGAGTTGGGGGCTACCATTTTTCCCTTTCACCCCACGATTCTCTTCGCTAAATAATGGCACCGGGGGTAATGGAGTAGTTTTGATAGGTATTTGTGTAAAAAGCTGGCCACCGCTGCAGCTGGGAACGCTATCATGATTCGCGGAAGCTACTTCCATTCCTAGAACGGAAGCAGCCTCAACCCGGGAAGTGGACGGATGAAAAACTGTCCCCCCCCCCCTAAAACTTGGGCTGTGTCTAAGATTGGCGAAGGACTCGTAGAAGCTACGTAGCTAAAAGTCCGAGTATGAAATAAAAATACCCTCTTTCCCCACCCCCTTCCCATCCAATCGATTTTTACCTCGAAACAAAGTAGACTCACCTACTAAAGGTATTCGCGAAAAGCACACGAAATGCCAAAATGACCACTCCTTCCCCGTCAAAATGACCCCTATATACGTCTGGAAAACACTAAAATTTCAAAATTCGCAATTTACCCCCACTTCCCGACGTCCAATCGATTTTTACCCCGAAACAAAGTAGACTCGCCAAGACTGGGGACTCGGTCGCGGATGTCAAAACGCCAAATTTCCCACTCCCTCCCGGTCAAAATGACGCCTAAAGTTGACTGGAGAAATATAGGAAAATTAAGCCAACCTTGGAGTGGGTGTGGGGGAGGGGTCAGCTCGGAATCGCCGCCGAAACTTTTCAAAATTATACAAATTTCAATTTTACCGGCTTCCACTCATCCTAGAGGGTTCAAATTTTGACACAAGCTTCATCCTGGCAACTATGATTTTTGATGATTTTTTCACATTTTTTAAAAAAAATTTCAAATCGGTCAAATTTCAAATTTAAATTGCCAAAGAATTTCACACTTTGAAAAATCGTAGCTCATTCCAAAATCATCGAATCGTCGTCGGCAGGGTCTTAAAATTTCCACTATACGGTAGCCTATCCGGGAAAAATACCCAAAAAAATTATGAAAATTTATTTCAACCTCAAAAATCGATGAAAATGAAAAAAGAAATTTTCAAATTTTTGTTCTCCATACTATCCTGGTGAAATTTTTGGGCTGTTTCCCCGATATTTTCAGAATCACTTGAAATTCAGTTTATAAGGGTTTCATAATTATCTAAAAACGAAAATGGGGTCCGTTTGGCCAATTTAATTTTTCTCGACAGGCCCCCCCCCCCGCGAAAATGATTAAATTTAATTGCTGGCGACGAGGGTTGAATTTTTCATATTTTCAAATTCCTCTCAAATTTGGTATTTAGAGGTTTTTCGACATGAGAATGTGCCAAACCAGTGCCTTCCGTGGTAGATGTGTAAGCAGGGGCTTAGTTATGCCATCAGAGCCAGGAGCCTTTCTCGAGCGTGAGCTTGATATTGCCGTCCGGACCTGTGCAGGTGTGAAAAATTTACGAAATGGAGAAAGTATAAGAGGTGTTTCAAGGCCTGTAGAGATTCGTTCATCAAAGTGCTGATCTCCCATTTGGTTTGGTGTAAATTGGAGTGCAAGGGTGTCGGCAAAGGCCTCTGCTTTCTCCAGAGGGGTACACAGCTAAGAGTTTCCTTGCCTGAGAGGGGGTATGGCAGTTTTTTCTTTTGTGATTGCTCTAGTGTGTTTCCATAGGGAGCGGTCCTCGGGGTTTATCGTGGCTAGATATGTAAAGAAAACCTTGAAAGATATTTTTCGAGAACTTTTTATATTTTTAATAACAATCCAAATCCCCCTCCTTTTTATTCCTCAAAATCATATGTCATATGTCCCCATTACATCCTCCTTTCTGTCACGGACGATAGAAGTTCGTTGGTCTCACTAAGCGACCATATCTTGTCACGTAAGAAGAGTGATCTTGCCGACGTTCTGGTTCAACTGTTGAGTCGGTTGACAGTTCATTTCGAGCTGACATTCCACCACTGACTTCCCCCTCAGTAACCTTTTCTTCTGAGGGACAATCGAAGTCGTTCTGATAAGGGACAAGCAGTTTTCTATTCCTTCGAAATCTTTGAAACCCACATTCAACTGTGTAGTCTCTATCTGATGGGCGATTTGAGTTCGCCACAACAGTTCCATATTGCTTTCTGTCCCGAATCCACACTTTCTCGCCCACATTTAAGTGCCGAAGGTGTCTGGCGTTGTGCCTTCTGTCGAAATAAAATTTATGTTGTTTTTTTGGGTTCCTCATCTTCTTCTTATACATATCTATATCCGGCCACTTGGGAGTTGATGGAGGAAACGGTAACGATGTCCTGATTTTCCTACCGTACAACAGCTCCGCTGGACTAAAACCTGATTCGAGTGGGGAACTTCTGTAAGCTAACAGACCTTCGTAAAAATCACGATTCTTTTTCAATATGTCTTTTGCAGTCCGAACAGCTCTTTCCGCTTGACCGTTAGATTGAGGATACCTGGGACTTGAGGTGACTAGAGTGAAATTGTACAACCGCGAGAATGAAAGAAATTCCGATGAAGAAAATTGAGGACCATTGTCTGTTCTTAGTGTTATCGGAACACCGTGACGAGAAAATATGCTTTTTAAAGCAACGATCACGTCCTGAGAAGATTGAGATTTCAGCTCAACAAGCTCAATAAATTTCGAGAAGTAGTCCTGTACTACCAAATAGCTTTTATACCTTTGAAAAATAACAAATCATCCCCAAGAACATCCCAAGGACCGTCCGGCGGATCAGTTGGAAGCAGAGGTTCACATTTTTCTGGAGAATTTCTTAAACATACGGAACAGTTAGATACAATTCGCCTTACATCGACAGTGATCCCTGGCCACCAAACGCAGTTCCTCGCTCTCAACGTACATTTATGTACTCCCAACTGACCCTGATGGAGAAGGGTCAAGATTTCTCTTCTCATCTCTTTCGGAACAAAGTACCTCTGACCATGCAAGATTAAGTCGTCAAAAACTGTTAAATTTCCCCTTTCCCTGTAGAAATCAGTGTTTTTGAATTTTTCCCATTCGCCGGATAAAATACACTCCTTTAAACGCAATGAAACTTCGTCCTTGGCCTGAGATTTTTTTAGAAGGTGTATCCGCCTGTCGCAAACAGGAATTGCCGAAACGACTGACGCCACGTGAAGCTCTGTTTCGTAAAGGGCATCTTTATGATCAACGCCATCTTCTACGGGAAAACGAGAAAGGGCTTCAGGCAGGGCAAAATCTTTATCCTTAACGTGTTGAATTTCGAAATCAAAGTTTAGAAGTCTCATTCTGAATCTTTGGAACCGAGCAGACAGTTCACCGATAGGTTTCTGACCCAAAATTTGAATTAATGGCTTGTGATCGGTCAGTAAAAGAAAACTTTTACCAATAATGTAAGGCGAGAAACGCTCACAGGCCCAAGTAACCGCTAACGCCTCTTTTTCAATTTGAGCGTACCTCGTTTCGACCGAACTTAAACACCTAGAGGCGTATTGCACAGGGAACCATTTTCCACGAACCCTCTGTTCCAGAACAGCCCCTATGCCAAAGTTAGACGCGTCTGCACAGACTCTTGTTACTCTTTGGCTGTCGTACAAAACCAGACTTGTTGAGGTGGAGATTATTTCTTTGATCTCATTGAAACTTTTTTCGTGTACAGTTGTCCACGCCCATTCCGTTTTGGTGCTCAATAACTCCCGAATCAGTTTGCCAGATTCCAACAAGCGGGGATAGAATTTGCTCAAATAGTTCAGCATACCGATAAAGCACCTCAGGGATTTGCGATTATTTGGTGACGGCATTTCCCGAATAGCCTTGACTTTATCTGGTGCCGGAAATACGTACCCGTTCTCAAGTACGTGACCTAGGAAAGTCACTTTTTTAACGTTAAACTCACATTTATCCTTATTGAGGGTTAGGCCTTTTTGTTTAAATTTTTCCAAAAGAAGTTTGAGTCTGTCGTCCGTTTTTGATAGTGCTCCGGCGAGCTGGATAAGCCAAATGGAAGACGCCTGTAATAATACCTCCCAAATGGTGTTATAAACGTGGTGAGAAGGGCACTTTCTTCATCTAGGGCAACCTGCCAGAAACCACTATTTGCATCGAGTTTCGAAAAGAACTTGGCACCCCTCAATTTGGCCAAAGTTTCATCGACGGCTGGCAGGATAGTTCGTTCCCTTTGTACGAATTTATTTAACTCTGTGTAGTCTGTACACAGCCTAATTTGATTGTTTTTCTTTGGAACGACAACAATTGGTGCGCACCAGTCAGTTGGCTGAGACACTGGCGTAATCACACCTTTTTCCACCATGGAAGCGAACTCCTCTTTCAGCTTGTCTCTTAGTGGTTCGGGAACCCGCCTTGGGCAAGAAACCGAATACGGTTCGGACGAAGCTTTCAACTTTATTTTATATGGTATGCCAGACAACCGCCCCAAACCGGTAAAAACTTCTGGGAACCGTTGGAAGACATCTAATTCTGACCGAACCTCCCTAATTTCGCTTTTCAGAAGAGAAAAGGCGACTATAGCCTTTCTGCCGAGAAGGGGTTCCCTCTGCCCATAAACGACGTAAAACGGTTCAGTAACCTTTGTACCGTTTCTGAAAACGTCGACTATAACTTTTCCTTTTACATTCAATTGGATATTTCCAGGCCCTCTAAGAATAGAAGAAGTCGGACGAATTTTTAGACCAAGTGAGTCGGCTAACGAGCACCCCATGACACTTACGTCGGCCCCGGTATCGATTTTGAACGCTATCTGCTTTGTCTTTACTTCTAAAGTTACGTAAAAAGCATTGTTACATACATCAACCATCTTACGATTTTCTTCGACTCGAATCGTTCCCAAAGAATAGTTATGAACGTCGGCATCGCCGGAATGCTCTATTTCGCGAATGGTTTTCCCAGACTTACATGCCGGTTTTATATGGCCTTCTTTTCCACAGTTGAAACAAGTTAATTTTCGAGCAGAACACGCTTCCTCACTGTGTGTGGCTAAACAACCGCATCTGAAACATTTACGAGTATGAGCTTTTTCCTTTTCTCTGGGTGACCAATACTTGAGCTTCCTGTTCTCTTCTACAGACTGTTCACTTTGACCTCTGACCTCGTCTTGTTGAGTTTCAATCGACTCGGATAAACGAATTTTCTCAATCGCTTGTTCAACTGTTAAATTTTCGACCAACTGTAATTTGCTCGACAAGCTCCTGTCGGCTAAGCCTGTAACTAGCTTTAAGAGAAGCATATCATTCCCAAAACTACAGGTTTGTCAGGTCCATTGACACCTATCTTTCAGGGAATAGAGGTCATTGATGTAGCTATTGACAGTTTCCCCTGGCGTCTGATCGCGCCTTAGGAACTTAGCTCTTTCGAAGAATAAATTTATCTTCACTTTAAAATGACCATCAAGTGTGTCTTTTACAATTTTATAACTTGTTCGAGCCTCGGGTGGCAACCCCAAAGACGAGAGTAGATCATCGCCCTCTTCTCCTAAACAATAGACAAGGGTATTAGTTTGCTGTTCCTCACTTTTATCCGAAAGACCCGAGTCGGATCGAAAAGCTTCAAAACGACGACTCCATCGGGACCACTTTGCCGGCTCCCGCAAGTCAAAACTCTCCGGTGGCTGGACCGAATACGACGACGACCCTGCCGATTCGTTCGGAGGCTGTCGCGGTTGATTAAGCTGCCACCATGTAAAGAAAACGAGAAAGATAATTTCGAGAACTTTTTATATTTTTAATAACAATCCAAATCCCCCTCCTTTTTATTCCTCAAAATCAAATGTCCCCATTACAAGATAGACATCTCTGCTCTTGTTTCGCTCTTGGACGAGTGCAATCTTCAAATCTTCTGTAGCTCTGTTATAGGCCCTTTTATGCGGAGGATATTTCGATTGCCTCCATTGTGCACGTGCTTGGGTTTTGATTTGATGTAGGGCAGCGAGGTGAGGGTGAGCAGAGTATTTTGTTTTGTGAGTTTGAGAAGTATGGGTAAAGCTTGCAACAGTGGCGGCAAACTGTATATTTCGCGTGAGGATTGTAGCCGCTCGGTCAATGTCAGCTGGAGTCTTCAGAGGAAGTTGAATGAAGGTCCGTGGATACGTCTAGCGTACTTTCATAGACTTTCCAGTCAAAGGGGTATCTTATCAGTGTGTTCCCACGGGCTCTGGTGAGGTGGCAATGGCCAAACCTGAGGAGGGTTGGGAAGTGGTTAGTATCAACGATCCACCTTCGCGATGTCCGCTAGGATGATCCGCTCTGTAGTATTTATAGCCCTCAATGTAGAATGGGTGATCATTGATAAGTTTTGTTTCAGTAGTAAGGAGAACGTCTATTTGATTTGTATGCAAGAAATAGTCGAGTTCGAATAGTTTATTGGCTATGCCACGGGCATTCCACGTGCAGACGTTGAGGGATCGCATATCAATGTTATTATCCATTGATATTGAGTAATTTGGGTATAATTTGGGCTAGGGTCTGAACCAGGGGCTGTACGATGGTTATTAGGCTTTCTATTCTCTTGATAAGTAGGTTAATGGTGGTATCTTGTTGAGTAGCTTCGGCATATGACTGTACAGGGGGAAATGCATTAGTTCTGACAGGTGGAGGACGACGGTGCAAAGGGGGAAACGATGGAGAGGAGGAGGGCCCGCAGGTTGGGGGAGGAGGAGTGATTTTAATCTGTTACATAGGGTTTTGGGATTTTTGCAATCGCGTGTGCACCGGACACCCTTTATAATTGGCCGTGTGTGACCCTCCACAATTTGTACAAGTTGGTAGTTCTGAGGCGGGTTTAGTGCATTGTTCGGTGGGATGAAGCATGCTGCACTTGACGCAACGTGGCTGCTGGTGACAAAAATTTTTGCTTGTGCCCGTATTCTTGGCACTTGGTGCATTGTATGACTGACTTTTTAGGTCGAGGGGTTTCAATTCTGACAATGGCGTGGCACAGTTTTGTGAGGTGAAAGATTTCGGCGTTTTTGACGTGTGGTTCTAGGTCGACAAAGAAGAGCGGAAGCGGAAGTTTGCTGACTGGATGAAGAACGGGCACTATTTGTCGAGAATTATACCCAAGGTTCTTTAACTCTTCGCCAATATATTTTGTATCGCAGGAGTGATGGAGGCCCCGTACGACAACTCGGAAGGCCCTTTCAGAGTACGATTGGTAGGTATAGTACTGAGCTTTGTTCTCGGAGAGGTACTTTATCATACCCCTGTAGCCGTCTATCGTGTCGAAGGTAAATTTAACTTTATCATGAGTGGAGTGATACTTGAATTCGCCGAGGTTCAGCGATCGAGTGACCTCCAGGAGTTTATTTATATTAGTGATGTCCCGTACAAAAATTGGTGGCGGCTTGGATTCTTTTACTGTTGAATCAGTCTAAGCTGCGGTTGGTTGTGAGCTGGGCAATTGGGACAAGGGCCCGAAAGAATTCGTTAAAGGCAGGTTGTTATTGTGGATTAGCTTTTGTCGTTTAGCTGCATGTTTTGGCTTACCAAACGGTGTGTCGTCGTTATCAGAAGTGATATTGACATCTGTTTTTTGGGTAGAGTCTCCAAGAATAACGTTCATTACGTCTTGTGCTGTATTGGAAGGTGGCGTGGTTTCTGTAAAGCTCATGGTGACGAGAGGACTCCCCTCACCAGAGGACGAATCGTCACTAATTTTTTTTTTTTTTTTTGATCGCGAAGAGAAGAGAAGAAAAGAGTTAATTTATGCTTAAGAAAGATGGATGTAAAAGTCGTACTTGACAAGCTCCATGGTGCGAACTGGCCGAGGTGGAAGAGGCAGATGGAATTGCTTTTGAAGCATCATGAAGTATTCGAGATCGTGGTTGGAACTTCTTTATGCCCCGATGATGGTGAATCGGAAGTTAAGAAATGGAAGAAGGCAGATTCTCTGGCTCAGGTTATTCTCGTTACAAATATGAACGATACAAATGTCCATTCTACTTTTGATGCGGCGACGTTGTGAAGGATGTATATCGGTAGGAAATCAATAGTTATTAATTGTCCTCTTCACAGGTTTTATTCTTTATTTGGCGGAACTAGTTTTCGGCTCACGGAGCCATTATCAACGCCAGGCGCGGATCCAGCAGGGGGCTACTAATGGGGCTTTAGCCCCCCCCCCTTGAGCTGAACCTCCCCCAACTTTGCCTAAACCCCACGTCTTCAAAGCCAAATTTCCGAGTTTTCAAACAATCTCAAAAGAAAAATCGTGAGAACAATGACTAGAATTTCCGCTTGGGAAGGCTATACATTCAGCAAAGTTATCGTATTTTGTGTTAAAGAAGTAAATTAATTAACTGATTCTACCCGGACGACACGGAAAGGCAAAGCCTAACACAATGAGGAAGGTGCACGTATCAGAAATTTTGGTCTCTGACGCTTTTTTATTGTGAAATTCGGTTGAATAACGCGATTGGCATCCTTTTTCACCATAAAAATGAATGCAATATGGGTCATTCTACGAAAATACCTAAATTTCAGTCCCGGCATTCCTGCAACTTTTCTGTTGCGTTTTTTCATATTTTTTTTTTTTACCATTTGGTACAAGGCTATGTCTGCCATAAACTCATTCGAACATATTCTCATAATTAATATCCATCGGCATGCAATTTGCATTTCAATAGTCGAAATATTATCTCCTTCACATGTCCCCAACCACGAGTAGGATACTTTACTGCCCTGAAAACGGTACTACATTGGTCATGAGAAAAAAGTGTATAGGTGGATTGTTCTTCAGAATCACCTGTAGTCACCTGAACTCGAAAGATATTGTGCATCCAGGGAAAATGCGGAAAAACCACCTGTCCCGAGGGTTACACCTATCTCCCTCACATTTTTTTTTTTTTTTTTTTTTTTTTTTTTTTTTTTTTTTTTTTTTTAGTATATCCCCACTCATCTGATGATTTTTTAAAAACCGGTCGACTCTGTCATAGGGGGGGTCATATGTTCCACAATTGCTGCTTCTGTATTGTGCTGGGGATAATTGTGAGACCTGACTAGCCTCGGTTTTTCACCAAAAAATTGGCATTGAAATTTTGACTTCTATCTCCCTCACAGTCTTTAAAAAAGCGAGTGGTAAATATTGTTGATATTAAAACGATTCGTTATTTTATGCTGTACTGGTAAACCACTCGGCGTTGCATCTTGAAATGTCTGGGCCCAAAAAAGCTGATTTCGCCAAAAATCTATCTCCCTCATAACTATCTCCCTCATTTATCTCAATGTGAGGGAGATAGAGTTTTGGTGAGGGAGATAGACCGCTTCTAGGAGCGGTCCATTTAGCTCGTGAAACCATATTTTTTCTGCAAATCAAGACCTTCCAAGAACACTCCGCGATCATATCAGGAAGCAGAAGACATATTTAAAATTGAAATGGGGTTTAGCATGGCTCCGAAGAAGGGAACTGCGATGTCTGACGAGGAAAAAAAAAGGAAAAAAAGAAAATACGACAGGCTACGACGTTTAAGAATAAAACAAGATCCTGTCCTAGCTGCCGAACAAAAAAAGAAAGAACAGCTGAAATATAAGAAAAAACTTGAGAAAAAACAGGTACACCACCATTCCTATCAAGTGGCTCATAACTGAATTGCAATTTATAAGTTACATGAACGTGTGGCGTCCCTTCACATTTTTACATAAAAACATCAGTTGTTCGGTTTTTCTTTGTTAGAAAAATATAGACTTTCTTTCTGTGACTTACGCGGTCTCGTTTTTCTTGTACACGCTTACAACTGGTGACCCCGACTTCACTCGTAGTATTATGGCTCAACCGGCTAATGACGACGCGGTTCTAGAGCCACAACGCATTTCAAGTGTCTCCGTTCGGCTACCTCCGTTTTGGCTCCACCGGCCCGATCTTTGGTTCCGCCAAGTCGAAGCTCATTTCGACTTACCAGCCAACCGTATCACTCAGGACACTACGAAATTCAATTACGTCGTTTCCACTCTCGACATGGACGTCCTCGAATACGTCAGTGACATCAACAACCACCCGCCTGCGACCCACAAATACGATGCCCTGAAAACAGCGCTTCTTTCCGCTTTCACCGACGAACATAAATTCACCAAACTCCTCCACGAGGTCGAACTTGGAGACGATAAACCGTCACAACTTTGGAGGCGCATGAAGGAGCTCGCCAGCACTTTAATATCTGACGATGCGCTCAAAACTTTGTGGCTTCACCAACTTCCGTCTTCCGTCCAATCCATTCTCGCCATCAGTTCCGAACCTTTACCGATTCTCACAAAATTAGCCGACAAAGTTTTCGAAGCTGCTGACCGTGGACGACATCACTTCCTTCCTCCAGAGTCAACACATTCCCCTTCCGAATCCACAACTTCCGCACCTTCTTCTTCCACCCTTCTCGACGCGATCCAACGGCTCACTCAACGCCTTACCGACCTCGAACAACGTTCAACCCCCTCGCTGATACGCCGTCGCTACAGATCACCTTGTCCCAAACCAGAACTACACACTTCACCCCCAAAAACAGGTTTCTGTTATTATCACGAAAGGTTCGGTAACAAAGCTCAAAACTGTCGTTCGCGTTTCTTTTCTTCAAAAAACTAATGTTCCGATCGCAGGTGGCGGCAAGCGATCGCCGTAACTCGACACGCCGCCTATTTGTCACCGACAAAACAACCAAAGTTCGTTTCCTCATCGACTCAGGCGCCGACGTAAGCGTCATTCCCTGCACGCGCCGCGACAAAACTAATGGCCCACAGAAGTTCACCTTGTCTACTGCTGATGGTTCTGCGATCCCTACGTATGGTTCCCGCTTTCTCTCACTCGATTTCGGTCTTCACCGTTCGTTTCGATGGCCCTTCGTCCTCACAGAGGTAACATACCCCATTATCGGAGCCGACTTCTTGGCACACTTCGATCGAGGATCGAGGATGGCACTCCTCAACTTTCTGTCGCTGGTGTTCATCCTTCAACTGCACCGTCGAATAACCCAGCACGCCTGAACCTCTGTGACACGACGAATAAGTTTGCCGCGTTGCTCACGCAATTCCCTGAGATCGTTCAACATCCCTCCTTTCCACGCCCATCTCTACCACACAATACCCAGCACGCAATTGAAACCACCGGACCACTTGTTCGTTCCCGCTTTCGACGTCTTCACCCCGACAAGTTGAAAGCTGCCAACGCAGAATTCCAAACAATGCTAGACCTCGGCATCTGTCGTCCCTCTAAATCTTGTTGGTCTAGTCCGCTCCACCTCGTTCCTAAAAAAGACGGCACCTGGCGACCTTGTGGTGATTTCCGACACCTAAACGCTGTCACCAAACCTGACCTCTACCCTCTCCCTCATCTTCACGATTTCACGTCCAATCTTCACGGAACGACAATTTACTCGAAGCTAGATCTCCTTCGAGCATACAACCAAATACCAGTCGCACCTTCCGACATCGAAAAAACCGCCATCATCACACCTTTCGGCATTTTTGAATTTCCTATGATGTGTTTTGGTTTACGCAACGCCGGTCAATCATTTCAGCGATTTATGGATGAAATGCTTCGCGACCTTCCCTTCATCTTCGTTTACCTCGACGATGCGCTTATCGCTTCCAAATCTCCCGCAGAACATCTGGAGCATCTCACTCTCGTTTTCCAGCGTTCAGGAGCTACGGACTCCATCTTAACGTGAACAAATGTGTTTTCGGCGTAACCGAAGTAGACTTCTTAGGTTTCCGAGTCACACCGTCCGGCACATCACCACTTCCTCAATGTGTTCGCGCCCTCACCGAAGCTCCTCGACCTACAACCTTTAAATCCTTGCGTCGTTTCCTCGGAACCATAGATTTCTACCGCCGCTTCATTCGCCGCGCGGCCTGGGCCCAAATCACGCTTCACGACGCCTTAAAAACTAGCAAAAGCGAAACATCTCTCATCCGATGGACTGATCAGTTGATTGAGGCCTACGACCATTGCCTGCAAGATCTCGCTGACGCTACCCTTCTCGTCCACCCCAAGCCTGACTCACCCTTGACCCTTTTCGTCGACGCTTCAGATACTGCCATTGGCTCTGCTCTTCATCAACAAACCGACGGTACCTGCCAACCGCTAGCGTTTTTCTCTCGGAAGCTCAGTGAAACCGATCGACGGTACAGTGCCTATGACAAAGAGCTTCTAGCAATTTACGCTTCAGTCAAGCACTTTCGGGACTTCGTCGAGGGTCAACAACTCACAATTTTCACAGACCACAAGCCCCTCATTTTCGCTTTCAAGCAAAACCAGAAAAGGCGTCCCCTCGTCAATTTCGTCACTTAGATTTTGTAGCGCAGCTCACGACCGATATTCGACACATCAAAGGAAGTGAAAACGTCGTAGCAGATTACCTTTCCCGAGTCGACTCCATCCATATTTTCGATTTCACAGTCGTCGCTAAAATTCAAGAAGCAGACGACGAGCTAAAAAAGCTCTGCCTCAATTCGTCACTCAATCTTCGTCGAGAATGCATACCTGGCCTCAACATATCGTTATTTTGCGACGATAGACACCGCGTTTTTATTCCCTTATCCCTTCGTCGTCAAGCGTTCGCTCTAATTCACAACAGCGCACACCCATCTCCGAAGCGTACATCACAACTAATTCGTGAACGATTTGTTTGGCCCGGAATTGAGCGAGACTCCAGATCTTGGGCAAGAAACTGCCTTCAATGTCAGAAATCCAAAATTGGACGTCATACCCGTAGTCCTCTCGGTGTTTTCCCTCCCGTCGACGCACGTTTTCAATGCGTCCACTTGGACATCATTGGTCCACTTCCCCCATCACACGGTATGCACTACATCCTCACCTTGATCGACCGTTTTTCTTCCTGGCCCGAAGCCATACCCATTCAATCAATCTCCACCGAAACAGTGGCTGACGCTCTTTTCAAGGAATGGATTGTCCGTTACGGCGTTCCCGCTAAGATCATCACCGACAGAGGTCGACAATTCGAGTCCAATCTTTTCCGAATTCTCAACTACCGCCTCGGGATTCGTCATTTTCGTACGACAGCGTAACACCCGCAGTCCAATGGTAAACTTGAAAGATGGCACCGCTCTCTTAAAAACGCTCTCAAATGCCATAACTCTACCGATTTGCGTTCACTTCTACCAATCGTTCTGCTCGGTTTGCGAAACGTGCCAAACCAATCTGGCCATTCAGCTGCAGAACTTCACTTTGGCTCTACACTACGATGGATGTCAAATTTCGGAATTTGTTCAAAATCCTTTCCTTGGCTGTTGCTTCGACTTGTAGACCATAAACTTTTTTTTTGAACCATACAGCCATGGTGTTTTTTATAGAATGCATTTCGGGCCCATTCCCGGTGCCCCTCATCAGCATTACCGCTTCACCTCTAAGGCCAAACACCCTTTTGGCCTTAGTTTTGGTGTTTGGCCTTAGAGGTGAAGCGGTAATGCTGATGAGGGGCACCGGGAATGGGCCCGAAATGCATTCTATAAAAAACACCATGGCTGTATGGTTCAAAAAAAAAGTTTATGGTCTACACTACGATTACCCGGTGAATTCTTCGATCCACCTGACCCGTCCACCGTCAATCCGTCACAATTCCTTCAGCGACTTCAAGAGTTTTTTCGTCATGTCCGGCCAGCCACCGACATCCACAACTCCTCACAAAAACGTTCGTTCACCCTCACCTCTCTTCGGCTGAGCAAGTTTTCGTTCGCGTCGATTCCATCAGAAAACCGCTTCAACAACCTTATGATGGACCTTACCCTGTCCTCGAAAGAAACGACAAATATTTCACACTGGACATACACGGCAAGAAAACTTTTGTTTCGATCGACCGTCTAAAACCTGCGTTTCATCTACCAACTCAACCCCTTCGAGACGTCCACTAACTCGACTACGTGGCCTATCCCATCTTTCTGCGCGACACTCTCGTCTTCCTCGCGTTCACTGGGAGGGGGGTTAATGTGGCGTCCCTTCACATTTTTACATAAAAACATCAGTTGTTCGGTTTTTCTTTGTTAGAAAAATATAGACTTTCGTTCTCTGACTTACGCGGTCTCGTTTTTCTTATACACGCTTACAAACGTTTTGAATGTGATTAGGTGAAACACGTTCAAGATATGACTCCCCGTGAACGTCGAGCTCACCGGAAAATCTGGCGAAAGAAATTTAGAAAATGGTACGCCAAGAACAAACCCGTACCGATCCCACCCCAGACTCCAATAAATGAGACAAAGCGAGCCCGTCAAATTTCTTGCATTGCAAGAAGAAGAGTTCGGAGAAACCACTACAAGCTAATGACAAAAAACAAGCAACTAGAAGAAGAAATCATGACACTCCGAAGGTTAGTTGACGCTCCGTAATAGTTATGTGGCGGCAAAGCATCCTCGTCATTTTTATTTATTTTTTTGTGACACATGTAAAAAATTCCAATTTTTAGTTTAGTTGATTTCGGAAGAAATAAAAAAAGGTATTTTGCTTAACCTTGTCTTCAACACGATCAAAGTGGTCGAAAGACCCTTTATTGGTGACCCCCGACTACTAACGCGCAACGTCGGCCCTACCACTAGTCAATCGCTATGGTCGACACAAACGATGACGTCGCGGCCCAGCTAGAACGGCTCCAACAGCAGCTCCAGCAACTACTTCCTGGGGCCTCCGCTCAAACCAATGATCGAGAAACACCTGCTTTCGTTAACCGCGTCGCCATCAAACTACCCACTTTCTGGCGAGACAAACCTGCCTTGACGCCCAATTTTCTCTCGCTGGTATCACGAATGAAACCACCAAGTACACTCACCTCGTATCCCAACTCGACGAACGAATCATCAGCGAAGTGGAAGATATCCTAACGGCAACACCCCCTCAAAATCCCTACACGACACTCAAAACCGCAATCATCGATCGTCGCCTTTCCCTCTCTGATGGACAACGAGTCCGTCAACTCCTCACACAAGAAGAACTCGGTGACCGCAAACCGTCGCAATTCCTGCGCCATTTGAGGTCTCTCGCAGGGCCGACTCCGGTCCACGACGACTTCCTTCGGACGCTCTGGACTCAACGTCTTCTCCCACACGTCCAGGCTATCCTCCAAACGCAGGCAGACCTACCACTCGACCGCCTGGCACTCTGGACGATGCATGGTGGCCAAGTGCTGCGTAAGCGTAGTCAATTGTTTGCATATGGTTTCGAGAAGCCGAATGCTGTGATCGGTGGGGGGTGCGGAGGCGATTGCGTTGACGGAAGAAATCGGATTGGGGGGGGGGGAGGTAATGAATGCAGGTTGAACCTCTACGATTTTGTCGGCGGTGTCCACCACACTCCCGCCAACGTGAGTCAAATCCTACCAGGCATCATCAGAACCGAACCCGCAGCCCATCACCTGCTGCTGCCCAGACGACTTGCTGGTATCATCGACGCTGGGGTGACAACGCCACTAAATGCACACGTCCATGCTCGTTTTCGGCGTCAAACACCAACGGCGATCAGTACTAGCGGCGACTGATCGCCTCACTCGCGGACGCCGCCTCTTCATCGTCGACCGTCTATCTAAGCAACAATTCCTACTAGACACAGGCTCCGATTTATCATGTTTTCCACGACGTCTTCTCTCTGGCCGCCATCCTCGCACCGACTTTACCATGATCGCCGCCAACAAATCTCCGATTTCAACGTTCGGGTATCTCAAACTCCGACCTGATTTTGGTCTTCGTCGCGACTTCACGTGGTCATTGAAGTCCCTATCATTGGCTCGGATTTTTTGGCCCACTTTTCTCTCCTCCCGGATTGCACGAACAACCGTCTCATCGACTCAGTCACAGGCCTTTCCACGCCTTGCACGTGCTCTACAAGTCAATCTAGTGTCAAAGCTCTCACCAACTTACTGTCGGAACATTCACCCTTCCACGACGTACCTTTCCAATATCCCCAACTCTTCCGCCCACCAGGAACCCATCGCGTCGTTCGCCACTCAACCACTCACTTCATAAACACGACGCCCGGTCCACCGGTCTTCTCGCGGCCCCGACGTCTTCAAGAACGTCAACAAGAATTCAACAATATGCTACAGGAAGGGATAGTCCGTCGATCCGATAGTCCATGGTCTTCTCCTCTCCACATGGTCCCAAAAAAGGACTCGACATGGCGTCCTTGTGGTGATTACCGCGCCCTAAACGCCAGGACCATTCCCGACAGATACCCCGTCAGACACATTCACGACTTTTCTCACCGCCTCCGAGGAAGCACCATATTTTCTGCGATCGACCTCGTCAAAGCATACACGCAAATACCCGTCAATCCACCTGACATCCCGAAAACAGCCATCACGACGCCCTTCGGGCTCTTCGAGTTTCCGTTCATGAGCTTCGGGCTCCGAAACGCAGGGCAGACGTTCCAACGCTTCATCGACGAAGTTCTTCATGGACTTGAATTCTGCTACCCCTATATCGACGACATCCTCATTTTCTCACCCGATGCTTCCACACACTGCACACATCTTCGCGCTGTTTTCGAACGCCTCGCAGAACACGGTATCACCGTCAACGCCAACAAAAGCATCCTCGGTGCATCGAAAATAAATTTCCTCGGTTACGAAGTCTCAGCTGATGGAACTCGACCACCACCAGAACGCGTCGCAGCCCTCCAAAACATCAGCCCACCCACGTCTGTTAAAAGCCTTCGCCGCTTTCTCGGCATGCTAAATTTTTACCGGCGTTTCCTCCCGTCTGCGGCGGATTTCCAAGCCCCACTTCATTCTGCCCTTCATGCGGTCTACGCAGCAACCAGTCAATCGTCTGGACTCCGGAACTCAAACAAAGTTTCCAAAAATGCAAAGAACACCTTGCACAAGTCACCCTTCTTGCTCATCCTGACTCTCAAGCTCGTCTCGGACTCTTCACCGATGCCTCTCAAACCGCCGTGGGAGCGTGCCTGCAACAACAAGTAGCTAATGAATGGCAGCCACTTGCATTCTTCTCTCGGAAGCTAACTCAGCGACAAAAAGAATGGCCAGCATTCTATAGAGAGCTTCATGCAGTTCACTCGGCCATTCAGCACTTCCGTCACGTCCTCGAAGCACAAACATTCACGGTTTACACAGACCACAAGCCCCTAACTTTCGCTTTTAGCCAACGCAAGGACAAACTTCCTCCCGTTCAACTTAATCAGCTGTCGTTCATCTCTCAGTTCACGACCGACATTCAGCACGTCAGTGGCTCTGCAAACATTGTCGCCGATGCACTATCTCGCCTGTCGATCTCAAGCACAACTAGAAGAACATGAACTGCAAAACCTCATCACGAGTGATTCATCCATCCACCTAAAAAGAATGAAAATTCCTGGAACCGACGTGACTCTAGTATGTGACGCATCGACCCCCACCCTTCGTCCTTACGTCCCGGAACCCTTTCGTCGCCAGATATTCGACTCCCTTCACAACCTGAGCCATCCCGGCGTCAAAGCTTCCACTCGCCTCGTGTCCGAACGTTTCGTATGGCCTCGAATACGTCGTAATTGTCGTTCCTGGTCACAGTCGTGCGTTTCCTGCCAACGAGCCAAAGTATCTCGACACGTATATGCCCCTATCACCTCCTTCCCCACACCGTCATCACGCTTCGACCACATACACGTTGACATCATTGGACCCCTACCTCCCGCCGGCCTATACCGCTACTGTTCTTACAGTCATCGACCGATTCACTCGTTGGCCTGAAGTCTGGCCACTCGAGACCGCCACTGCAGTCAACGTTGCCGAAGCCCTCTTAAATTGCTGGATCTCCCGCTTTGGAACTCCTCTTCGGATTACCACAGATCAAGGGCGCCAATTCGAATCCGCACTTTTCCGCGCTCTCGGATCAACGCTCGGCACGATACGCTGTAGAACAACTAGCTATCATCCTCAGGCTAATGGATTAGTCGAACGTTTCCACCGTCAACTCAAAGCCGCCCTTATGTGTCATCCCGAGATGAATTGGCTACAGGCACTTCCCATCGTCCTCCTCGGCCTCCGTAGCGTTTTTCGGGAAGACCTCAAAGCCTCGTCTGCAGAATTGACATACGGACAACCACTTCGCCTACCCGGAGATCTGCTAGATTCTCGACTGACATTCAACTCGAACTCGACCCATCCAACTTCGTTACTCGTCTCCGTCGTCATATGGAAACCCTCCGACCCACCTCCGCATCGAACCACTCAAACAAAAAACCGTTTGTTTTCAACATTTTCTCATGTCTTTCTTCGCAACGACACGCATCGTCCAGCTCTTCAGCCACCATACACTGGACCCTACCCTGTTCTGAAACGAACCCCGAAGTCTTTCACCCTACTCATCAACGGAACAAACACTAACGTCAGCATAGACCGGCTCAAACCAGCATACGTCAATGCCCGAAACTCCCTCTGTCACATCATTGAATTCCGCCGGGAAGCCCAACCTCATTCCTTCGACTCGTTCAGACCGTCACGTTCACTTCGAGCATGATGGACTTCCAGTCTCCGTGGGGGGCTAGTGTGGCGGCAAAGCATCCTCGTCATTTTTATTTATTTTTTTGTGACACATGTAAAAAATTCCAATTTTTAGTTTAGTTGATTTCGGAAGAAATAAAAGTTATTTTGCTTAACCTTGTCTTCAACACGATCAAAGTGGTCGAAAGACCCTTTAGTTACATCTGTTTGACTAAGACATCTCCTTCTCTCTTGCTTTCTATACTCTATCTCCGCTGCACATGGGTTGACTCAAAGTTCATTGCTTTTGCTAACACCTGTTGGTCCAGCCTAGTGTTGTCGGAATATTTCGATTAGTCGACTATCGACTAGTCGACGAATTCAAAATGGCTCGACTTTGACTAGTCGATTAGTCGATTCCATTAGTCGATTAAAGTCGACTAGTACAACTTTTCACGAATATCATTATAATGGTTGGCAACAACAAGTAATGAGCAACCTAGTGAGTCCAGAAAAGTCCAAGTCAGCGAAAACCTTTGAGCATTTTTGAATCCGCCACCGTCCGGCGCGAGCGGCGGGGGTGGGCGAAGGGGCAACATTCATTTTATCCGTCCATCCCCTATCTCGTTCCCGCTTCGCTCTTACTTCACTACACCACGGGTGCCTTATTCCCCCCACCTCAGCAAAGGAAGTTGTGCTCTGCAAAACAATGGCGCGTTGCCGATGGGTCCTAAGAGTTCAAAGTTTGAAAAAAAAAAGCGCGCTAAAACCGCGCTCTGCGACAAGTCGACTAGTCGATGAGAAAAGTCGACTAGGTAGACTAGTAGCAGTTGCTAGGTCGACTTCAAAAAAGTCGACTAATGAAGATCGATGGTCGACTAGTCGATTAAGTCGACTAAATACCGACATCACTCCAGCCACTGCCTACTAATTGAAGTGGTGTATTAATTTTGCTTCCAGGGCTCACGAGAGGCTAAAAAAGCGAATTCAGAGGTCTGATAAATTCATGAAAGCCGTTGACATGTCTCCTCGAAAAAAAGTAGAATTTCTGATGAAGAACGGGACACGTGAGGAAATTTCTAGACGTCTTTTGGTTGGAGAAACTATTCGAGATGGTTTGGCCGACTGTTACAAATCTTTAAACCGAAAAGGAAAAGTAGTTTTCCGTAAATCGTTCAAGACGAAGTTTCTCAGGAGATACTGTCGTCGAACATTTTTCATAATAACTTCGAAAAGCGTTCAAACAATAGCTCATTTAGAAGGAACGCCACGAGGTTTTTTTGAAGACGATGAAAATAGCAAGATGTGCCCTGGTAAAAAGGACTGCGTTACTCTGAAAAAAGTGTGTTCTACTGTCTAGCTAAGGGTTTTTTGATGATTTCTACCTTTTTACCAACTCTGTAACCACCAAATCTCTCCTCATTTAATATGTGTTTAGGATAAGGCTCATGTATCACAATGTAACCACAACCTATATTATTTAAATCCATTTCCCTCTCTTATGCAAATAAAAACATTAAAATAAAAAAAAAAGTGAAGAAACAAAAACGCATCCTTTGTGACACTCTAAAAGGACTTCACCAGAAATTCTGCGAGACCATGCCTTATAAACTGAGCTATGCCATTTTCTGCAGGATGAAACCATTCTGGGTAGTTAGCCAGAAAGCCACCAGTAGGGATACGTGCATGTGCAGAGTACATGAAAATATGAAAGAGCTCACCTTATCCCTTTTCAACTCAAAGGTATTGTACAGTGGCGAATTGAAGAAATTATTGAGCAGCATCTGTTGTGACAGCAGTAGCGCAGCATGCCTGCTAAGAAAATGCGCAACTTGCAAAGATCTGATGGGTGACTTATCAACCATATGATGCAGGGGACATTGCGTACCATCAGTGGATCACGAAGTCAGAAATTTATCAGGGGAAAGACAAGGCAACGAAAAAAGTTAGTCACGTAGCAAAGGAGCTGATAAAATCTTCTGTAATGGATGCGGTTGACGTTTTCGAAAGAAAAATCAAGGAATTCATGGTGCACGAGGGGATCATGTACCACCAATTCTGAACAATCAGGCTCCTGTAAGAAAGAATGACGTGCGAAGAGGTTCTAATCCACTGCGATTTTTCAGAAAATTATAATTACAAGTATGGTCGAGAGATTCAGGCGATGCACTTCGGGGGAAGTAGGAAACAAATTACCCTCCATACAGTACAAGTGTACTTCAGGACAAGTTCGAGTGGCCATTTGAACTTTTTCTGAAAGCTTAGAGCACGGCCCCTCCGCTGTTTGGGCTCACTTGCAGCCAGTTTTTGAATTTGTTCGTAATAGCCTTCCTAAAGTTTCAACTTTCCACTTCCTGTCGGACTCACCGGCCACGCAATACCGAAACAAGACCATGATTTATCTTCTTTCGACCCTGAGCTTAGCCAAAGCTATCACGTGGAACTATTCGGCTGCGGGTCACGGGAAAGGTGCCGTCGATGGTATTGGAGGTTGCCTCAAGAGGACTGCAGATGGCGTAGTGGCATGTGGAGCAGATATCGGGACATTCCACGTTTTCGTGGAAACACTAAGGGAAAAAGTAAAGAATGTCATTATTCACATAGTCAGCCACCAAGATATTTCTGATATCACCGCCAGCATCCCGTCGCAGCTAGTTGCGTTCAAATGAATTCGCGAATTCGCCATAAATACGGTGAACCAGTTTTGTTTTTTTAAAATTGACTATTTTGAATTCGACGAAATTGGAGGTCCGAATTTAGGTATTTTCGTAGAATGACCCATATATTTAAAATATTATATTTTTATGTAAGGACAGGGTTCGAGGGGGTAACTACCTACCTCAGCCCCTGCGTGACGTACCAGAGCTTGCACGATGCTACTACATACACATTCTGCTACACATTCTGAAGCATTGGGGCGGCATCATTGGGGTGCATGTATCAGAAATTTTGGTCTCTGACGCTTTTTTATTGTGAAATTCGGTTAAATAACGCGATTGGCATCCTTTTTCACAATAAAAATGAATGCAATATTATTCAAAATATTATATTTTTATGTATGGACAGGGTTCGAGGGGGTATCTACCTACCTCAGCCCCTATGTGACGTACCAGAGCTTGCACGATGCTACTACGCATACACTTCTGAAGCATTGGGGCGGCATATTTTCTGACTCATCAACCTCTCACATACGTTTTTGTTTATTTTTTGGTTTATTATATCCGTGTGGCTTGTGCGGGCTCGTGTTTACTTTCTTCGAGGCGAGTTCTTCGTTCAATCCATAAAAAAGGTGAGACATTTCATCTGCGAACGATTACTTCGTTAAAACATTGTTTTATTACACTTATATTTGTCCCATTAGAGATCATAAATGACCCAGGTGGAATTTGAAAGGCCGATTCAAATAATCTGCCGCGACCACAACTAACTGGGAGCTTTGTGAATACATTTCCGAAGTTTTCAAGATCTCTACGGAAATTCAAAACTCAAAATTGCAGAGGTGCGTGTATAAGTGTCAGTTAATAAATGGCGCACAATTATCGGATTCATCATTTCTCCCGTGTTTTTTTTAATCAGGCCGGGCCGAAAAACTTATGGAGACCAAAGTATTGGCTACGTCCAATGAAAAAGAGAGGGAAGCTCCGTAAAAGTACAGACATCATAGTCTAATTACCTAATTTTTATATGTATAATAACAAAAACTTATTTGATTTTATCAATCACTATCAAAACAAAAAAGATAATAATATTTTGCTTCAGTATAATGTATAAGCTATCGCAGTAGGACTCAATCTGAAATAATTACGTTACACGTGATATGGGCAGGAGGGGCAGAGTATAAAATCGCTTGGAGGGAAAACAAAAATTTCGAATTAACTACTTTCAAACATTTTTTAAATGATTTATTGATGAATAATTCGTTAGAAATACATCACATCGTGTTTATGGTTGACCAAGCTTTCAGAATAAAAAAATAATGTTTCTTCCTCATTTGGACACAGCACTCAAACGCTACCTGTACTTTGTGGATTCTTGAGGCAAATTCAAGGTTGATTCACGGCTAGGAGTTTACAACAAGCACCGATTCGTAGCTAAAAATGAGAAAACGTGCTAATTCACAGCTGATATTGATAAAACGCCAACTTGGTGATTCCTGGGGCAACTTTTGGAAATAAAATTGAGAAATAGCGCTAATTCGTAGGTAATAAGTAGAGAAAAACACGAATTGGTGTTTAAGATGGAGAAAAGCGCCAATTCACAGTTAAAATTTAGAAAAATTGCTAATTTGCGGATAAAATTGGGAAAGAGTACTGAAACGCTACCTGATTTGAGGAGGCAATTTCGTAGCTGAAATTGAGCAAAATATGTACTTCAACGCTGCTAAATAGAATATTCCTAGTTTAACTAGGAACCAAAGGGACTCCTAGAGTTTTCCACCCCGAGCCCCGATAGGTGTAGTTCCGCCACTGCGTGGAACCTGTATGCAATTGACAAGTCGGAAATTCACTGTTTCTGGAGTCAACTTCACCGACGGTTAAAAACGAGACGAAGTGCTGATTCGCGGCTAAAATGACGAAAAAGGGCTCGTTTACTGCCAAAATTGAGAAAATTTACGGTTTCCAACGGCCACTTTGTGGCTGAAATAACGTGCTTATTCATGTCTGAAGTGAAATAAATTGCTAATTCATGGCTAATAATCCAGAAAAACTCATACTGTCGACTAAAATGTATGAATAGCGCTAATTGAGTAAAAAAAAAAGCGCTCTTTCATAGATAAAATTAAGAAAGCCGCTAATTCACGAATAAAATTGAAAAAAAAATAGCTAATTAACGACCAGAATCGGCGAATTCGCGCTCGTGCCTTTGATAAGCCACAAATTGGCGTTTTCTCCATTTTAAAAGCGATTAGCGTTCTTTCCACTAAATCGTTGAATTAGCGATTTTTCTTCATTTTAGCCGTGAATTCGCGACTTCTCTCAATTTTTGTCGTGAATTCGTGCTTTTCCTGTTTTTAGCCAGCACTGTTTGAGCTATTCTCCAAATTTTAACCCATTTCTTTTATTTCAGCCGTGGATTAGTGATTTTTTTTTTTTTTTTTACACTTAACCATGAATTAGCCCTTTTTTTATTGAGCTCACGAAGAAGCGAATTATAGTGTTTTGGTAATTTTAGCGGCAAATTGGCGTCTCCGTCATTTTAGGCGTGATTTGCTGCTTTTTCTAACTTCACTTGAGTTTCAGCTTTTTATCCACGAATTTAGCTATTTTCCGAAATTTTAGCCGCGAAGTAGCGTTTTACCTTAGCAATTTTGTCTAAATTTTAGGCCCGTTTCAGCACAATTTTGGTTCTGGAAGTTTATTCTAGAAACCTCAAATCAGCACTTTTTCACAATTTCAGCCCCGAATATTGGCACTTTTGAACATTTTAACCACATAATTGCATAAAGAACAGCAAATATACAAATTAGTTTCTTTTTCTCAGTTTTAGTCGCCATTCTTTCTATCTCAGCTGCCAATTGGCCTCCAGAAGGCGCCAAGACAATGCCAATGCTCCTTTTTAACTAATTTTTAACTGAAAAAGAGTTTTTTCTGACTGTGAAATGGATTATTTCAATGAGCCAACCCCACGATACCTATTGGGTTTTCAGAAAACCAAAAACCCTCGACATTGAGTTTTCAGCAAGCCTAAAACCCACGCAATTAGATTTTCAGCAAGCCCCAAACCCACAAATTTGAGGTTTCAGTTCTTTACCATGAAAACCCCACGAAATTAGCTTTTAGGTCAGCCAAGGAGCGAAGAATCGGTTTGTATATCGAGCAAATCCCACAAAATTTGCGTTTTAATGAGGCAGATTCGCGAAAATGTTTTGATTAGTGTGCTAACACCCCGTGCTTACGGCTTTGAATGAGACAGCTCCGCACAATTGGGTATTCATAAAAAATCGGCGAAATTTAAGGGTCTCAGAGAATGAAATCCGATATATTTTATTATATAGTGAGTCGGACATGCGAAAATGTTTTTTTGCTGGAAATAACCTCGCGAAATTCATTTTTCAGCAACAAACAAGTACGAAAATGGGTTTACAGCGTTAAAAAAACAACCGCGAAATTGTGGTTTCTGTGAGCCAGGATCACGATAATGGGTTTTTGGAGAGAAAAACACGTGAAATGGTTTTTTAGCGAGAAAAATTCGCGAAATGGTTTTAATAAGGCAAATTAGATTTTTTTTTTTTTAGTGAGTAGGACCTGGAAAAATGGGATTTTTAGTGCGCAAAATCCGTGAATTGATATTTTTTTATTACGCCCCCCCCCCCCCACCGGTGAAATTGGTTTATCAGCGACGAAAATTGGAGAAATTGTAATGAGCGACATCAGAAAAATTATTTTACAGTGCGAAACCAAAAAATTGGCGTTTTGGCGAGAAAATTCGTAGCAGAAAGCGAAAAAATCACTAATTTGCGGCTAAAAATAAATAAAAACGCTAATTCGAAGCCATAATTGGAAACAAGCTCTAACTCGCAGCTATAAAGTTGGGAAAAAGCGCTCATTTTCATGCGATAGAAGGGGAAAAAGGCTATTTTGCGGTTGAAATAGCGAAACCCCGCTAACTTCGCGGCTAAACCTAAAGGGAATAATTCACGGCTAAAACTAGGAAATAATTCACGGCTAAATTAGGAAATAATTCACGGATAAATTAGGAAATAATTCGCGGTTAAAATTGAAAAAACGCTGATTGGCGGATCTATTTTAGAAAACCTGCTAATACGTGACTGAAACGGAGAAGACGCGCTAATTCCCGGTTACAATTAAGATGAAGCGCAGAAGCGCTCACTTGCTACTAAAACAGAGAAAAACGCTCAAGTTGAGAAAACCAGCGAATTCTATTCGGAATGAATAATAAACGAAAAAAATTAGCGTTTTCATTCATTTTAGCCGCGCAAATTAGTCGCTTCACAAATTTAGCCGCAAATTAGTGTTTTTTTTTTTTTTTTTTTTACATTCTAGCCCCGCATTAACAGTTTCTTTTCACTTTAAGCTGTGAATTAGCGATTTTCCCCAGTTTTAGCTGCGAATTAGCGGGTTTTTTCACCAATATCGCCGTGAACTGTCGCTTTTTCGCAATTCTGTCCACAAATAAATTGCCTTCAGAAGCCTCGAATTGGCGTATTTCCAATATTAGACGCAAGAAATTGTTCTTTTTTTCAGCCGCGAATTGGTGATTTCCCTAAATTTTAGGCGCGAATTCGCACTTTTTCTGAATTTGAGCTGAAAATTAGCGTTTCTCTTTATATTAGGTGCTCTAATTTAGCGGCCTTCCAAAATGAACCGCAAATTAGCCGTGGTTTTTATATTTTAGCCTTGCGTTACCAATTTTCTCATTTTTATAGCAAAAAAATAAGTTGCCTTCAGAAGTCGAGAATTGACGTACTTTCAATTTTAAAGACATACTGAAATTTGTCTCCATTTTAGCAGGGGATCAGCACTTCTCTCAATTTTAAACGAATATCATCGCTTTTACTTCCATGTTCCCTACGGGAATGGAAGTGTGGTGTTCGTGAAAAAAATCGAGTCCGAGCTGACATCACATTCTATTATTATTATTATTATTATTATTATTATTATTTATTTTTATTCGCATTAGAAACTACGAAAATACAAAGTAAAAACAAAAACAAATATTCTAAAAATGTAAAAAATAAGAAGAAGTACATATTGACCTTATTGGTTTCTACCTGCCAGCTCCCAAAAGGAAAACTTGAGGAGGGAGCTGGAGTAGGCTTAGCCATAATTCTAATGTAAAAATTAGCTAGAGAAAAAAACAAAAATAAAATGAACTTAATGTTATTAAAAATATAATAACATGAAAAAAGTAAATTAAAGAATACAATACAATTACCATTCAAACACCAATTCATTTGAATACAAATTAAAGAAATAGGACAAATAAATTAAAGAATACAATATAAGTAAGCAACGATACACCCACTTTCCTTTACGAAAGGTACTAAACACTTACAATCCTTAAAAAAGAATTGAAATAAAAAATGAGATTTTCTCCAACTTGTACGATTACAAACATTGGTAACATTTGTGAGAGCTATGTTCATTACGATAAGCTCTGCTACACATTGTACACGCCGTCTTCGTTTTTCTATCTTTTCCTCTGTCACAGAAAGCGCATCGAGTTTGTTCTTCCAAGTATCCGGAATGCTCCTCAGATGCGGGTGGATGGTTTTGATTGGAATTCACTCCCAAGACGTTATGTATTACCTCCCTAAGAGGTCGAGAAATTTATTGCAAATACTGCCTACTTTGCACGTATAGGGAATATTCTTGGCTTCTCCTTGTGAGCCAGGCCGTCCAGAAACGATATTTCTCAATTTCAATCGTCCTTTGTTAGAAGGTACATCTTTTTGCCACACGTATCCTTTTCTTCCTTTTATTACGGCAGCTTTTCTTGACTTCCGTGGTGGTTCTGCTAGGTCGGGCTCCTCGTCCTCGTTCACCTCATTTTCTTCAACTGACTCTGAAGGGATTGGGACTTGATCGACCTCTTCTTTTGAATCCGACGGATCTTGAACTTCCACTTCCTCATCTTCTGAGTCACTGGGCTCACCTCCAACAGATTCCTCTTGTTCTAATTCTGTCAAGAAGTCGCCTATTTCTTCCGGTCTCTAAAATTTCTTTGAACTCACCATATTAATTAACAACACGACCGAACGGCGGGAGACACAAATCACAAACGGAGCCAATAAAACACACGTTCACGGCACGGTGGGGTGTTGGACACCCCAAGTAAACTTTATGTCCACTCCCTTGGAAAAGTAATGCGAGACTGACCTTGACAGTGACATGATCTTACATTGCAGATCCACACGTACATTTACGAGAAGGGATGAGCCACTGGGAACCCCAGATATGTGATATCTAACGGAAAGAAAAGCGCTTGGGGTGTTCCCCACCCCACGGTGCCATTCCAGGGTTAATATTGTCTTACCAAGCCTCTAGTTTCGTAATTTTATGGTTACCATGATGATTCCAAGTCAGGCATATTTTATTTTGAATTTTTAAAAAAGTACTCGAAAGGAAACGTTAAACAGTACTTGGCTTCACTTTTACGCCTGTTTCAATAAATTTTGGTGCCAATTTATTGTTTTTAGTGCATTTCATTCAAAAAATGCACTATTGGTCTCGCCCTGATGGTCGCACATATGGGTTGTGATACTTTTTTTCACGTTTCAGAACCCCTAGAACACGAATCCGAGGTCGGTTCGATTTTCTATATATATATATATGGCCCTTTTTTGTTAGCACGATCACGGTCGCAATTTTTGACTTAGGGTAACCAAATTTGGTCTAAAAATCAATAGCGTGAATATCTCGGACGAGTTCGTGATCCAGATGAATCGGTCCACGGGAACGGTGTAAAAGAGGGGTTTGAATTAGTTGAAAATTCGCTACCGCACGGCTGTTGCTGCAATTGCCCCCAAAATTGACTCGAGTAATGAAAAATGAACGCGCTTTCGTATGAGACCCTAGTGAACCAAATCCGTTGATATGGCAGGGGAGTTCTCGGCGGAGGGGAGCTATTAAATTAACGCTATGCCTTACTGGACCACCCAATTACCAAAAAATTTCATTGACATTGTATTTTGAGCCGTCTCTTTTATTTTATTTGCCTACAGCCTAATAAATCTTGAGTAAAAAATTCCGAGGTGGGCCAAAAAGGGAGGAACAAAAAAAAAATTTAAAAAAAAATTGTTTCGGATTCGATCCCAGGCACTCCGCAATGGTGAAATTGTGACATACCATTTAACCTAATGTAACTGATCTGAAAATTAACGTAATCTGAAAAAAGTTTTGTTCCGACAGCAGCCTGTCGGGAAAAGTGCATTTCATTCATGCGACAATCGAGTCAAACCTCATAAGTTAGAACGATATCAATCAATTGCAAATAACTCCTCTAACAAGAGTCCACCTTCCCATATCGTATAGGCAACCAAACCGACTCTGTTTCATTTTTCATTTTCATCATTTTATTTCCCCTCAGTAGATGCCAAAAAAGGAGCCTGCGGTAAAAAGAAACACGATTTTATGATTTTGACTTTCTATACCACGGCCTAAATGTCATTCATAATTGATTGATATCGTTCTAACTTATGAGGTTTGACTCGATTGTCGCATGAGTGTCGGGAAATGCACTTTTCCCGACAGGCTGCTGTCGGAACAAAACTTTTATTTATTGACCTTATCTTATGGCTCTAAAGGATTAATTGGAGCAAGAATTGGATACAATTGAGCAAATGATGTTTCCCATAACGAGTTTTCAAAACTGGGGTGTTCAACACCCCACGGTGCCAGTAGCGCAGGTAGAAAACACGGTGCTATTCTAGGGTTAAAGCCTTTATCTGCTTCAAATTATACAAAAAAAAATTTAAAATCTTTAATAGTTTCAAAACTGCTGAAATTGAACTTATTGTTTAATGCAAACCGGAGACCAACAACCGAGGAATGCTTTGAGTACAACGCGGTGTTGCATTTAGGTACTTTAATAAAATTAGTTACAGAAGCTAGCCTAGTCCTATGCCTATGGAAAAAATAGCAATTTTTATTTATTCTGAACAAATGAATAGCCGTATTCCACAAGTATAATTCGTCTATTGTAAAAACGCCAAAATCACAAAAAAGCTTGTCAGATGGGTAAACAGACGGCTTCCCTAGAATAATTTTAATGATGGTCTTTTGAGCCACTTTTAATTGGTTAGTGATACATTTGGACGCATTTCCCCATACAATGATCCCGTACGAAAGCAGTGATTGGCAAAGTGCAAAATAAATTCTCTTTCATACACTGAAACTAAAAATACTTTTAAGCTGCTTAAATTTATAAAATAATTTTCTAATATTTTTAATCAAATAATTTATATGCACATCAAACTTAAACTTCCTATCCATATGTATGCCTAAGTACTTTGTAGATTCCGAAAATTTGATTGAAAAACACCTAGACAAATCACAACTATTCGAGTTGCAACTATCATTATGCACTTTTACAGCTAAACTTTCATCAATTTTAGAAGCTTTATAGTTGTTGACGAAAGATAGAAGTTTAGTCTTTTCCACGTTAATTGCAAGAAAATTCAAATCAAACCAACTTTTAATAATTTTAAAATCAGATCTAACTATCTCCAAAATAGTTTCAGGGTCACGATGAGAAAACAAGAACACCGTATCATCTGCAAAACAGTACGGCAATCCAGTAGTTTTTAATGAAAACAAATCATTTATATAAATTAAAAAGAATAAAGGTCCTAGCACTGTTCCTTGTGGAACTCCGCAATTAACTAATACTTCATCACTAAACACATTGTTCACCTTTACCACCTGAGTTCTATTGGAAAGATATGATTTTATTAATTTTAAAGACAACCCACGAATTCCATAGCTATATAATTTTTGAAAAAGTAATTTATGATCAACTGAGTCAAAAGCTTTCCTTACATCTAAAAACAAACCAATTACATACTTAGATTCATCAAGATTCTCTGCAGTGAACTTTGTTACCTCAAACAGTGCATGTTGTGTAGACAACCCCTCTCGGAAACCAAATTGCCTTTCTGATAGAATTTGATGTTTCTCTAAAAACTCTAACAACCTAGATTTTATACAGCCCTCCATTACTTTAGCTAGAGAAAAAGTTAGAGAAATAGGTCTATAATTATTGGGGTCTTTTTTATCCCCATCCTTAAACAAGGGTAACACGATAGCTTTCTTAAAAAGAATTGGAAATTTACCCGTTTCAAAAGAAAGGTTTATAATGTGGCAGATTGGTTTTACCAACAAATCTTTAACGACTCTCAGATCCGAATTACTAACTTCAGATATCCGATAACTGGAATTTTTATTAAGTCTATGGAATTGTCCGAGAACTTCTGCCTCCGTGACAGGTCGGAGAAAAATAGTTTCAGGGACACCTTTTAGGCTGGTCTGCGCTCGACGCTCTGACATCGGAAAGGATTTAACAATATTTTCTTTTATTCGCTTGCCCACCCTTGAAAAATGCATATTGAATTCAGTGGCTATGTTAAAGTCCCCTTGAACAAAACTACCAGCCTCTTGCATTAATTCCGAGACAACCCCCATTGACTTTCTCGGTGACTCATTAGTTGCCTCTCTAATTACTGACCAAACTCCTTTTCAGGAGTTCATAATGTACAACCTCAAAAAAGTTGAAAAAAGTGGTTTTTGGCATGCCGTCGGTCTGGCGGTCTGTCGGTCTGTCGCTTTTTTTTCGATAAATTGCATGAAAATGAAAACCTGGCTATTTCTTAATATGAGAAGCACAAATCTGACCTTTGTTTTGAGAAAAAATCATTTATCGGACATGTTCTCCCCGTACCGAAATGTCGTTTTTGGATATAACTTCAGAACAAGTCATTCCAGAATTTTTTTGATATTTTTTTCGGATTCCTCGTGAAATTTCCTTGCGAATTGACCACAATATTGCCGAAAAAATGCAACTTTTTTTTTTGCCAAAATCGTCGTTTTTAGCGCAAAAGGACCAGTAGCAAAAAATGTCGGTCGAAATTGCAAAAAAAAAGCCTCTAGAGCCCCTTTGTATCTTAATTGCAAATATTTGTACAAAAAAAAACTGAGGTTAAGAGAAAATTGTGGGAGGTGATAGATTTGGCGTGACTGCGTTAAAAATTATTCGCCACAGATTTACATAGTAATCTAAATCTAGTTGTTTCTTAGCATGAAAAACGCGAGTATGACCTTTGTTTTGAAGGTAAATCATTTTCCAGGCCTGCTCTTCCCGTAGCGGAATAATATTTTCGGTATTAAACTCGAAACAATTGGTCCTGGAATTTTGTACCTATTTTGTTAAGATTTCTCGTTCAATTTCCATGCGAATTGACTACAAAGTTGCCGAAAACAAACCTCTTTCACTTCCATGTTACTCACGGGCATTTTTTTGCCATCTTGTATGTGTAGGTCAGAAGTGTTCGAGAAAAAAAATGCGAACTCTGAGAAGCTCGTACAATTTTTTGGCAGCCCAAAAACCAAAATTATTGAGCACTTCTTTTAGTTTCTTCTAAATATCCCGAAAATGAGTTACTTTACAGGAAAATCTTCACTCACAAAACTTGTTGAGCAATAAATTTCTAACAAATTTTGTATGTAAAGTAGTTTTCCACGATGAATATGGAACGGGCTACAGCTTTTCGAAATTGTTGTTCCAAAATGGTCAAAGGACCTAAAATCACCTGTTTTCGACTGGGTATTGCATTTTGGACTGTTTTCTATTTTTTGATTTTTTGGTATGAAAGAACGAAGACAGAGAATTGAAGGAGTATTTTGTATGAAAGAACGAAGACGAATGATTGAAGGAGGATTGAAAATTGAGGGACGATTGATGGTTATAAATAGTCGTTGATTGATAAGGGTGGGTAATTGAAGATTAGTCGATGTGGGCTGAGGGTTGATTATTGATTATGTGCGACCAAGAATTTTTTTGGATTTAGGGTTATGGAAATGTTGGTGTTTGAGGAATGAAGACTGCGTGATTGATGATTCACGGATTGTGTGGAGGACCACACGATACTTCCATGTTCCCGTTTTTGGCGTTCATCAATAATGCATAAAAAAAAAAATAAACAAGAAAACTTCCATGGCCGTATCAATTTTTTCAGTGCTCCGACGCTTCCGATTTCATGCTGGTTAAAGGGTAACATGGGCGCTCGAGTTTTATTTCATATTTTTCGACTAACGCGCCCATGTTACCCTTTAACCAGCATGAAATCGGAAGCGTCGGAGCACTGAAAAAATTGATACGGCCATGGAAGTTTTCTTGTTTATTTTTTTTTTTTTATGCATTATTGATGAACGCCAAAAACGGGAACATGGAAGTATCGTGTGGTCCTCCACACAATCCGTGAATCATCAATCACGCAGTCTTCATTCCTCAAACACCAACATTTCCATAACCCTAAATCCAAAAAAATTCTTATTAGCGTTTTCTTCCCATGAATTAGCGATTTTTCTCAATTTTTGCCATAAATTGGCTTTTTCGTTCATTTTTAGCAGCGAATTATAGCTGAAATTTTAAGGTTTTCTTCATTTCAGCCGCGCTAATTAGTGATTTTCTCAATATTAGCCGAGAATCGATCTATAAACGAGAAATGATCTATATAAGGAAGGACAATACTCAAAATTGAGTTTTAAACAGGCTAAACTATTAAAGTTTAGGTTTATTGCGAGCCAAACTCCAAAATTTGGCGTTTTGAATTTTACTTCAAGGTAAGCTAACAATTTTTTTTCTTTGAATCTTTCAAATTATGGTTTGAATGGTCTCAACCTGAGACAACTTCAGTCTTAGGCTTAGGTATAGTTTGAAAGAGTCAAGCTCGAGCGGAAAACAAGAAATATAGCCGCGACATTTGCTTCCCGAAAGGGGCTAACCGTGAAATGATAGCTCCTCAAAATTGGGGTTCGAACGGGCTAAATCCACAATATTTGGGGCTTATGAGGAGCCAAACTCCAAAAATGGGCTATTTAAAAGAGCCTAGCCCGTGAAATAGGTTTTTTGAATAGCCAAAACCACTAAATTTGACTTTTGTACGAGGCCAATCCGTGAACTTTGATTTCCGGAAGCAAATGCTCAGCAGGTTGCTACGCTCGTTGTTGCTAAAAAGTCGCAACGTGATTGTTTGGTGGGTTCTGCCCCCCCCCCCCCCAACATCTTTGTCGCTCTTTATTTAAGACTGTCTTCCTCTGTAGGCCTGTATCGTGCGATTTTTCGAGTGGAATTTCCTGTCATTTTCCCGTTCAAATATTACTAAAGACACATCAGATCACCTTGATGAAAAATAAATATTTGAATTGCCTACCTGTTCATTAAATTGCGAGTGGATAACAAATAATTAATGCATTCGTGAAGGAAATTCAAGAAATAGGTCAGATATGAGCAAATTGAGTGCAAAAATTGGACTTAATCTGAGACAATTTTTCGATTTTCTTACGTAACTTTTGAATGCCACCTGTAGCCACAGAGACCCACATAACATAACCAAGCCTCGAAATTGCCTCAATTTATAGGCCGTTTTTTTTGAATGGGGGGGGGGATGAAATGTCCATTTTCGCACAGCGAGGTTTTTGGGCCGAAAAGTAAGTCCCTGGGACCCCGTCGCCCTCTCTTCCAGCAGAGACGCAATAATTGAGATTTGAGCGTGGAAATATTTAAAAACAAAAAAATGGTATAGTTCCTAACCTATAATTATGTTAAACATTTTTTGTCTTCTTAATTATTGCTATTATTGTGTAAAAAAAAAAAAAAAACGAACCTTCTTGAAGGAACCTTACAAAAATTGAAGCAAAGTGTACTTAAAAACAATGGCGAGTATACAGCAGGCACATTTTAGAGGCCATGAGAACTTTTGATTTTTTGAAATGACAGTTTAGTGAAGCGATTATTTGTCACGTTCCGGTTGTCAGTCCATACTTTAAAGAAAAAAAAAAAGAAGAAGAAAAGAGGAACGAACTAATCGTGTTGTTTGGTGATGAAGTACAAATTGCATCGTGAAAAAAATCTTACCAAACTCCGTCAAGGTCTTTAAAATACCAAATAGGACTAGGAGAATGATCCTTGGATGAATATTATCCAGTTGACAATATTCATCCAGATCCAGAATCCATTACCTGATTTGCAACAGAAATTCTTTAAAAATGTCGCCTTTCGACAGACATACTGGTGTGTAGGGGGGGAGGGGGGATTTACGTCTACAGTACGTGGGAGTCGAACTACTTGGGGGATTTACCAGTTGGACTCCACCTGTTCAGATGCTAATCATAAATGTAAACTGTGAATGCATTCGAGTTGACACCCTCCCCTTTCCTTCCTCAACACCTGTTTACACTTCTGTGGACTGTATTTTGAGGTTTTAATGCAATTCGCTTGAAGTGGCCTTCAAGCTTCCCGTCGCAAAGGCTTCAAACTATAGCTATACGAAGAAATACATTCCTAAGGATACCCCTGTGGCTGATGAAGATCCTTTTTTTTTTTTTTTTAATAAATCTTCACGGCGCATAACTCTTCTAACGCTCGAAGAAACAATGAAATAAAAAAATACTCCAGTTTTTCCTTAATTTTTTCTCTTACTTGCGTCAATTTTTGAAGGGGTACTCTTCTTCCTGAACAATGAGAATAATTATTGCATGCATAAAATATTTTAAACGTCGTTTCTTTTTGAAACAAGTATAAGTGACTTCAATTCAGAGCTAAAAAAGACAACAGAACCTTGACTTTCAAGAGGATCAACACGACTTGACAGATTCGTTGGAATTTATCTTTTGCAATCCTACGCTTATGGGAGGCAACGACTCAATAAGTAGCCTTAAATTTTAACAATGACACTGGATCGTGGTACACGTAATTTTTTCTCGACTCGTTTAAAATAGGTATAATTCGTCTGTTTCATTGTGAATCAAACACATTTGATATGGATTTCCGCAGTATAGCAAGCCTTTCATTGTGAAACGCATTGAATAACGTTATATTGATGGAACACCGGTGAGAAGGTTTGCCAAGAATTTGTATCTTTCTTCTCATCCACCCGCCACCGTACGATAATTTAATAATTTTAAAGCCTTCTTTCCGGGAGATACACAATGAAAAACGGACACAATAGCGAGATGTCCTCCTGGCTTCTCTAAAGCTCTAGCCTATTCAAAGATTGATACAGAATTATACAACAAATCGAGTAGTTTTTTTCTTCGTGCAAGTAGCTTTTTATCTCTAGTCTTTATTTTTGCAACAATTAAATTATCAGAAGTTAACACAAACGCTCATTACTGCCACGAAAGATACATAAATCATTATTTGTCCAAACGCGTCTTTTTTCCTGCGAATCTTTTGTTATGAATTAGTCTTTTCCTGTGTTCCTCACTTGAATTATTTCTCTTCAGAAATAACGTCAAAGCCAACTCAAGCAACACAAGAATGAGTTCATTAATTCTTGGTTGTTAGAGCTGTTCACTCCCCCCCCCCCAAACCACTCGCATATTAAGCTTGTTTTTGAAAATACTGGGTGCTGTGGCGTCCCTTGATCAGTTGTTTTTTTTTTGTTTTTTTTCATTACGAGAAAATATAATTTTCGTTTCTCGCGCTTCCATTGGTTACGTTTATAACTGGTGACCCCCGGCTCAACCGGCTAACTACGACGCGGTTCTAGAAACCTCAACGCATAGCAAGTGTCTCCGTTCGGCGTTACCTCCGTTTTGTCACCATCAGCCTGCGATCTTTGGTTCCATCAAGTCGAACTTCGCAATTCGACTTACCATCCAATCTCATCACTCAGGACACTGCGAAATACAATTACACGTCGTTTCCACTCTCGACATGGACGTCATCGAACAGGGGCGGATCCAGGTCTGAATCCTAGGGGGGGGGGGGTAATGCCGATGACCCCCCCCCTCTCCCTTTACATCAAACACCCTCATGTTACATCATTCCATCGCTTCCAAAATTCATAAAATATTGGGTTGATGTTTCAAGACAAATGAGGATGTGTAGTACCCATGCCGAATTAGTCCTGCCACATTATTCTTTTCCCCTGCAAATTAACGGTTACCGACGCTAGGGACCTAGTGGAGTCCCAGAACACCAAAACGCCAAGTTTAACGCATAAATTATCGTTTTCTGGAGGCAAAATGGTCAGTTTTTTTTATATAAAATCTAGAATAGAAGGCTTCAAAATTTTCAACCGAGGTGGAGCTAGGGGCTTGAAAAAGTTGGGTAGGCTAATGGAATGAAGGTTGATGGGCAGAAATCAAGCTCACAGAGCATAGATTGGTCGGAAACAGGTGATTTTAAGCCTTTCACCCATTTTAGAAAAAAAGGCCCGTAAGTTTGTAGCGCGCTCCGCATTGGTCGTGGAAAACCAATTTACTTATTCACATGAATGTATTGGTGTAGGAAATTTAATGACCCTAAATGTTTTGTACGAGAAGGGTTTCCTCTATAAAGCCTCTCGTTTTGGGAGATATTTATAGAAAAAACTGATAAAATGACCCAAAAATCGCGGTTTTCGGGCAGCCAAAAGTTGTGCCTAGTGTTTCAAAGTATTAATTTTTTATGTCGAAAACTTTCTACTTATTTATTTATTTATATACAGCTCAACAGCATAAACGCCAAAATAGAGCAGTCAAAAATATGAACATAAAGTAAATAGCAGACATATAGCACAACATATCACCGAACACATAGTAAATAATAAACAAGTTAAATAATGTAATTAACAGTCAACAGCCAACCTCCTTTTAAAGGAAAGAAAAGTACCACTAAAAAAATCGCAATGCGAGGGTACCGAGTTCGCTACAGAAGCCAAGCGATCCAGCGTGTAATGCCTCGCATGGTTAGTACGGTGGTGCCCCACGTAAAACACATGACCATCACGTCTCAAATCACGCTGAGGAACTTAAAGGGACAGGCGTGAGAGGATTTCGGGGCAGGAGATGTGAGAGTTGAGGATCCTCCAAACAAAGAGGAGGCCCGCGGAGCGTCGTCTATCCACCAATGAGTGGAGCCCAGTAAAAAGAAGCCTTTCATTATATGATAATGCTCGAGACGCCCCAAATTTGTACGCCAGGTACCTAGTAGCTCTACGCTGGATCGACTCAACAAGATCAACCTCCGACTTTAGAAATGGATCCCAGACAACAGAAGCATACTCCAAGTGACAACGAATCAGCGATTGATACAAAAGTTTAACGACAAAAGGGCTACCAAAGTCCGCTGAAAAACGCTTCACAAAGCCCAAAGCTCTGAGAGCCTTACCTCTAATGCTGATAATGTGATCACGGAAATTCCCCTTATTATTAAAGATAACGCCTAAATCGTTTATTTCCCTTACTTCCTCGAGAGGAAGGCCATCCAGACAATATGTCCACGAATCACAAGCCTTTGACTTTGTGCCCACATTAAACTTGATACATTTGCACTTCGATAGATTCACGGTTAAATCGTTAAGCTTACACCAGGATACGAAAGCATCAAGATCCTGCTGAAGCAACAAACAGTCTTCCACAGAGGAAACTGCTGAATACAGCTTCAAATCGTCTGCCAATAATGAGCAGGAGGAGGAACGAAAAACTTTCACCACATCATTAAAAAACAACAAAAATAGGATAGGCCCAAGATGCGAGCCCTGTGGGACTCCAGAAACAATCTGAATCAAGTCAGAAAGAGAACCATTGTAGGCCACCCTAAACGTCCTACCAACCAAAAATGAACGAATCCAGGAGAGAAGTGGATCGGCAACCCCGTACACCTCTAGTTTCTTGATAAGAATCTCGTGATTAACCCGATCGAAAGCCTTGGACATATCAGTGTAAATGGCATGTACCCTATGCCCCGACTCCAAGTTACCATGAATAAAATCATTATACATACAGGTTGGATGCGAATAAGTGTAGAAAAAAAAATTGATGAAATTAGACCTCATTTGCAGTCGAAAACGCTAAATACACTATGGTAGTGGTACGAAAATCAAAATCCATCGAGATATGATTTTTCTAACATCTTTTTAGGATAACATCTCTTTCCCTAAATAAATGCGAGTAACTCGCTTTGTAGCAGACTTTCTGTAAATTTTTGGCTATGGATTCGGGAAAAACACTCTGCCACCCTGACAGACCCTGTCAGTACCGTGACAGAAAGTCAGGAATAGCAATTTTCGACATAAAATAACTATTTTCTGTCGCCTCAACACCTCCTTAAGATTGTACGATATGGGGATTTTTAATTTTCCATAAAATTCAACCCCCACTTGATCATACTAAATCTGACTAGATAATGAATAATAGGCCGTAGGTGCGGAAGCAATGATCCAAATCAAAAGGAAAAATAAGTCCTCTCCCACTGTTGATCAACAGCGCCTATCGACTTTCCATGGATCAGAGAAACTTCTCCAACGTGTCCCATTCAAAATTACTCATGAGCGTTTGTTTAATTAATTGGCAATTTTCCAGCAAAAATGACAATGTTTTTTAAAGAAGAAAAATGTAACTTTTCTCTTCCAAATCGCTTGTTTTGACCTGCAAAATTCAAACAATCCTTGCGATTTTCAACATGCTAAACGTCCTGAAAACCTCATCGTCAGTGGGCCTTTGAATGGAACTGACTGCCCACCGAACGAACGCCCACCAAAGTATCAAAAAATGTCGCCCCAGCAGCTGGCTGTCAAATAGAGTGCATTTACTACACCGAATTTCCACGTTTTTAGTTAATTTGCTATTATTCGACAAAAATTACCACTCAGTGTGATTCTCTTCTTTTATTTAGCCATTTCCGCACAATAATGCCTAATTTACTAATAACGTCGAAATTCGTATATTAGTAGTGAAATCCACTCTATTCAACAGCCAGCTGCCGGAGCGATATCTTTCGATGCTTTGGTGAGCCTTCACATCCAGTTCCATTCAAAGGACCGCTTCACATGAGGCTTTAAGGCCCGTTCACAAGCTCTATGTTTGCGTTGTGTGGAGTGTGGAGTCTATGCAACCAAACAAATTTATTCCCTCGAAAAATGAAGCATTTTGATAGGTTGCATGGACACCACACAACGAAAGCATAGAGATTGTGAACGGGGTCTTACGATTTTAGCACGCTAAAAACCGCAAGGATCGTTTGAATTTTACTGGTTAAACCACTGGTTTTGAAGAGCACTCTTTTTCCCCAAAAATGGTCATTTCTGCCAAAAAATCGCTAATTATTATTTTTTTAATTGCTATAAAAGAAAATGAGTCATTTTAATGAGTTTTCCACCAAAATTTCCCCGCCAGAAGGGCCCCACTTCAGAAGCGCCGAAAACCCGAGTTTTTTTGCCTATAACTCGAAAAGTAGTACGCGTTCTATGGAAATTTCCCGTAAAACTGGGTTTTCCTATAGCGGCGCAAAACGCTTAGCGAGCGCAGCGCATTTTACATTTATTCCTAGTTACATCTTCACTTTTCGACTGGGAAACAATTTAAAAGACGCTGCGCTGCTAGGAAAATCTAGCTTTAAGACATTGTAGAGCACTGAATTTCCTTTAGAATTCAAACAACCATCTACATGTATAGACCAGCAGTCAGGTAACTTGTTAGTGACACAATTCCAAAGTTAATGACATTTTGGGGTGTGATTCAGGGTGTATAAGGATGTCTCATGAGTTTTCCACCTAAATTTCATGGTGGAAACATCTTGGACAGGTAATCTACCCTGCAAAAAGGTAAGGTGTATTTGATTTTCTTCGAAAACAGGACAAACGTATTCATGGGTCTAATAGGTACCAAAAAGGTGCAGCTCTTTACATTAATGATACATTTCTCAACATGAAAAGACTTCTGCATGATCTCATACATGAAGATTCACTTTATGAAAAGGTGAGGCTTCGAAATTGGCATTGCTGGGGAGGGGGTAGCATTTGTATGAGAGAATCGACAGATAAGATTGCCAACCACTGCTTGTCCTCAGGAAATCGTCGTGATGTTCTCTCTATCTTTATTAAAAAATCAACTTTTCTGAAATCCTGGGGGGGGGGTAGTTACCCCCATTACCCCCCCCCCCTGTGGATCCGCCCCTGCATCGAACACGTCAGCGACATCATAAACCACCCGCCTGCGACCCACAAAATACGATTTCCTGAAAACTAGTGCCGTCTTTATTAAGGCCCGGGATCATAATATTGGGCCCCCTCTTTTACCGAATTTCGCTCTCTAAAATTGTATGTGATATACCAACTTCACTGTGTTTGCGCACAATAAAAGTAAATAGTCACACCAAGTGGTAATTTTTGTCGCATAATCACAAATTAACTGAAAACGTCGAACTTCTTAGAAGAAAAATACACTTTATTCAACAGCCAGCTGCCGGAGCGACATTTGATTGATACTCTGGTAGAAGTCGGGTGAGGTTTTCATGACTCTGAGCATGTTGAAATTCGCAGGGATTCCTTGAATTTACAGGTCAAAACAAGCGATTTTGAATAGAAAAATCACTCTTTTTTTCTAAAAAAAACTGTCATTTCTGCCGAATAATCGCCAATTAATTAAACAAATGCTCATGAGTAATATTGAAAGGGACACGTTGAAGAAGTTTTTCTGATCCATCGAAAGTCGATAGGCGGAGATTTAGTATGGACAAGTGATGATTGACTTTCATTGAAAAAGTAAAAATTCCTGTTTCGCAAAACTTTGAGGAGCTGCCGAGGACACGGAAACAGTTATTTTTTGACGAAAATAGATAGTCCCGACAGGAAAGAGTGTGCTCTTCCCAAATCCATCGTCAAAATTTGAAGAATGTCAGCTGGGAAGCGAGTTACTCGCATTTTGTCCAGGAAAATGATGTTATCCTAAAAATATGCTAGAAAAATCATATCTCGAAGGGTTTTGATTTTCGGACCATGGGTTATAGGGTGTTTTCGATCCCAAATGAGGTCTAATTTTACCCAATTTTTTTTCTTTACACTTAAATTCTTCCACCCTGTATATAAGAAAATACGTCATGTGAGGTTGGTTCATAATTTCTTATGAATAAATGTTTTGCAGGGCTAAACAAACGAAAATTTGTGCTAAAAAAACGAACATCTGACTGAATATGTAGCGAAACAAACGATTGGGGTCATGTGTGCCATGGGCGTAGCCAGCGGGGGGCAGGGTTGGGCAGTTGCCCTCCCCTAGAATCAAAACCGCAAATTTCGTGGGGCAGCTGCCCACCCCCCAAAAAATCCCTGATCTGGCTTTCTTGTATTCCTTTCCATAAAACAAATTTTGCGGATTTTTCTCACTAAAAAAAACAACACATTTTCGCTTATCAGTTTCACCAAAAATTCGCCGATGTTTGTTGTTGACAAACCGATTTCGAGGGTCGGCTTAACTTACAAAACCGATTTCTCACACTAAAATCCCATTTTCGCAGGTTCGACGCGCAATTTTCGTGTGTTTTTGCCTAGCTCAATTCGTGTTTACCCCGCTGTGCCATCCAGACTTGTGGTGGGAGAGGAAATGCCAGCACTGTTTACCGTCTCAGGTCTAAGATTCAAAGTTTAGCTCCAAAAGTATCACTTACCGGGGGGGTGGGGGAGAAGTTTCAGGTTTTCGACATAAAATCCGAAATATAGAAGGCTACAAACGACAGTTTTCCCAGCAGATATTAATTTTTTGACGGATAGTGGCCGTTTCTGTGCAAATTTAGTCTCCGATGACCGCGAATTGACGCGATTCTAACCTCCAGATCCTGTTATAAGCCTGCAAAAAGGCAATGGTGCATCTGATATTTTCGCCAGTGAAGCTGGCCCACAGGCGTGGATCCAGTTTTGCACAGAGTTTGTTTCCCCCCCTTTACTCGTGAATGAGTACTGTTTTTAGCCTCGAATAGACGTTTACCTTAATTTTAGTTGAAACTGAGTGCTTTTTCTCAATTCTAACTCAAACTAGCCTATTTTCTTCGTTTTAGCCGTGAAAAGGTCTCAAAAAATAACGAATTTTTTATATACTATTTCAATTACGTCCAGCACCGGGCATCGCCTAACTGCAAATAGGTGTGTTCTGTCAGTTTCAGCCGCAAAAAAACCAAAAAAAAACCAGTTTTTCCTCAATTTAACATGTGGATGAACGCTATTTCTCAATTTTAGCCACGAGAATTCCACCAATCAACAACAAACGGTGACAATTTCGCCAAGTCGTTTTCCCTGAATTCTAGCCGCAAATTAGTGGTTTTTCCTAATTCTGCCTTGAGCAATTTTCTCTCCCTTCAAATTTTGGCAGTGAAAAGGTTCACATATTCCGCGTGAGAGCGAATTTCATAATTTTGACACCTCAATTTCACGGGCTAACGAACAATTTTCCGTAATTTTAGCCGTAAATAAGCACTTTTTTCAAAAATGTATGCGCTAAGTCACGCTCTTTCTCAATTTCACCCGCAAAATTGCCAAACATGTGTATAAAAACGGTCAATTAGCTCTTTCTCGCAATGTTTACCGATGTTTGAGAAACCACGAACTGGCGCCTTCTCTCAATTTTACCTGCGTGAATGAGCTCCATTTCTCAATTTTAGCCGTGAATTGGCGCTTTTCCACAATTCCAGTCGCAAATGAGTGATTTTTCTCAATTCCACATTGAACGAGCAATTTATTTTGTCAATTTTAGCTGTGAAAAGAGTTCTATAAATCGTGAATTAGCGCATTTTCTTAATTCCGCCCCGGACTTTGCATCGTGAAATCGCAAATTGGCGTGTTTTCTCAATTTCAACCGCTAATAACGAGATTTATTTCTCTAGTTTAACGTGAACCAGCGCTATTTCTCAATTTTAGCCGTGAATGGGTGTTTTTCCTCTGTCTTAGCCGCAAAATGTCTTTTTCTAGATTTCATCCGCGAACGAGAACTTTTTCTCTAGACGGGCGCACCCCCCCCCTCCCACCACTGTGGATCTGTGCCTAGCTGGCTGCCCACCCCTTGATCACGGGCTGGCTACGCCCCTGATGTGAGCCGTTGCGTGAAGTTGGCGGCACACATGATGTATTTACTTATATATACATGTTTTGCTGGGCTAAGCAAACGAAAATTTGGGCTAAACAAACGTAAACAAACGAAGTTCTTTCTGAATATGTAGCGAAACAAACAAGTGGAGTCATGTGTGCCGTTGCGTGAAGTTGGCAGCACACATTTTGTTTTTTGAAAAATTGTATGTTGCAGGGCTAAACAAACAAAAATTTGGACTAAACAAACGTAAACGAATGGCGCCATTTTCGTCGTGTTTAGTGATATGTGTGCCTCCAGGTTCACGTGCATCCTTAAACGAGCTTTTTTGTCTGTTTTTATTATTTTGTGATGAAAATTGCATACCTACCAATTTATTTATTTTTAAAACATGATACCGGGCCCCCTAAAAAACCAGGGCCCAGGAGGAATCCTCCCATCCCTAACCCCCATCTCGACGGCCCTGACCCAGTGCCATTCCCCCCCCCCTCTCGGCAGGCCTGACTCCTAACTGCATTTTACTGTGTGCAGAGGGCAGTTCCGTGGTCCTCAAGAAACCAGGAAGCCCTAGCGTGGGTGGGTGGGGGGGGGGCAATTCGTGGTAAGTCGTCAGTCTAAAGGGGATTCGGGTGTGGAGGGACGGCAACCCATTTTCAATGTCACGAACACATTGACAACGTTTTTTTCATTTGGGGGCTGGACAGAGCTTTTTGGGGGGGGGGGAATTTTCAAAGTTTTTTGGCATTTTCAGGTTGACATATCCAGCGATTGTGCCTGAAGGATTGACTCCTTGCGGAATATTCAACATTTTTGCTAAAATTCGGGCCTTCCAAGTTTGTGGGGGTGGAGGGGGGTATTTTTATTACTTTTTCTCCACCAAGCTACCCATCCAGTTCCCTACTCCCTCACACTCACTCCCCGCCCCCCGCCCCTGTTCTTCACCACGAGAAATCGCACGTGTCACTATCTATAACTAACTCACTTCACAATATAACACAGTTTGAGTGTTATTAGCGGAGGAAACCGAAACATTCTCACTACGACACCCCCCCCCCGCACCTGACACTTATAATTTTTTTTTTTTTTTTTCTTCTTTCTTTTTTTTCGACGAAGGACGCATTGTTTGCGGTCACAATGCAATTCTGGTGCATTGTTTTGGGGGCGAATCGGGCACCCGAATCTTATAAAAACAGCCAGCGTGCGGAGTCACACAATTAAGAAGAATTGCCCGCAATTTCATTTTTTTAATGCTTTCCAGTGAATGCTAAAACAAAGATCGTTTGTAGAATAAGATTCCCCCCCCCCTCGTCACCTCTTATAGATTTAATTTCGTCTCATTAAACACTCCAAAGCTAATTCTATAGCCTCTGATAGAGGGTTATTCCGTTTGAGATTAGAAATTAATTGTGTAGTTGAGTGTCTATCAAGTCTTTGAGGATTAAACGTCATCACTTTTATCGGGTTGTCTATTATTAATTGATTTTACTTAAAATGCAACGAATTCGCTGAAGTTCAAAAAATAAAATCGCGTATGATAACGTAAATGGAACTATAAACTGTTAGAACCCGTTGTAAAAACATTATTAAGAAATAAACAAAAAATAGTAGGGGAATCCCCTCTCTTGAAATCTTTACGGGAAAAAATCACGACCTCTCTACTTCAACAAGCCATGCCGAAGCTTCGAAGCGTTCACCTATACGTTCCGCGACGTACAAGGATCTACTCATTGTGTATTTACCCTTCTCTCCCCTCTCCACACTGTAAATATTGACAGTTACCCTCACTCGACTCCAAAACTTTTTTTTCTCTTCTTCTTCATCACCTTCTGTTACCCCCACCCCACCATCGCCCATTTTTTTTTTTTTTTTTTTTTTGTTCGCTTCGGAAAAAACGGGGAAAAGAACAATTACGCGCTCGGTCAAGTGTCGGCCGTATTCTTATACACTTATTCGATATAATAAAATCGGCCGACGCTGCCGGTTTTCAGAGAGAAGTCTGTCGGCGATTTGTGCGCGTAGAGTAGCTCCCCCCCCCCATCCTTGAAAAACAGTTTTCGCGAGTGAATTTTTGTTTTATCGTGTGAAAGAGGGGAAAATTGCAGTCCGAACGCGGTGTGTAAAAATTTTTGGTGCTCGCATTTTTTTTTGTTGTTTTTTTTTCTTTCTTTTGTATCAAGTGGTCTCGAAAATAATGACGCACCGCAGGACAAATCTCGGCGTCCTAATTTTGTTCGTAACTGTAGCATTGTTCAGTGAAATATGCACGGTCGGGGCTCATATCAAGCAGCATCGTGTTTTGAGGACGAACGGTAAGCGGTAGATTAGGAAGAAGGACAACACAATAATTTAATAAACCGCAATTAAAATGTATTCTAATGTCACGTTTTGCTCGTGAAATGGACATAATCGACGCTCCATTTTTATTCATTGTACAATTTTTGTGTAGTGGGAAAAGTATGTGGCTCTATTTATTTTTGTTTTGCTTTTGGCTATTGGGAAATAGAAAAACTATAGGAACTAGAATTATTGAATAAAAAAAAAAAAAAAAAACGTTTTAAGAAACTTGTCCGAGTTCGGCGAACTATAGGCGAATGAGCGACCCTGACCGGCGGCCGTTCTCATCCCATGCTGCCGGTTTCGTCAAACATTTATTAAAATGTATAGAGATGTTCTTTTGCATCCTCAGTAGCCGTTTGGCCTGAGAATGAAAAGAATAGTCACGGATAAGAATCGCCGCGTTGCATAAAATTTCAATAGGCGGAGGATTGGGGGGAACTCATGGAACTCAATCGACATCCCGTCAACTTGAGATTTTGAAACAAATAAAATCACCAATCCTCGTACCCGGAGCGATGAGACAACAAAATTTCCTCTTGCTCAAATGTTTTTGAAGAACTATATGTAGTTATATTTGAAGACTTTCAAAAACAAATACATCATCAACTTTCAATTCACCCCAGCCCCTACCCCAAACTCACTCTTTCTTCAACTGCGTACCGTTAATCGCACCGCTTTTTTTCTCTAAAAACCCTGAAGAAATCGAAGCGACTATGGTTTTGTTGTATTTTTTGTCATTTTAAAAAAAAAATCACACAGAATTATATGAATGTTAAATTACAACTACATATTAATCGTTTCACATTGTTTCTCGGCGTGAAATGAAAATGAAAACTGACGCGAAAAACGTTAATTCAACTCGTGGGCGCATCCGGGTAAATGAAATTCCTAAGATAGTCAATTCAAGCCCGCATATTGATAACAAATAATAAAAATAACAGTACATTGTGCGAGAAAGATGTTGCGAGCACGATAGGAGGAAACCTGCGCTTCATCAATCTCACTCCATCTATTTTTTTTTTTTTTTTTTTTGCCAATTTTCTTAGCGTTTTATCACAGTTATTGAATGAGCTAAAGTCTGGTCTGGAGGTAAATATCGCAGCTTCCGGAGAAATTAAAATCACTTTAGTGCTACGTGGATAACGCTCAGCCATAAATATGATAGCTATAAAGATTTTAACGTATTTGTTGGAGGATCAAAAGCGTGGTAGTAGTTTTAAAAAAAAATAAAAAATGAGGAGAATAAATGAAATAAGAAAGGAAATGACGGCGCTGACGCTATTATACCCCCAGACAAACATTGAACAAGGCAAACCGAAGGAGTGGTCTTGTAAGTAAACATTTTTTTGCTAAGCCTAAAGACCTATCAACTTGATTTGCCGGGTCGCACAATAAATAAGCAAATTTATTACGTTGTTCAGAATTAAAATTCTCTCCCCACCACCCCCAATAAACGGTTTTTCAAGGAAGAGATTTATCTGAAACAGAAAATCGGAATGAACTAAATCGTGAGTTTTCTACCAAGGCCCCTTTGGGGTTATAGGTATAGGGCCCCAATTAAATATTCTTGTTCGTATGCCACAATCCACAATCTTACGAACGCCCTTCATCGAGGCAAAAAAACTATATATGCAAGGGCCAGCGGGAAGCGCCCCCCCCCCTTTGCCATTATGACAGGGGGGGGGGGGTTGGCACTGGGTCTTCAGAAAAGAAATAAAAGAGGAAAAAAGGGAAGCTTTCCAGCCTTTCCTGTGGTTGGAGCTAAACTACAGTTGGAACTTTTTATAGTCGGAGCTTCCCTGTGTTTGGAACTTCATTGTTGTTTGGAGGTTATAACTGTGACGACCTTTGCTGTGACTGGACCTTAGCTGTGGTCGTACTTTTCTTTACTGTGGTTGGGACTTTACTGTGGTTGGAAGTTATAACTATTTTCAGGGCTTTGTTGTGATTTTTGACTTTTACTGTGGTTAGAGCTATTTCTGTGGTTGAACCTTTCCTGTGGTGGTATCCTCCACTATCCAAGCACAGGGGCGTGCCCCACGCCCCAGGCACGGAATCCTAAAGTGGTCCTCCGCAAACGGGGCCACTTTGAAGCGCCACTAAGTGCGGTCGGCAGTGGCGCCACTCAGTGGCACTTTAAAGTGGCGTCATCCCTTGGCGTAAAAGCTTTAATTTTGGATTTTAAAACATCAGTTTTGTGGTAAAACCAACAGTCTGGGGGTGAACGTTTCATTTTGAGGGAAACCTGTCAAATTTAGTCCACGGGTAAAATCACTAATATTGCCTTGAAATTATCATTTTTTACGTAATACGTCAGCATTAGCGTGAAATCTTTAGTTTTAGAGGATTCCGTACCGAAAAGTGATGATTACAGTTCAATACTCCTGCTAAAGATTTCACGCCAAAGCTGACAACTTAGTCAAAACTGAAGATTTTACTACAATAATGGTGATTTTACCCTTAAACTTTTTACATTTTTTCCTCAAACTGAAAATTTTACTGGTGGGTTTTCCACAAAAAATAATTTTTTCAACCCAAAATTCAAGCATCAACCCTAAAACAATTATCATAAAAATAAAGTTTTTACCACGAAACCGCCGATTTCACCCTTAAAATAAATTCAGTGGTTTTACCTCAAACCTAGAAAATTCGTCAGTGTTTTCATGACGCAGTCGTCGGCCATCGGCGTAAAATCCTCAGTTTTGTGGAAATTTTCAGTTTTTGAGTATAAAATATCCAGTTTTGGAGTTTTACCTCCATTTTTACGGTGCAACACGTGAGTTTTTGGGATGAAATCGTTATTTTTGGGGTTAAAATCGACAGTTTTTAGGCAATACTGCCGACGATTTTTGTAGTGAAATCCTACGAAAAACACTTTCGGGAGTAAAATCTTCAGTTTTGGAGTAAAATGCCTAATTTTCTGGTTTAAAAAATAAATCGGTTTTGTGGTAATAGTTTCGGAGTAAAAAACCGCCAAATTTTTTTGTGTAAAACGTCAGCATTTGCCGTGAAATCGTCCGTTTTGGTGAAATATCGTCTTACTTGGGAAAAAATCGTGAGTATTTGTGGTACAATCGTCAGTTTTGGCATACAATCCTCCGTATTGTGGAAAACGTAAGTCATGGTGTGAAATTGTCAGTTTTGAAGTAAAATACCCAGTTTTGGGGTAAAAAACAAAATGTCTCTCAGGTGAGGCGTTGAAATGTCCGATTCCCCGCATTGGAGGGCTAAGCCTTTTCTTCAAGAATCAATATTTCTGGGGAAAACATTGTCAGTTGCTAGCGAAAATGTTAGTTTTTGACTTATTTTAACTCTTTCTGTAAAATTTAGTTTCTGGAGACCAATTTGACGATTTAAAGCGCCTGTACCTGAGTTGATGAACTACCCTATCTCTTGTTGCCTTTGGTGCATCTGACATCTTCTGCCCACCCCTAGACCAAGCGCTGGCTACGCCCCTGCCTCGAGCACGTGAGTGCCAAGGATAACGAGCTAGCGCGTGCCGAGTGCGTTGCACTCGATGAGATAAGCCCTGCACTGGGGTGTGTTCTTCAGAAACTGCCCGGGGGGTAAATTAAAAAAAAAAAAACTTCCTTCGGCGGGTATGTATGCTCCTTAGAACTGTCCCATCAATATGCCGTGTCTTACCTTGGTGGTGTCCATGGACAGAGCAGCCGGTAACTGCGGCGTTCGCGGAAGGGTCTCTGGGCCCCCTCCGAGTTCTTCGTATTTAAACTTCTGGGTGATCGTTTCAAGGTCCAGCCAGAAGTCAGGGGCCATATGTCCGCCTCCGGCAGAGCCCTGCATGCCGTAAGCGCCGAGGCACGCGGTAAGGGGAACGGCCGTTGCCCTGGGGCTCGATTTTATATATTTGGGACGATGGCCTTCAACGGAAAACACAAACCACTGTTTGCCGAGCTTTCGGAATAATTTATTTCCGGTGTGTGTGAGCCTTGAGGAAGGAAATAAATTATTCCGAAAGCTCGGCAAACAGTGGTTTGTGTTTTCTGTTTAAGGCCATCGTCCCAATATAAAATCGAGCTGATTGAGAATACTGGCCGAGATCGACTTTCACAAGAGGTGCCCTGGGGGTCCGTTTAAACCACACCTTGCCCCCTATGCCAAGCAGACCTTAGGTACGGATCAAACACCTTGTCTTGTGGTTAAGGGGGGGGGGGGTTTGGAATAGCTGGAGTCGATATGAGACGCCACACCCCCTTCCGCCTTATTCCGACCCAACCCACACCATCGCACCGTATAAGGCTGGGGGCCGGCCCGATGGTGGGATCCCCCATCCGCAACCCGGGGGACGCTCCCGATAGGGGAAACGAGTCCCGTGAATGGTTTGTAGCTATTCAAATAAGTCCATCACGGCGTGGTTGGAGGTTATAACTGTGGTTGGACCTTAGCTGTATAGCTGGACTTTCACAGTGGTTGTGCTCAGGGCTGGGCAGTAATTGAATTACATGTAATTGAATTACGTAATTCAATTACAATTAGTGATTGGTAATTTGTAATTGATAACAACACGCCATTGTAATTGGTAATTAAAAGCTCTTTTTCGAAGTAATTTATAATTAACAATTACTAATTACATGTCCGTCTTCAGAGTCAATATTACTTCGAAAACTCAGCGGGTACTATTTTGAAGCTTTTGGAGGAGATTTTGCATGAAATACTCTGAAAAATAAGAGTTTCAAAGCAATTATGACACGAGCGATATCCTCGAGCTTAGGGTTGCCAATTTGAAATTTGAGAATTTCAGAAACGGTACAAAAGTTTCAAACCCCAAACCAGTGGCGTAGGTAAGAATTTGTCCTGGGGGCGGGGGATCGGATTGAAATCTCGTAAGGGTGAGATGAGGGATGTAATTTCACATTTTAGTCATCATTCCACCCAGCCAGCACACTCTCTGGACATCTTGCTGGCCTCATCATAGCCTCAATCTCTCAGTTAAGGGCAATTTTTGGACTCTAGCCGCAAATCAGCGATTTTCTCAATTTTGGCCGAGTGTATCGTTCTTCTCAATTTCAGCCGCAGATTAGCGGTTTTGCCCCTACCCCTCCCGTAGCCATGAATTGGCACATTTTCTCAACTTTAGCAGCAAAGCATCGTTTTTATCCCGTGAGCGATATTTCTTAATTATCCACGACTTTTGGCGTTTTCCTCAATATTAGCCGCAAAATAGTGGGGGGGGGGGATGCATGAGCGATTTTCCTCAGTTTACTCGCGAATTAGCGGGTTCTTCTTGGCGCTTTTTTTCAATTTCAGTCTGAAAAGTTGCCTTCAGAATCCGCAAATTGGCGTTTATTCAGTTTTGGTGCAAATAAGGATTTTTCTCAATTTCAACCGCGAATTAGCGCTTTTTTTTAAATTGTAGCGGCGACGCGTCGTAGCGTTTCAAACCGGTGAATTAGCGAATTTTCTCAACTTCAGTCACAAATTGGCATCTGGCGCAATTTTAGCTGTAAATTGGTGATTTTTTCAATTTTTCGAAATAGCAATTTTCTTAATTTTTAGGCTTAAAATTAACCTTTCTCTTAATTTTGACCAGGCTGATTATTTTATTTTCTAAATATTACCCGCAAATTAGCGGTTTTTCACATTTTACCACCTCATTAGAAATTAAATATAACTTTTATAGGTATAGATTAATGCTTCTTTTCAGGTCTAGCCGTGAATTAGCGTATTTTTTAACATTGTACTCGTACTATAGCCATGCATGAAATTGCCATTTTTCCGAATTTTAGCCACAAAAAGGTGCAAATTTAAATTATAAATGTAATTTTTTTTTCAAAACAAAAAATTTACTTCTACCCATCCATTTCTGACAAAAAATCATCATTTTTAAATTATAAATTTCACGAATAATTCGAGAATTAGTGATGTTTCTCAATTTTAGCTGCGAATTATCGCTTTTTCTACATTTTAGCAGCGTGGTAGCGTCTCCAACCCGTGCATTACCTACCGAGTTTTGTCAATTTTTGCTAAGAATTGGCGTTTGACTCAATTAAAGCTGCAAATTAGCAATTTTTCAATTTTTAACTGAGAATCAGCACTTTTCCCCAATTTGAACTGAAAATTAACGTTTTTCTTAATTTTAGCTGCGCTAATTGGTGATTTTTTCAATTTTTGCTGCGAATTAGTGATTTTCTTCATTTTGTATCCGCGAATTAACGTTCTCATAACTTTATATCTGCAAATTGCAAATCAGCGATTTTTCCCAATTTCAGCTGTGAAATTGCATTTTGTGCTAATTTTGCGGCCATTCAGCATCCTATTCCCTTTTTCATACGCGAATGGGCGATTTTACGCCATTTCAGTTGTGAATTTGCCATTTTTGTCCAATTTTAACCTGAAAGCGTCTTTTATTTGTCAGTATTATAGCGTGTTTTCTCAACTTTAACCGCGGGGTTTGCCCAAATACAACACTTTTGCGTTGATTTCCACAATTTATTCGAAGAATGGCCTCTATGTACCGCGAATCAGCGATTTTTTCCTTAATTTTAGTCTGGAAGTTGCATCGCGAGACCACGAATCAGCGCTTTTTAGCAGCTGTAGCCCCAAATATTACCGATTCTTGTCTGATAGAGGGTTTCCCCGTACCTGGGTACACTACTGCGTTGGGTCTGAAGTCCAAGGATAATGCTGGACGTACTCGGACCTTTTCGGGCTGCTTCAATTCCAGAAAATCTGCTAAATCTAACTTCAACGTGAAACGAAAATCTGCTAAATCTAACTTCAACGTGAAACGCTCATGGAGATTTTATGGGGCTCTTCGTTATGGTACTAGTGCTCCTTCGTTCGTATTTTTGTGGCTCTGTGGGGGGGGGGGATCTATCCCCCATATCCGGGATTCCCCTTGACAGTTCGCATAGGCCGGGATGTGGGGCAAAATTAGCAAATTTGACCCCGGACAATTCGCAACCCTACTCATGCGACGCGCTTGGCATCTTTTGGGGCTATGCTGTTCCTGCTTCCTATCTCAAAGATCTGTTTTGACATTCGATTGTTGGCTGGACGCACTAAAAAAATGACAGTGAACAAGAGCATGACGCTTGCGTGTTCCACAAATCCAGCTCTTGGGTAATTGGTAATTGAAAAAGTAATTCAATTACAGTAATTGTAATTTGTAATTATTCGTGGAAGTGAAAAGTAATTGGTGATTTGTAATTAATCCTGTTTTTTGGAAGTAATTTGTAATTAATTACCCAAAAATCTGTAATTTGCCCACCCCTGGGTTGTGCTTTGCTGTGATTGGAACTTTACTATGGTTGGGTCATTTTTATTGGATTTACTATGGTTTGGAACATTTTGGGATTGCAGTTTTCGGCGTTTGGTCTCTTTGGGTTCAAGTTTTGTGGTTCTATTTTTCTTTAGTTGGACTTTTTGTGTTCAGGGATTGATGTGGTTAGAGCTTTTTGGAGCTACCTTTTTCTGGCGATATTTATTGAGAGGTCATGGTACCGTGGACGATAGCAATTTTTCATTAAAATTTACGTTTTTCGTCCAAGCGATCGTTCAGTTGCCGTTTTCAGTAAACACTGAAAGTGCCAGCACATCCGAGTTTAACGGAGGACACAGTAAACCAAGCGTCATCAGCTTGCAGTCAGTGGCTTGGAACAGTGGAAACGAAAGTGCGCTATCGTACCACATGCTAGGACCAAATATTGGACACAGTAAAATTCGATTGTGGGCGCAGTAAATTTTGCGTTGGTGGCCAACGATTTTCTTCAGGGGTGTAGTTCTGTAGTAAAACATGATTTTTTGTAGTTTGACGGAAAGCGGGGTCGGATCATCAGCGGCAGCTTTGAGGCGTCTTTTTAGCGTCTGGATGCAGCGTTCCGCAAGACCATTCGTGGCAGGGTGACTTGGGGCGCTGAATTTCTGGAAGATCCCACGTTGCTCGCAGTGTCTCTGGAATTCTTCGCTTTTAAAAACGGATGCATTGTCGGATACTAGAACTGAAGGATAACCATGAACGGTGAATATGTTTTCGAGGAGAGCGATGGTCCGTGCTGAGGACGGTGCGTTTCGAATGGTGCGCACTTCTGCCCACTTTGATTTTGCGTCTATGCAGATAAGAAAAAAATGTCCTTCGACTGCACCCGCCTAGTCGACATGAACCCTGTCCCAGTTCTCGTCGGGCTGATCCCAAGGATGAATGGGAACTTTCTTCGGGTTGTGACGGACTTTTGCACAGGACTCTCCCTGCAAACCATTTTTTCCTCAGCTTTTCACCATTTTTTCTATGTCTTTGTCCAATCTTTCCCAATAAATATATCATCGTGCGAGCTGTTTCATTTTAGTTATTCCTAAGTGTGACGTGTGACGCTCTGTAAGAAGAGGCCCCTGGAGGGTTTTCGGAATTACGGCTCGATCCGATCGAAATAGCATGTTGCCTGATATAGTACAGGGGCTATCTTTGCGGCTATGTTTGAGTTCGTGCAGCAGGGCTTGTAATTCTTGATCTTTAACTGTTTCACGAGTGATGGTATCAGCGGTGATGAATTTGCTGGAGATTTGGAGCAGGGTCTCCGCGTTGAGAGTAGTGACTTCTTCATCCATCGCTATTTTCGACGAAATGCTTGAGGAAGGAACTGGGGTGCGAGACAAGCAATCAACGTTGTCATTTTCCTCGCTTTTCTTGCATCGAATAGTGTAGTCGAGTCCACTAAGAAAAGAGGCATACCGTAGTAAGCGCGACGATGTCATTTGTGGCAGGGCCCGGTTGGGATGAAAAATGTGAGAAAGTGGCTTGTTGTCGGTGACTAAAACAAAGCTTTTACCGAAAATGTAGTTGAAAAAATGGGTTGCTCCGTAGACAATGGCTAAGGCTTCTCGGTTGAGTTGGCTGTAGTTTGATTCAGCCTGCGTCAGAGCTCGGGAGGCGTAAGCAATTGGTCTTTCGTGACCTTCAATTTCATGGCTGAGTACTGCTGCGATCCCAGTGGGGCTGGCGTCTGTCGTAAGGATAACAATTTTTGATGGGTCATAAGGAATGAGCACCCGATCACTGCATAATTCGGACTTCAGAGTCAAGAACGCTGATTCAGCTGCTGTGGACCAAATGAATCGTTCATCTTTTCGAAGTAAACGTCGCAATGGAAACGTCTTTGATGAAAAATCTGGAATAAATTTTGCGTAATATGTTACTAAACCAAGGAAACGTCTGAGTTCATCGATGTTCTTGGGGTGAGGCATCCGAGAAATTGCTTCAACTTTTACAGGGCATTTTTGGATTTTGTTGAAAGAGACTATATGGCCTAGGTAATTGATACTTTCTTTGAAGAAGGAACATTTAGCGTGATTCAGGTGTAGGTCATTTTTCTGTAGGCGATCGAGACAAGCGATGAGATTTCTTGAACATTCTTCGAGTGTCGAGCCGTGACAAATGATGTCGTCAAAATAGGCGTCAACTTTGGGCAAACCCTGCAACAATTGAGACATGATTCGGTTGAATTCCGACGGTGCAGTTTTTATCCCAAAGCTGAGACGATTCATCCTGAATGTGCCTTTGTGAGTCGATATTGTTTGAATTTTGCTTCCTTCTTCATCAACTTTTAAATGCAAGTAGGCCTTGTAGAGGTCCAATTTGCAGAAAAACTTCGATCCTCTGAGACTATGTAGTACTTCATCAATGCGACGGATAGGGTGGTTAGCTGTGACTAATTTCGGATTCACGCCACACTTGTAATCCACGCAGAGTCTTACGCCACCATCGGCCTTAGGGATAACGACAAGTGGTGATCCCCAATCACTGGTTGCGACAGGAGTAATAACTCCCTGAGATTCGAGTGAGGCAAGTTCTTTTTCGTCTCGATCCCGCAGGCATTGGCGGATTTAAGGGGGCTATAGGGACTTAGCCCCCCCAGTTGGACGTATTAGCCCCCCCAAGATGTTTATTCTCAAGCCCCTGTTCCACAAACTGTCAAATTGACAGTTTTTAACTCCGAAAATGACAGTGTCTATAGGGCGACATTGGCATGTTTAGAGGACGAAATTTACAGTTTCCGAGATAAATATGTCCATTAATTAATTCCAGTACGAAATTTATAGTTTTGAACGACGATATTGATAGTTTCTAGTACTAGTAGTAGTAGGATATTCGTTATGTTGGAGGAAATTGAGATTCCAAGTCAAAAACGTCCGTTCCTGAGGCAAAATTGACAGTATTGTAAGTCGAAATTGACAGTTTGAAATACGACAATCACAGTTTTGAATGTTGAAATTGACAGTATCTAGGGTGAAATTGACAGTTTATATGATGAAATTAGGAGTTTTAGGACGACGTTGATAGTTTTGACAACGAAATTTACAATTTCCTGGACAAAATAGACAGTTTCAGAAAGGAATTGACTGTTTCTCGAACAAATGCAAGTTGATAGTTTCCAGGACGAAATTGAAAGTTTTGAATGATTCTTGAACGAAATTGACAGTTTGTAGGACGATCTTGGCAGTTTTAGGACGACACTGATAGGTTTGGCGACGAAAGCGACTGTTTTGGGGACGAAATTGACTGTTTAAAAGTCGAAATTGTTAGATTTGAACATTTTTGCTGATAGTTTTTAGGGCGAAATTGACAGTTTTGAACGACGAAATTGATAGTTTCTAGTACTCGACTGTTTTCGGTGAAGGGACTTAGAAATCTTCAGTTTCCGGAATCCCTTGACACAGTTTCTAGGAAGACATTGGCAGATTCGAGGATGAAATTGACAGTTTGTGGGGCGAAATTGGCAGTTTTAGAATGATATCGGTATAGTTTTGACGACGAAATTGACAGTTTTGAATGACGAAATTGACCTTCATAGGACAAAATTGACCGTGTTAGATCGATACTGATAGTTTCAACTAGAAATGTACAGTCTCCAGGACGAAATTGACACTTTTTGAGACAACATTGACAGTTATTTATGACAAAATAGACAGTTTCTCGGGTGAAATTGACAGTTCCCTGGCCGAAATTGACAGTTTACGGGACGGAATCGTTTTGAGAGTTTTAACTGTTTCAGGTGAAGGGGTCCAAAAACCCCATGTTGTGAGCCCGAATGGTCCGCTACTGAATCTCGAAATCAAGTTTTGTGATCTTCTGTTATGCAGGAGGAAATTGACAGATTCCAAGTCAAGACTGTCAAATTCTGGGGTGAAATTGGAGTTTTTTAAAGAAGAAATTATCAGTTTTAAAGACGAAATTAACAGCTCGACCGAAACTGACAGTTGCCGAGGGAGGACTTAAGAAAATCCATATGGTCGTCTGAAACCAGAATTCACGTCAGTGACTGAGTTTGCAATTTTTATTGCCTGACTAGTCGTTTTGGTGATAGTTAGGGTACCAATCGTCAGTTCAGGCATTTTTAAGACACGAATGGTCAATTTGGCCATTATTGGAACGCGAGTGGTCGTTTTTAAGACGCAAATCTATCAGTATAGCCATTGTGGGGGAGGGGGGAGGCATGAATTGTCAATACGACCAGCAGCCCGTTTTAGGGCTTGTCCAGTCTGTTCTACCACTGTCCAGGGGCCAATTGTCGTTGTCCCTGACGCTTTCCAAAGAGCGCGAATGACCAGTTTGACCATTTTTAGACCAAAACTTTAAAGATTGAAATTTTTAAGGCGTTTGGTTATTTCAGAGCACGAATCGTCAGTTCAGTCATTTTCAATGGCCTGATGGCCTTTTTGGCAATTTTCCCGGTGCGAGTCGTCATTTTAGTCATTTTCAGGGGACGAAACGTCCGTAAAGTCAATTTTAGGGTTTGAATGATTAGTTTAGCAATTTGTAAGGCATGAATCGCTAGATTCGGAATTTTTTGAATGGTTCCAACGAGCAAAAATTTGTTTTTGGCGCAGTGAAATCCGTGAAATTGCTTTTTTAGGTTCAACCAGCAGCAAGTCACATTAGGCATTTTAATGGCATGAATCGTCAGTTAAGCCATTTCCAAGACGCAAATTATTAGTTCTGCTATTTTTAGGGCACAAATCCTCTGCTGGTGGACAAGTCATCGTGACTCAGTTTGTCCATTTTTGCGCAATGAATGGTAAGTTCGCCATTTCACTGGCACGAATTTGCACATTTAGCTATTTTTAGGGCGTGATTTACCAATCAAGCAATTTAATAGCCTGAGAGTCGGTAATCAGTTTCAAATAAAATCTAAAAGTTTACCCAGTCCATGAGGTGCATGTAGCTAACGCGGGTGGGGGGGGGGTCGGTGTGAGGACGGCCCATGCTCGGTACGCAATCGCAAGTGGTCAGCTTATCGCTTGAAGGGTGCAAATAGCCCTGTTTGGCCATTTTTGGGTGCAGATATAGCCACCCAAAGCGCGAATCGTCTGTTTCTCTGTTTAGCCTTTGTAGAGCACAAACGGTCAGTTAGGCCATTCTTAGACCGTGAATTGCTGGTACGGGCTGTTTATGTCATTTACAGGGTGCAATATAGCGTAAATAGCCAGCTTTTAAGGCCAGGATCGTCAGTTTAGACATTTCCAAGGTGTGAAGGCTCAGTATGGCTATTTCTGACGCGCGAATGGCCAATTTTGCCATTTTCAGGACATGAATCATCTGCTTTGGGATTTTCAAAGTGCGAATTGTCAGTTTAACCATTCACCGTAGGCCGCATAGAGTCAGTTTTACAAATTTTATAGGGCGTGAATAGCCAGGCATGAATCCGTCATTTTAGTCAATTGTATGTTACGAACTCAGTTTTGACATTTGCATTGCGTGAATTATTAGTTTAACCATTTAGAGTACGCAAACAATCAGTTATGGGGTGCGAATTGTCAGCTTGCCATTTCTAGGTCGCAAATTGTCAGCATAGTCATTTATAGAGAGTGAATAGCCAGTGTGATATTTTCAGAGCATGAATCGTCAGTTTTTCTATTTCTAGGGTTTGTAAAATCTGTTGGGCCATTTATAATAAGCGCGAATCGTCAGTTTTGCTTTTTTGAGGACGCTATTAGTTCTGTCAAGCCAACGCCCGTATGGTCATTCTTGGCGCGCAAATGGTTGATTTTGGAATATTTAGGGCAGGAATTGTCTGTTAAGGGATTTGCGGAGCGTGAATTGTTAGTTTGCCCATTTTTAGAGCAGCTTGGCCACTTTTTGAGCGGGAATCGCTAGTTTTAGCTAGTTTAGCTCGCGAATGGAAGATTTAGCCTTTTTCACAGCGGGATTCATGATCTTTTCATGCATTTTCAGGGCTGCACGAACCGTCAGTCTAGTCACTTTTAGACCGCGTGAAGTCCGTTGGGCTTTTCTTCTTTTTTTTTAAAGCGGTAATTGCCCGTTTGGCAATTTTTAAGGCGTTTTAAGGTGGTAATAGGCAGTGAATTGATAGCAAGCCATTTTTATTAGAGCGAAGTACACAATTTCATAAGCCTCTCCCTTGACTAAATCTTGGATCCGCGTCTGGACCCTGCGATATTTTGTTTTTAAAAACAGCCAGAGCCGTGAAATTTCTCTTTAAAATGAGCCAGTACGCTCATTTATCCTCTAAAAAGGTGTGAAATCCCGTTAAATTGGCTTGTCTTAAGGGAGCCAGCCCCATGAAATTGGTTTCTGACCTACGAGATCCGACAAATTTGGTCTCAAAAAGTGCCAAACCGGCAAATTTTGTTATTGAAGTAGCCAAAACCACGGAATTGGTTTTTGCGGTGTGTTCAATCCGTGATATTTGGACATCGAAAGTGTCTAATGAGCGGAATTGCATTCATGAAGAGTCAACCCGGTGCAAATTGGCTTTTTAGGGAGTCAATTCTGTGACATTGGCGTTTTGAGCGAGGAAAACCTTTGAAATTCGTTCTGAGAGCAAAAATCCACAAAATTTGGAATTTGACTTGATCTGCGAGAGGTGGGGGGGGATCATGAGCTCAGGGCTAAGCCCCTCTAAACATTTTACATTAAATCCGCCCCTGCCCGCAGAGCAAACGGAACGTCGCGTTCCCTAATGAAGATAGGTTGAGCACCTTCTCTGAGTTGTAGCTTTACTTCCGCATTGGGAACACAACCAACCCTTTCTTCAAAAACGAGGGAAAATTTTTGGAAAATATCGTCTAGACACGTGACTGTGTTGATTCCAATTGAATTGAAAGGAGCTTGTTTACGAGCATCTATTTCATCGAGATTAATCCTGAGTCCTCGAATCCACATGCGGCCAAGTAAAGCGGCATGACCGGCAGAGACTATGAATATGTCGCCAACCATTGATTTGGTTCCGTAGGCGACTGAGACAGAGACTTTACCTTTCGGTTTAATGACATGGTCGGAGTAAGATCGAAACGTGACTGTGGTAGGTTGAAGTGGAACGTTGTTGTGTCTTCAGAGAAAGAGAATCCCCAACAATTTTGGGTAAATATTTTATTCAACGAGGCTGAAAAGGTAAGAAGGCATGACAGACGTAATAATCTCCCCCACTAATTGAAATGACCAACAGGAAGGAGCTATTCACAGACATAGTCATTTAAATATTTCGGTCGTTGTCTCTTTCTTGTTGAGCGACGGATATCAGGGAGTTCTTGTTCTGGACATTCTGAATTAGTGATTACAGATTGTGAATTCAGTTCTGTTGGTAGTCCAGGATCCGCATCGGTTTGTGCTGGAGTGAAATATTGTTGAGACTGTTCTTCAGCCGGAGTGTCTGATAACCTTGGTGCCGTCGCTGCAGTTGACGGCTTTGGAACCCCGACTACGTCTGACCGAGAGTAACCTGGTACGTGGAACGTGATCTTCTTTTTGGGGACTAACGTTGACCGTATTTGATCCACATGACGTTTCAGTTTCCTGCCAGAATCTAGAGTTACTGCGTAAAGTCGATGTCCGAATTTTTGGCTGATATTCCCAAACTGCCAGACGTCGTGATTTTCTACTTATACTCGAGCCTGGACTCTCTCCCCCACTTTGAATGATCGAGTGTGCGCAGAGACTAAATGAGGGGTAGCAGTCGTGAGTCGTGGCTTTATTGCGTCAAGTCGAATCCTTATTCGGCGATGTAAATACAATTCAGCTGGAGATTTTCCACAAGCCAGAGGTGTGGCCCGATATCTGAGCACGATAGCTTTAATTTTGTCCGAGAGCGGAGTAGGATCGTTTTCGGATGCTCGAAGACGCTGTTTTATCGTTTGGACATAGCGCTCCTCCAGGCCATTTGTCGCAGGATGTCCGGGGGCTATGAGCTTATGAGAAATGCCGTGTTTAGAGCCGTAGTTTCTGAAATGCTCACTAGTAAATATCGAGGCATTGTCTGTTACGATGATAGACGGGTATCCGTGAACTGAAAATATGTCCTCCAATAGTGTGATTGTCGATGAAGTGGAAGGCGGGTCTCGTAAAATACGGACTTCTGCCCATTTGGATTTTGCGTCGACGACAATTAGGAAGTAACGACTTTGAAATGGGCCTGCATAGTCGATATGGAGGCGATCCCAATTGCCATCTGGGTCATGCCAAGGATGGGCTAGAGCTTTGGCAGGGTTGGCTTGAATAAGAGCGCAGTTTTCGCCGGATTTCACTTCTCGCTCTATATCATTGTCGATTCGTGGCCAGTATACATAATTTCTGGCGAGCTGTTTCATCTTCACGATGCCGAGGTGAGTGGCATGAAGTTCTTTTAGGATCGGTCTGCGCAGACTGGCGGGAATTACTATTCGGTCGAGGCGAAACAGGATACCGTTTTCGAGTGTGTATGGTTCATCAGAGCTTTGAGACTGGAGACGTCGCAAAATCGGTCCTAGTTCTGGATCCTTCTATGTTTCTATTTTGATGGTTTCATAAGTGACGACATCGTTTGAAATTTGAAAAATTTTATGTGCGAATAGATGGGACACCTCTTCATTCAAAGCATTGTCAGTGGCGGTTTTCGATTTGGTAAGCGGAGCACGTGACAAACAGTCGGTATTTTCATTGTCGACACCTTTCTTGAACGATACGGTGTAATCGAATCCGGATAAGAATGAAGCGTAACGTAGGAGTCGGGCTGACGTCATCTGGGGTAAGGCTTTGTGCTGGTGGAAAATTCGAGATAAGGGTTCATTGTCTGTAACTAAATTGAAACGTTGGCCGTAGAGGTAATTGAAAAAGTGAGTAACTCCGAATAGTATTGCTAATGCCTCACGGTCGAGTTGGCTGTAATTCATTTCCGAGGACGACAATGATCATGATGCATAGGCTATGGTCTTTTCGTACCCATCCACGACATGACAGAGAATGGCGGCAACACCGTATGGGCTGGCGTCGGTAGACAACACCAAAGGTAGGGCTGGGTTGTAAGGTATTAAGACGCGGTCGCTACACAATTCATGTTTTAGTTTGAGAAAAGCCGAATGACAGGGTTTTGACCAGTGGAAAATTTTGTCCTTTTTTAGCAAATGACGCAAAGGGTAGGTGATAGTCGAGAATTTCGGTATGAATTTGACGTAATAAGTGACCATACCCAAAAAACGACGTAGTTCGTCCACACTTGTAGGGCGAGGTAGGTCCGCTACGGCTCGAACTTTTTCGGGGGACTTTCTTGTTTGATTGTGTCTGATTTTGTGGCCAAGGTAGTCGATTTCGGTTTTGAAAAATGAACATTTTTTTTGTTGACATGAAGATCATTGTCGGAAAGACAACAAATTCTTCTGGTCCTCTGAGTGCCACTCTACCTTTCTCAAGCTCAAGCAAGAATTATGCAGCGATAGAGTCCTGATGCCCTTCAACCCGTCTCTTCCTCTCACACTGGCTACTGACGCTAGCCCCTGCGGCATTGCTGCAATCCTAAGTCACACAGTTGGTGACGACGAACGGCCCATCGCCTACGCTTCTCGGTCTCTTACTCAGTCCGAAATGAATTATAGCCAGCTGGACCGAGAAGCTTTAGCTATAATTTTTGGCGTGCACCATTTCTTCAACTATCTGTTTGGCCGTCATTTTAAACTTGTCACGGACAATGAACCGCTCTCGCGGATTTTCCATCAAAATAAGGCTCTTCCGCACATGACGTCTGCGCGCCTTCTCAGATATGCATCATTTCTCTCCGGTTTTGACTATAGTGTCGAATTCAAAAAAGGAGTGGATAACGGAAACTCCGATTGTCTATCACGGGCACCAGGGAAAACCGCTGGCATTTCTACCGACGTTGTTTTAAACAACGAAGTCTCTGAATTGGTTGGTCAAACAATGCTTCAAATCTCTGGTGATCACGTTACATATGAAACCATCAAGGCCGAAACACTTAATGACCCCGAACTCGGACCGATCGTGCAACGTCTTCAGTCTCAGCGGTCTGACGAGCCGTACAATCTTAACGACGGAATTCTCTTGCGACTCGATCGTGTCGTCGTACGGCCAAACTGCAAAGCAACGTTCTTGAAGAGCTGCACGCCACCCACCTCGGGGCGATGAAAATGAAACAATTGGCCCGAAGATATGTGTATTGGCCCAAAATCGATGCCGACGTCGAACGGCTCGTATAATCGTGTGAGGCTTGCGCCCTTATCGGGCCAACCCTGTTAAAGCGCTGTTCACCCCTGGTAAGACCCCAGAGGACAATTGGGAGCGCATCCACTTGGACTTTTTGGGACCCTACGGCAATCATCATATCCTGATTTGCGTGGATGCGAAATCCAAATGGACGGAGGGAAGTGCCACCATTTTTAACAGTGAACATTTCAAGCGCTATTGTAAAATCCATGGGATTTTTCAAAAGTTCATTGCCCCAGGACACCCCGCAACTAATGGTTTAGCGGAGCGAAACGTAAAAACAGTCAAACATCGACTTAAAGCAGCTGTCAACGATCCGACTCCACTTCGAGAAAAACTCAAATCAATCATGCTTCGACACCATGCCACGCCACTGGCATGTGGAAAGTCACCCGCGGAGTTATACTTGCATCGACGTCTTCGAATTCGACTAGATGCTATTAAACCTAATTCGAAATTTAGAACCTCCTATCCTCCCGTCGCGGGTTTCATTCGATCATTTCACGTAGGAGAGAGGGTTCAAGTGCGCCTGCACATTCATAACCGTGACTGTTGGCAGTTCGGTACGATTGATCAAAAGCTTGGTCGACTTCATTACATTGTCACCTTGGACTCAGGACGAAGAATAAAACGCCACGTGGACCAATTACGCTCAACCTTAGTGCCCCCCTTCCCGGAGAGATGAAAATGAAACAATTGGGTCCCGAAGATATGTGTATTGGCCCAAAATCGATGCCGACGTCGAACGGCTCGTAAAATCGTTGTGAGGCTTGCGCCCTTATCGGGCCAACCCTGTTAAAGCGCCTGTTCACCCCTGGTAAGACCCCGAGGACAATTGGGGAGCGCATCCACTTGGACTATTGGGACCCTACGGCAATCATCATATCCTGATTTGCGTGGATGCGAAATCCAAATGGACGGAAGTCCGGATCTCGAAAGAGGCTCCGTCAACGGCTTCGACGATTGTACTCCTGGAAGACATATTTTCAACTCATGGTTACCCCGCTGTAATGGTCTCTGACAATGCCACCATTTTTAACAGTGAACATTTCAAGCGCTATTGTAAAATCCATGGGATTTTTCAAAAGTTCATTGCCCCAGGACACCCCGCAACTAATGGTTTAGCGGAGCGAAACGTAAAAACAGTCAAACATCGACTTAAAGCAGCTGTCAACGATCCGACTCCACTTCGAGAAAAACTCAAATCAATCATGCTTCGACACCATGCCACGCCACTGGCATGTGGAAAGTCACCCGCGGAGTTATACTTGCATCGACGTCTTCGAATTCGACTAGATGCTATTAAACCTAATTCGAAATTTAGAACCTCCTATCCTCCCGTCGCGGGTTTCATTCGATCATTTCACGTAGGAGAGAGGGTTCAAGTGCGCCTGCACATTCATAACCGTGACTGTTGGCAGTTCGGTACGATTGATCAAAAGCTTGGTCGACTTCATTACATTGTCACCTTGGACTCAGGACGAAGAATAAAACGCCACGTGGACCAATTACGCTCAACCTTAGTGCCTAAAAAGACCGTCACGTTCGCACCTTCAGTTGACAGTCGTCCTCACAATTTGCCACAGCCTTCGCACCAAGGCCCGATACTGGGCGTTCCCGGGCTTCAACGATCTGCGAATAACCGTCGTGCAAACTCTGCCGAATAAGCCGAAGACCAACATCAAGACATCGGGCCGGCGTCAAGTCCGCCGCCGCAAACAGACCTTTCGCAACAACTTATTCAAGAGCCTTGTCTTCGTCGCTCAGCGCGAAACAGGCGGAGGCCTCAACGTTTCGATGACTACGAATGCTACTCATTCGATTAGTTAAGGGGGAGTTGTACATGTGTTTCCTCGACCCCCCTCCAATCATACCTCGCCTACTCCGCGTTACGGAAATTACCGCCGTATTTCTGCACCAATCGTGGACTTCAAGGGCTCATTTAAATCTTCAGGAAATTCCGCACAAGCGTACGATCTTGCTTTCTTAAATAAGTCATCGAAAGAGTGTGAATTTTCAAGGTAAACGTTTGTGTGCGTTTTACAGTTATTTTAGGGATGAAATATGAAAAAGGAAGATCGTACGCTTGTGCGGAATTTCCTGAAGATTTAAATGAGCCCTTGAAGTCCATGATTGGTGCAGAAATACGGCGGTAATTTCCGTAACGCGGAGTAGGCGAGGTATGATTGGAGGGGGGTCGAGGAATCACATGTACAACTCCCCCTTAATTATTTCCAATTTACATATTTTGTTCTTATGTTAAAAAAAAAAAAAAATATTATTTCTTCAATTAAGTGGGGGAGATTGTCATGAATTTTCAAAAGACAAAAGATGATCGCCCTTAAGGCTCTCGTGTTCTCCCCTCTGAGATATCAGAAATCAGAAACGGGTTATCCTCGCCTTTTGATAACACTGTTAATTTTAATAAACGTGTTCAGCACTTCCGTAACAGTGGCGTACCCAGAGGGGGGGCGATAGGTGGATCGCCCCCTCCGGGAGGCCGTTTTTAGCCACGTTTTTGCGAAATCCCAACAATACGATGGGCATTCATTACAACACCCACCCCCGCCGGTCCTTAGTAGGCTACGGACTGCCGAAATCGCCCCCTCCGGAAGAATTTCTAGTTACGCCCCTGTTCCGTAATGACTTTAATCCTTTTTTTTATAATCCAAAAAGTCACAACAGTGGCCTTTCTTGAGACAAGATTTGCAAGTTAGACTTCTTCGGTCCGTGTAGCAATCACGCGACCTGTGGTTCGATCTGCCGCAGTTCAGACATAGATTATTTATTCCCTACGCTTGATAATCGATATTCTTTTGTGTTCGAGTCGAAGAGTGACCTCGTGCCGCTCGTGTACAGGCGTTGGTTTTGTTTTGGAAAACATGTTGTCGTTCATCATTGCGTTGGTTTTTATCAATTTCGTGAGGTGTCTGGTTGAATATCTTGAAAGCATTCGAGTGAGTGTAAGACGAAAATCCGGGAGAAAGATGCTTCGAGAGCGACGGCTTTGGATACGATTTCATCGAAGTTTAGGAGGGGGGATTGCAAAAGCTGTTCACGAATCTAGTTGTCCTTTAACCCTCTAATGAACTGAGCTCGCAAAAAAATGTCGGAGGCAGAGACGTTTGAATCACACTGGTATTTAACGAAAAAATCGCAATCGTTTCATGATTCACGAAGGCTGCAGACAAATTCAGCAATCGCTTGAGTGTCCTTCTGTGTAACACTGAGAAAATAGTGCTGATTTACGACGACGTTGCGTTTTGGTACCAGTAGTTCTTTCAATTTTTGTATGAGCTCGTTGTAATTTAAGTCTTTGACAGGTTTTTCCGGGCCGAGAAATGAGGCTAGATTGCTGTAATGAGTAGGCCCGATGGAGGCGCATAAAAGTTGAGCTTGCTTTATTGGGTCCGAGAGGTTTTTAATGGCCGTGTAGTTTTCGAATCGTTCTATGTAATAATTGAACTTTTCTCTAGTTGAATCAAAGTGTTCGAATGGTTGCACGCTTGATACGCTGTTCTGCTGTGCCGAGGAAGACGAAGTCGATTGTTGGGTTTGAAAGGATTGAATGAAGCTGAGTTGAGACTGAGTAAAAGCGTTTAAGAGTCTTTCAAACTGTTCGGGATCCATGTTATTTCGTCTTTAGCGATTAGCTGGTAACGGTCCGGAATAGTTTTCGATCCGTGTAGAGTGCGGAGATAGTCGGAAAAAGAGCATTCCTCTTCCGAATGGCCGAAGTGCGAGTTTCACCAAGTCGCCAATTTGTTGTGTCTTCAGAGAAAGAGAATCCCTAACAATTTTGGGTAAATATTTTATTCAACGAGAAGTAAACAAAAAGGGGAACAATAATACACATGGCTGAAAAGGTAAGAAGGCATGACAGACGTAATAAACGTTGAGTTTAAGCTTTTGGAAATCGGTTTCTGATAGCAGGGAAAAACGAGCGCCTGAGTCAACTTCAAAGGATTGAGGCTTCTTGTTAAGAGTAACGGTGACGATGTATTTGTCTGAGTCATGACCTACTTCGTATAGATCCTCTGTGTCTTCCATTCGAACGATTCCATATTCATTCGAAACAATATTTTCATCTTGAGAATGCTGAGACGATAGGGTATTTGTTTTAGATTTCCGGAGAAGTGAGGTGATGCACACCTTCGAGACATGGCCAATTTTACCGCAGGAAGAACACTTTAGTGACATACGATCTTTCGTGCACTCGCGCAATGTGTGGTTTGACCAACCGCAATTCAGACAGAGATTATCGATGCCTAACGCTCGGTAATCGACACGACGTTTGGACGGAAATCGTTGATTAGGACGACGACTGCGGGTCTAGTGGCTCTGTGAAGTTTATGGGTATCATTGATTTCATACGATGGGTTGTCAAAAGGTTTGGCCAACTGGTTCGATTCATAGCGGGACGCTTCAAGTGCTATGGGCTTTACTGAGTAGGGCTTCAAAACCATCGAGGGAAGTGTCCTGTAGGAGTTGCTCGCGTATCCAATTGTCTTTCAGGCCTCTGATGAATTGGGCGCGAAGAAACGATTCAGCAATGGATAATCTCGTATCACATGCGGTGCAAGTAGTGTAGAAATTGCAATCTTTCAGGTTCCCTTTGAGTGAAGCGACAAAATCTGATATTGATTGGTGTGACTGTTGAGTGACATGGAGAAAATAATGCTGAGAGACGACTGAAGATATAGTAGGAGAGAGCATTTTCGTGAAGTGTGTAACTAATGAGGTGAAGTCTACGTCCTTGACTTGCTTTTCTGGACCTAAAAGTGCAGCGAGACTGTTGTAGTGCTCTTTTCCGATTGAAGAGCACATGAGCTTTTTTCTTCTGATCGCTAATGTTTTTGAGGACGCAATAGTTGTGAAATCGTTCCAAGTAGGAAGAGAATTTTTCATTTTTGGCGTCATAGCTTTCGAACGGTATGATCTGATGAACTGATGGGTTTGGTTGACTTCCAAGAGCGGTTGTCAAAAGTGACATGAATCTGTCGAATTGTTCTTCATTCATGACGATCAGAACGAAGTGAAAAAAAAAAAAAAAAAAAATCCGGGAAAATCACTGAGCGAATACGATCTTTATCCTCGTCGACAACTTGTTGTGACAAGAGTGGCCGGAAAATAAGAGGAAAGGCATTTTCTGTTGACTCAATAACAATTATTTATTTTTCTAAATTCAGATGTGTGTGCGTTTTAATGAACAACTGATTAAGAGTTCGGAGGCTGTTCATTACAGGAATCCACGTGACAACCATTTTAATTGTGATAGGATAACGCCGTGTTAAAATTATAATACCACTTCGTACTTGCCCCCCTAATTAGAAATTTTACGTTTATTTTCACAAGGTGGTTCTTTCATTAATACAAAAAAAAAACTCTTGACCTAATTCAACGACGTATTGAAAGAGGGAAGAGCCATCAGATTAGCGAAGAAATATTATATTTATTTATTTTATTTATTTTTTTTTTTACTGTCAAAAAACCACAAGTTTCCCATTAGTTCGCAGATTTTCATTAACCGGTGAGAGGGGGACCTTTATCTTTTAATTGAAAAACCATTCCTACACCGAAAGTCCCATGCCGACATTGAGTGGGCTAGGTCAATGGCTTGCTCGATTACACTATAAGGCTGAATCTCAAGATGACCCAGAAATAGCGCGATTTTTCCCCTCTCTCATATCCAGGGGGCAGTGATAACGACTGGTAACAGTCAACCTTAAAATAAGCGGCTCGTTTTTTTATCAACACGCGATTACGCTTGTTTATTAACACCGATTGCTCGGTATAGTACAATTTAAGACAAGGTTGAGTATAAATATCCCAGAGAATACCGTGAATTGGGTTAAAACTTAACGAAATAAGGTCTCTCCCTTCATTTTCGTTCAACAAAAAACAAAGAAAAAAGTTGGATGTGATGCAAACATAAAAACAAAAAAAATACATGCGGAAGAGTGGAATACTGAAATATTTCAAGTGTCTTAATTACAGTTAACTGACCTGCCTCAAATTAATTGTTTTTACCTAAATCAGTTTCACCGTTGATTTTTTTTTTTTTTTTAAACCACAGTTTCTCTTCAACGCTCTAGCCAAGAAGTAATTAATCAAGGAGTATGACGAAGTCTTGGGTCGCAAGGTTCTGAACCAAAACCTGTTTGAGTAACTTTCAATTCCTGGACCCTGGGGCTACGTTTCTACTACCGAGTATCGAAATTCTGGCTGAAAGGAGAGGGTAGAGCCAACTCTATAGCTGTCAAATCAGACAGATTATAGGCTTAGGGGATGTATTCGATAGTGTGGGAGAGAGGAGGAGGGTTGCCTTCCTGATCATGACACTCCTTTATACAGAACTACTCCGTACAAAAGGCTTTGCAACAACAAGTCCAACGCATTCGTTAGAATAAACACTTTAGAAGTAGAAAATCTGACACTCCCCTTCCCACCAACACATCCCCATCCGACTTTGGGACTTCCCTTTCCCTTTATTTGACGCGTTGAGCGCTCAACCACTCAACACAACAGGCTTTTGAAACGTATGAAAACCCTGTTTACGCCACACACACAAAAAAAAGTTGATCTATCAGCGTCCGCCCGTCATTTCGCCTTCAAAAACACTATAATTACAGGGGAAAGAGGAATGCGAGTTCACTAAATACATATCTCGCAGCCTACTGCCCTGAAATGAGCCTATAGCGAAAAACTGGTGTAGTGCTGAGTAGAAGTGGGGGCATCTCGCGGGTCGTTCAACTCCAACCTTCAACTTTAAAAAAATAAAAAATAGGGCGCTTAACACTATTTGGAGTTCTGTGTGATGCAAAACTGACCACACATCATCACCTACGCAAACTGCAACGACTATTTTCTCTTTCCGTTGGGTGAATGGAAAAACTCATTAAAAAAGAATTTGCCCCGCGATGGACGGATCTGACTGACATTGAAATTGTGAATGAAGGCAATCAGGAAGATTAACAGTTTTAAAAATGAGACAGCATGACTTTTAGTTCTAATCACACGTTGCATTCACAGGGATCAGGTAGCTGCGGCTCTCTATATGATTGGTGTTTTTTTTTTTTTTTCTTCTCGCTCCTCCAATCTAAAGCTTCGAGTGGAAACCCCCGTGATCTTACAGGTCCTGGGATTATCCCGGAGAAACCAGAAATACGCGGGTGAACCTGAAATTTCGTATTTATTTGAGTTTCGAGTCAGCTGCCAGCCTATTCCTAGTAAAAACTACATGTTTGCTTTTATTAATTCGCGCCCCACAGGTTTCTTATTATTATTGACATTGACGAGGGAAGAAAGAAAGAAAAAAAAAAAAAAAAAAAATACGCGTCAAGATATTTTCTAAGAAGCTCTTCACGAAGGCCATTCACTTTTTGTGTGTGTGTGTCTCTCTTAAACAAATACTATTTGAGACTTGTTACCTATACAGAGTCCACAGGAGGAAAATCTTCCAATCGAGAACTGTAAAATGCACGGCGTATATGGCACGCGGTGCCACAAACAAGCCAGGAAAAAAACAAAACAGCGATCCTCGCAGGCGAGATTCAACAATCTTTTGTCCTTACTCAATTTTTTTTTTTTTTTTTTCATCTCTTTTGAAGTTAATGAAGTTTGTCAAGTGGTCCATTGTTTCTTGACTAACCGACCTCGACTTTAGATCGCTACAATAAACTTCAACGCGGCGTTATTTATTTATTTTTTTTTTAGCCTTCTCAGTTTGGACTATAATTTTTATAGTCATAGGTAGGAAATAAAGTTTCTACCAATTGTAAAAAGAAAAACGCTTGAGAATTTGACGGGCGAGGGAATAGGAAGACGACTAGAGAATGTGTTTCCCACGTTGAGTATAGTGTGATGGTGGTGGGGGAATTTTTAGGTGACGTTACATAACATTGTCCAGTGACAAGTTCATTTTCGGTGAAGAGGACAGTCTACAAAACCGTCAAATTCAGTCGAATATTTTGAGAGGGAACCACTCCCCCCCCCTCCACAGATTTCTTGTTTAAAAGAAAAGAAAAAAAGGGCAGTACCCCAGTACCCGGGTTCACGAAAGTTGAACTGACCTTATAACTTCCCCCCCCCCTCCACTGGAAAGACCCCGGATATTGAAAATTCAGCCTAAGAATCCAATTTTCCCCTAGAAAAAAACTGGTTACTTTAGCCACAATGGTAGCAGGGCCGGCGAAACGTACTAAATCCAGGTGGGTAATAATTTCCTGTTCCGAAAATCCTCCCTCCCCCTAATTTTCACCTATTTACATTATATTTTTGTCGACGGGGGTAGCGAGTAAGTCCGTAGGGTAGTTTATTCCCTCTCCGATCGATGTTCATCGATTTTGGGGCGCTAATCATAGTCAATTAATCTTTTAAGGGCGTGAATGGTCAGCTTGGCCACTTCTTTCGGCTCTGCGGCAAGCCAGATTAGAAATTTTAATGGCGTGAATCGTAGTTACGTCATCTGCAAGGCTCAAAGAATCAGTTTAGCCATTTTTAGGGTCCAAATCGTTTGCATTTTAGCCATTTTTCAGAGACGGATAGTCCGTTGAGCCATTTTTAGATAGTGATTTTCAGTCAAGGTTTTCTGTATTGCGGAAGAGAAATCAGCTGGTTTATAGTACAGCAAATTGAAGGCGCGAATCGTCATTCTGTAGCCCTCTGTAGGGCGCGAATGACCATTGTTTGGCCATTTTTGGAACTTGAATAGGCAGATTTGCTATTTTAAGACACGATCGTGAGTTTAGAAATTTTCAAGGCGTGTGAAGGCTCAGTTTCACCAATTTTTACAATGATCGATTTAGTCAGTTTCATGACGAAATCATCTGTTTAGGCCTTTTCAAAGCCCGAACCAGACCGATGGTCAGTTTAACCATTTTTAGACATGGGGCCGGATTTAGGGGGCAAGTAGAGGCTCCTAAAGGCAGCTGATTGAGAAGGGCCCCCTTTTTAACGCCATTTGAATCACGCTTTCCACGATAGGATAGAGAACCTATAAACCCAGGTGAACGCACCGCAATTTTGGGATATTGACAGGCCTTCGCCTCGCTTCAAAGGCCTCTTGGGCTTCTCCCCAATATTTCCACCTCCATTCCCGTAGAATTTAGAAGTTAGAAGCCTACTATAAGTGATACCTAAAAAATCGTTTTCAAAATCAGAATCTGCAGTGCTAGCTTTAAAGAGGGGCGAGCCGGGCAGCCGCCTTTCAAAATTTAGCCGTGAGTCAGCATTATTACATACTAAATTTTAGTCGTGAGTTAGCGTTTTCCCCAATTTTAGCCGTGAATTAGCCTATTTTTTCTTTTGTATCCGCGAATTAACGTTTTCCCAGGCTCTATCCACAACTTATTGGTTTTTTCACAATTTTGGCCGCGAATTAATTAGTAGTTCTTTTCAACTTCGTCAGCGAAATAGGATTATTCCTAGTTTAGCCACTAATTAGCGCTTTTTGTCTATTTCATAAGCGAATTAGTTATTTTTCTCAATTTTTCCCGTGGATATTTCTTTACAGCAAGCTTAGGTACACATATAAAGTTATGAGTAAAGTTTGCCGTGGATTAGCGTTCGTCCCAATTTTAGCAGCTAATTAGCCAGTATTCTGAATTTCAGTCGTGAATTAGCATTTTTCGAAAAATTAGCTGCGAAATAGTGGCTTTTCACTTGTTCATTTACGAATGGGCGATTTTTTGCATTTTCTGTTATAATTTGTCATTTTTCTCAAATTTGAACCCGAATTAGCGTGTTTTTTTCTATTGTATAGCCCTGGCGGGTTTTCTCGCCTTTTCAGCCTTTTAGCACTTACAGAAAAGCAAAAACTGGGCCATGTCTTAATTTTAGCAAGAACAGTAATTACCGTTTTTTCTTCATTTTAGCCAATCATCGATTTTGTCCTCAATTTCGGTCTGGATGTTTCATCGAGATCCCGCGAATAAACGCTCGAATATTAGCACTATAATTTTAGCAGCTAAAATGAAGAAAAATGCTAATGTGCGGTTAAAATCAAGATGTATGGCTGATTTGGAGTTTAATTTGAGACAATTTGCTAATCCACAGAAAATTGAGTAAATAGCAAGCCGACGTTTTCGGAGGCTATCTCGTGACCAATTAGCAAAAAGCGCTAATTTACGGCAAAAATTGAGAAAAATCGCTAACTCACAGCAAAATGGAGAGAAATCACGGCTAAAATGAGGGAAAATATCTGATTCACCGATGACATTGAGAAGAAGCGCTGAAGTGTTGAGAAAACGGTAATTCGCGGCATAATTTTAGCGTCATAGCGTTCATGCATTTATAGTTTAGTCTTTGGCCATTTTCAAGAAGCGATTAGTCAGTTTTGCAATTTTGGGGAGTCGAACAGTCAGTACTTATCTGTTTTTATGATACTGTGTACTAATGCTGCTTCTTGATCCACATGGCGTGAACTTCAGCCGCGAATTACGCTATTTCTCTATTTACCTTAATCGCGCTTATCTTGAACGTTTTATCGTAATTTTTGCCGGGAAATGTAGCGAGATTTCTCAGTCTTATAGTAGCGAATTTTCTCAACTTAATCTGCAAATAAGCGTTTATCTTAATTTTAGCTGCGATTGAGCGCTTTATCTTGATTTCACCCTGGAATTAGCGGTTTTTCTCGATTTTAGTCGCAAATTATTTCTTAGTTTCAGCCACGAAGAAGGTACCAATTTCCCCGGGGAATCAGCGGCTTGTCGCAAATTGATCCTGAATTTTTTTTTTTTTTTTAAGTTGAAAATAAGAACTTTTTGTCAAACTTAGCCACGAATACACGCATTTTCTCCATTTTAGGCGTGAATTGCCGGGTTTTCGCCAATTAATTTTATGTATTTTAGACATTTCCACCGCGAATTAGCGATATTTTTTCTCATGTATCGCATGAGAATTAGCGCTATTTATCCATTTCTGCCACGAAGTAGGCATGAGAAACCACAAATTGGCATTTTTTTCCAATATTATACGACCCTTCTGAGCGATTTGTCGCTGCTTTTTCTCAATTGTATAACCGCGAATTAGCGCTTTTTCTCAACTATGGCCACGAATCGGCGCTTTTTTTTTTCTTTTTTTTTTCAATGTTTAGCCACGAATTAGTAATTTTTTCGCTTTTTGCTACGAATCAGCGCTTTTCCACTATTTTAGCTCCGAATATTAGCGCCCTTTTAAACCTTTTGACACATACACTCGGCCCCAGATTAGCACATTTTTGCGAGCCTTCTCAATTTTATAGGCCCTATAAAGAAACTTGGGGTAAGCTAATGTTCACTATTTTAGCAGCGAAGTTGCCTTCAAATACCCCACCGTGCTGGCTGTCTTACGAACTGGTGAATTCTTATGCAGTCCAGCTGTCCAGCCGCCGATTAGCACTTTCTCTTAACTTCTGCCGCGAATTAACGATTTTCATGTAATTTTAGCCGCAAATTTGTGATATCCTTAATATTAGCCGCGAATTGGCATTTCCTTAACTTAACCATGAACTACTGATTTTTTTCATTTTTTTCGTTTGGCGTTTTTCTACAGTTTAACCGCGAATTAGCTCTTCTTATTTATTTGCCCTCTAATTAACATTTAGCCGCGAATAATTAATGATTTTGATTTGTCTCAATTTCGCACTCATGAGTTAGCCTTAATTTATCCACCAATTATTGATTTTTTTTCCATTTTAGCCACAAATTAGCGTTTTTTCCTAATATGAACCACTAAATATAGAGTTTTTTTTTTCAATTTCGCGTTGGCGTTTTTCTCTATATCACCTCCGTGACATAATTACGTCTAAGATTGAGAAAAATCACGAATTTTCGGCTAAAATGGAGAAAAAAGTCAATTCGCAGTTAAAAATTAAGAAAAACGCTAATTTACGGCTAAAATCCAAAAGAGCAGAATTCGCTTCCAAAATTGAGAGAAGGTTCTAATCAGTGGGTAAAACAGATATAAAAACGCTAATTAATGGCTAAAATTGAGACAAATCCCCAATTGGCGAATAAATTAATAATAAGTGCTAATTCGCAGAGTTTAATTAATCCGCTATAAATCGAAATCAATCATTTACGCACTAATATTCAATTCCAGGTCATATTTAGTCATTGTCTTTAGAAAAAAAATGTTTCCAACGATTTTTATTTTTTATGTTACTTCCTCATTGGTAGGTAGGTAGAAATTTTATTGTGCAGGTATTGTTGACAGATGAAATACATCAGAATACACAGAAACATTCAGTATTAACTATATTGTTTCGCTATGATATTTAAAAGCTAAGATTAATTAAATTTTGAATTCAAGGTGAAGGGAGGGGAAATTTTTTTTTAAAAAAACCTCCTGCTTTATACAAAACTATTGAAAAAGGGTTCTTAAGTTGAAACGAGGGAACTTCTGTTGTTATTACCTGGGGGTCACGATAGTTCTGATATATTGTGTCTCAGTATTCTGTGTTTGGCACGAGCTATTGAGTCATAGCGAGCTATTTTAGCGACGAGAGGATTTATTGAACTATGAAATTTTTTCAACATATTGGAGGATAACTGTTGGATGTAAGGCTTGATAAACGGCATGTCACAATTTTCATGAAGGGTGGAGATTTTCGTGGATTTTGTGCTACCGGTGCATAAACGTAAAAATTTATTTTGAATAATCTGGAGTTTTTTGTAGTTCGAGTCGGACGTGTAACTCCATGCTGAGCAAGAGTACGTTAAGAATGGACGGATACATGTTTTGTATAGATTAACAATTTATTCCTTTGGGACATACATGATTCGCGCCGCATTAAGGGAAAAAGAAGTCTAACCGAGAGTTTACTCCTATCTACCAAATCATTGATGTGGCTTGTAAAATTTAGTTTTGAATCTAGTTTGAGGCCCAAGTATTTTACAGATGAAGAGAACGGTATTTGTTGATTTTCTAGAACTATGCTACGATTTAATAATGGCCTGCGTTTTGAATAAATAATAGCTTCTGTTTTAGTACAATTTAGAGAAATTTTCCAGTGAAAGAAGAATTTAATAATTTTTGAAAGAATAAAAGTGTTGAAAAACGCTAATAAACCGCTGAAATAAAAAATAAAAAAAATACTAATAATTCACGGCTAAAATGGAGAAAAACGCCAATTCGCGGTATAAACTTGGAGAACACCAATTCGATGTTTCTGAAGGCAACTTCGTGGCTAAAATTGAGAAAAATGGCTAATTCATGGCACAAATTGAAAACAATTTTGCTAATTCAAGCTTGAATGAGGAAGAAACACATTTTCCAAAATCATGCTGTCGTGATAGCTTGGGTACCAAAACTCATGAAAACACGATCCGTTCAAATAAAATCAGGCCCTATATTTTTTTATTAATTTTTAAAACTATTGGGTTGTGGGACCCATTTGAAATAGGCTAGATAGACTGATGACGTAATAATAGCATTCGCGTGACCTCCACAATAGCTTCCCACAAATCAAACAATAGGACTTAAGAGAATTGGTAGGACAAGAAGGGGCAAGACATGATAACATCAATGATGCGGAGGGGTGGGAGGGGTCACAACCCCTTAACCACGTCACGAGTCACAGACCGGTCGTTTAAGGCAACAAAAAAAATTGACAAGTTTAATTAATCCGCTATAAATCGAAATCAATCATTTACGCACTAATATTCAATTCCAGGTCATATTTAGTCATTGTCTTTAGAAAAAAAATGTTTCCAACGATTTTTATTTTTTATGTTACTTCCTCATTGGTAGGTAGGTAGAAATTTTATTGTGCAGGTATTGTTGACAGATGAAATACATCAGAATACACAGAAACATTCAGTATTAACTATATTGTTTCGCTATGATATTTAAAAGCTAAGATTAATTAAATTTTGAATTCAAGGTGAAGGGAGGGGACAATTTTGTTTAAAAAACCTCCTGCTTTATACAAAACTATTGAAAAAGGGTTCTTAAGTTGAAACGTGGGAATTTCTGTTGTTATTACCTGGGGGTCACGATAGTTCTGATATATTGTGTCTCAGTATTCTGTGTTTGGCACGAGCTATTGAGTCATAGCGAGCTATTTTAGCGACGAGGGGATTTATTGAACTATGAAATTTTTTCAACATATTGGAGGATAACTGTTGGATGTAAGGCTTGATAAACGGCATGTCACAATTTTCATGAAGGGTGGAGATTTTCGTGGATTTTGTGCTACCGGTGCATAAACGTAAAAATTTATTTTGAATAATCTGGAGTTTTTTGTAGTTCGAGTCGGACGTGTAACTCCATGCTGAGCAAGAGTACGTTAAGAATGGACGGTTACATGTTTTGTAGATTAACAATTTATTCCTTTGGGACATACCTGATTCGCGCCGCATTAAGGGAAAAAGGAGTCTAACCGAGAGTTTACTCCTATCTACCAAATCATTGATGTGGCTTGTAAAATTTAGTTTTGAATCTAGTTTGAGGCCCAAGTATTTTACAGATGAAGAGAACGGCATTTGTTGATTTTCTAGAACTATGCTACGATTTAATAATGGCCTGCGTTTTGAATAAATAATAGCTTCTGTTTTAGTACAATTTAGAGAAATTTTCCAGTGAAAGAAGAATTTAATAATTTTTGAAAGAATATCGTTCAACCTACGAACTATAGTGTCTACTCTCCAGGAAGACGTGTAAACTGCAGTATCATCCGCGAAAAGCGCTATATTTACGTGTGGTGATGTGGGAATGTCGTTAATAAATAAAATGAACAAGAGTGGTGCAAGAATAGATCCTTGGGGAACTCCAGCGCAGCAAATGTGCAACGAGGAGTTGGTTGTGTTTACAGTCACAAATAATTTCCTGTCCCTGAGGTGAGCTGCAATAATTTTGATGAGATAAACAGGGAAGTTAAGTTTTATTAATTTATATAGCAAGCCATAATGCCAAACTGTATCGAATGCTTTTTGGACGTCAAGTAAAACCATTCCCGTGTGTTTACGCTCGTTGAAGCGATGAGTGACGTCGTCTACAACTCGGCACAGCTGTGCTTGAGTCGAGTGACCAGCTCGAAACCCGAATTGTTCGTTACACAATATGTTGGATGCAACAGTACAGCTCAGTAGCCGGGATTGGATTAATTTTTCGAATACCTTGCTGAGAGTGGGCAGGAGACTGATAGGACGGTAGCTTGATAGCAGCGAGGGATTTTTGCCAGGCTTGTGCAAAACAATGACTTTATCCATTTTCCAGAATTTCGGGAAGTACCCTAAAAACAATATTTTATTGAATAATTTTGATAAAAATACGAAGGCTTTTCGTGGGAGTTGTTTTAAAAGAATGTTGCTTATCGTGTCGTGGCCGGGAGATTTATTACTAGGCCGAGCCTTAATACAGAGAGAAACTTCTTTAGGAGTAACAAGTTTTACCTCAGTAGGAGCGTGGTTAGCTGTTTTTAGGAATCTAGACTTTTCTCAATTTCAGCCGTGAAATTGAGCGTTTTTCTTAATTTTATCCGCGAATTGGCGTTTTTCTCGGTTTTAGCTGTATAATGTTTAGTTTTGCCTAGATAGCCTATCTGGCGGAAGGCAATGCGGCGTAGTGCAATTTAGGTGGGGGGGGGGAACTCCCGTAGGTGTGGGTTGGTCCTTTTTTATGCGTTCTGCAACACGCCTCATTGAAGCCGTTTCGGCGCCACTGCATACAGGCGAAAATGCCATCTAGCTGAACTGACGGCCTACTAAATGGCTGTACAGTAAGGGCAATATTTGGCACGTTCATTTCATCGGGTTTAGAGCGTACCAATCACTTTGATAATATTCCTGCTCGCAAGACTAACGAAAATCACGCTCATCTGTTGATAATATCTATTTCTGCCCTGACAGCCAACAATTGTTCGATGCCCGATCACGACGAGTCGGATTTTCCCGCCGATATTTTCACGACGGAGCAACGTCGCTCGGGAGCCCTGTTACTACACATCATTTGCGGACTCTATTGTTTCGTCATCATCGCCTTTGTGTGCAACGATTATTTTCTTCCGGCTGTCGATTGTATTTGCCAAGGTAAAGTATGTATACTCGTGTGGTTTTATTCGATCCTAATCAATCAATCAATCAATCTTGTCACAGTGAAAGGGCAATGGAAAGAGGGGGGGGGCAATTTCACAGGATGAAACTCGTCAAAAAAAAAACTTCCTCGTGATGTTAATTAGCGATTTTTAACAAATTAAACAAACTCCAAAGTAATTTCATGACTGATATTTCCCCAAATTACGAGTGTTTTCCGACCAAATAACGGACGTGTTTCAATTAAACACTTGAAAATTTAATTCTTTGTTTCAATTCAAGAGCCCACGCCGAGTTCCGAGTGTCACTATTTATTTATTTTTGATCGTTCGCCATTTCCCGTATACCATCAGCACTTAAAAACGCACTTTTTATTTGTTTATTCTCCTTCCGAAAATTTTAGCGGGGCTCTTTGATTTTGTGGGCACAGCTCAAGCGTACGATAAGAATGTTGTGATTTCGACGTCCGATATTTAGCTGACTGTTTTAGTTTTTATATAGGGTGGTTTGAATTGTTTTCCATCAAATTGTAACCCCGCGCCCCCTAAAAGAGAACGGGACCCGCGCGATTTTAGCGATATAGAACACTACGGGCGTTTTCCGTCAAAACGCTAACAGGGTTGTCACAGACCGGGAAAACCGGGAAAAGTCAGGGATTTTTATATTGGTCAGGGAAAACGGGGAAAAAGTCGGGGAATTTCTTAATTTTGACACCAAAGTCTGGGAAAGATGAATATACAGCTTATGTAAAATTCCCTGACTTTTCCCGGCATTCCCGGTCTGTGGCAATCCTGTAAGTATCATCGTCACCACTTCTATTAAGCAGACCTGACCTTTCCTGAACTGAAATTTCACTTGCCGAGCACGACATGAGGCGGTGCTGATTGCTGAGTGCCCATGATTCAGGGTAATTCGTGACGAATTAGTGGCTTCTACTAGGCCATTTAAACAGCAGATCACCACGTAAACTTCATACAGCTCAAAATTATTTGTATTTTACCAGCTAATCCCTCCATATAAACCACCACATAATAAAAAATACCCACTGTCAATTTGCGCCTTTAAAATGGCAAATCTGACAATATGCTCTCTAAAAACTACCAAAATTTTCTGACGATTCATGACGATATTCGTGCTCTCAAAATGGAAGTCAGAGATTCCCGTTGCAAAAATGGCTAAACTGATGATTCACGCCCTAATAATGCCAAAACTGAGTTTAGCCATTTGGGGGGGGGGGGTAAATTTGACTCAGAAATGCCAATTTTAGGACGTGAATACTGTTAGGGTATGTTTAGAGGGCAAATCGCCACTTTAGGCATTTTCAAGACGCAAATCGTCTGTTTTCCCATTTTTAGGGCCAAAAAAATTGAACTTTCAACGACTACAGCCAGAGAAATAAATTCATAACGGAAAAAAGACTTTAATTGACATTACGTCGTTATGGCGCCCCTATCGACCCAAAAATTTTGGAATCACACTTTTTTTTTAATGCCAAGCGTGGGCCAATAGTCGCAGTCGTTCATTTGGCCCGGAGCCACTTTTTGCCCCACTTGAATGACCGAACCCTACCGGATCTGTAAGGGACAATTGGCTTTTTCTAGCCAAACTTGTGAATTTTACATTCAGACAATTTTCACCGTAAATCGCAACAAATTGAAGACAAATTTTCGGTTTATTTTTTTGAAGTGCTGTTGCAGATGCGCATAAAAAGCTAGGACAATTTTATCAAAATTGTATTATTTAAAGAAAGAAAAACTGTGTGAACTTGGGAACAACATTTTGTCATAAAAGCACGATAGCAATCACACTTTTTATATAAGAAGTTGGAGGGGTCTCTTAAAGTTCTGACTGAAGGGAGCATAACATTTGCTACTGTGAAGCAATAAAATCCAACACGGTCCCTCGAATGATATATGCGAACAATTGAAAATTACACAACGCAAATTACTTGGAGACTAAACATTTTTGAGCCCTAGTAATTTCACAAATCTAGCATGCGTTGGTCCCAGCAATGCTTTCGTGAAAACATCTGCCATCATGTTTTCCGTTGGCATATATTTGACAACGACGGTTCCACTTTTTATATGGTCGCGAACGAAATGGTATCTGATGTCGATGTGTTTGCTTCTTTGGGTGATCATGTCGTTTTGAGCCCAATTTATCGCACCCGAGTTATCACAAAATACAATCGTAGGCTTCTTCTCAATATTGGGGCAAAATTCTGAAGTCAGTCGTCTTAGCCAAATGGTTTCTTGGATACTAAGGGATAGTGCCATGTACTCAGCTTCGTTGGTACAAATTGAGATTGATTTCTGTTTACGACTAGCCCAAGAGATAAAATTGTTTCCGATTTCCGAACAACAGCCGGTAACTGAAGATCTTTCGTTTAATTTGTTTCCCCAGTCTGCATCACTGTAGGTGAATAGTTCGAAATTTTGAGTTTTGGAGTATTCAAGTTTTAGCTCGAGAGAACCTTTAAGATATCTCAGTATTCGTTTCACAGCAATCCAATGTCTTTTTTGAAAGTTGGTATTGAAACGGCTAAGAACATTAACTGCAAAAACGATGTCAGGTCGGGATATTAGAGATACATACAGTAGTGAACCAATAGCCTCTTGATAAGGGACGTTTCTATCGAAGGGCTCGTTAGACTTCGATTCTTCCGGTGTAAGCGACAGTTGTTCCGTCGAATTGGTGTCCATTCGAGTTCCAACTGGTTTGGATTGTTCCATATGGAAGCGCTTTAGACTTTTTTCTATGTAGCTCTTTTGGGAGATCCAAAGCTTTCCGGAATCTCGGTCACGACTGATGTCCATTCCAAGGCAGTTTTTCAGGCTTCCGAGGTTGTTCATTTCGAACTCTTGATGAAGCCGGTGTTTGATTTCTTCCTTAATTTTTTTATTGTCGGAAAGAAGAATGAGATCGTCGACGTAGAGAGCGATTACAGCCATCCCCTTCTCGCTCGAACGGGAATAAATACAAGGATCGGCGGCTGAACGGGTGAACTGGAGCTCTCGCAAGACAGAGTCAATTTTTGTGTTCCAACATCGTCCGGACTGTTTAAGCCCGTACATGGATTTGTTAAGACGCCAGACTTTTCCTCTTTCATGGGGTTCGAGAAATTCTGGAGGAGGAGAGACGTAAATTTCTTCCGGTAAATCTCCATAGAGATAGGCAGTCTGGGATAAGCTTCATTCGATATACCAATCAAAAGGACCAGCGCGAAAAGCTACTCTTCTGAAGAAAATTATGCTACACAAAATGAATTCGGGAGAAGACGTTAGAGAGCATGTTGACAAATTCTTTGAGACCATTGATAGACTTCAGGAAATGGAAGTTGAAATCAATGGCGATCTCTTGACCATGATGCTCTTGTACAGTCTACCGGACGAATTTGAAAATTTTAGATGCCCCATCGAATCTCGTGACACTCTCCCTGCTCCTGACGCACTTAAAATTAAAATTTTCGAAGAAAGTGACGCTCGTCACGCTACAAATGAAAACAGCGACGCGTTGATATCTAAAAAGAAAAAGTTTCGAGAATTTCCTAAGAAAAATACTGACGGAAAGTTTCGATTCCGCTGTAATCGATGTAAAGAATTGGGACACAAAGCGCCAAACTGTCCTAAAAAGTCTTTGAACTCCGCGAATGCCCATGAGCAGAATGGTTTTCAATGTTCGCTGTCGGTGAATGAAATTCAGAACACTCGTGGATTAGAAAACTGGTGCCCCGGGTGAAAACTGGTGCCTTGACAGTGGGTGCACCTCGCATATGTGTCAAGACGAGAGGAAATTGATCAATCTCAAAAAGCTTTGTAATCATAAGCTGAACCTCGCCAACAATTCAAGTACAGAAGTAAAAGCCAAAAGACTCGTCAAATTAGAAATTCAAAATGACAAAGAAAACCAAACGATTTCGTTGAATGAAACCGTCCTCGTGCCAGATCTTCGACAAAATTTGATCTCCGTCGAGAAAATAACTGATCACGGTTATGAAGTTCTTTTCAAAAAGGAGAAAGCAATCGTTCGCAACGAGAAAGGAAAGGTGGTACTTTCTGCCGATCGAAAAGATGGACTTAATTACGTAAAGGCCAGTGGAGAAAGCATTCGCTAAGACAAAAGATTCGTCAGATGACATCGAAACATGGCACAAGAAATTCGGTCACTTGAACTTGAACGACCTCAAAAGCGTCATATCAAAGAAGCTTGTTACGGGTCTAGAATACATTGAGACTGACGATGCTGTGAGCCGTTGTCGAGCCAGTTTAAGAGGGAAAATGACTCGTTTACCTTTCCCTAAAGCTCATTCCGAAAAGAGAACGTCTGACGTATCATCATATACTCAGACATTTGTGGACCGATGTTTATCGACGACTACTCTCGTTGGTGTGTTGTTTACTTTATCAAAAACAAAAGTGAAGCACTGAACTGTTTCAAGAAATACAAAGAACTCGTCGAAAATCAGACAGGAAGGAGGATCAAAATGTTGCAAACTGATAATGGCGGTGAATACCGCAACGCAAAATTCGACGAATATCTGTCTGAAAAAGGGATTCAGAGAATAGTGTCGACAGCCTATACTCCGGAGCAACAAGGGGTAGCTGAGAGAATGAACCGCACAAATACATACTAAAATGGACGTGGAAGACGAACAAATTCTCGAGTCTGTTGAGCCAAGACGATCGTCAAGGATCAACAAAGGGCTTCCCCCTACTCGCTTCCAATCCTATTCAATGAACAACGCATACAAAGAACCTGAAGACTGGGATGAAGTTATGAATCTTCCGCAAAACGAGAGGGTGAAATGGGTTCATGCAGCGAAAGAAGAAATAGCTTCAATGCATGAAAACAACTCATGGGATTTAGTCACTCTACCCAAAGGAAGAAAGCCAGTCGGATCGAAGTGGGTTTTCAAATGGGGAACTTGCATGAATCTCAGATTGGGTAGAAAAGCATACCGGTGATTTGACCCGTGAACTGAAGGATAACAACGGAAGTTGCAACCCGATTGGTGCGTTTTAAGATTTTTAAAAAAGGTTCAAAGTTCTTCAGAAGAGGATGGATGGTGCGAGGGGAAATGACGTAAATACTTACTTGTGAAGCATTTGAGGGAACTCTAAAATTGTTTGTTTACAAATAACATGAAAAATGTCCCCCCATTAAACTCGTCTAACCCCTTCTTCCCCGCATCATCCATTTCAATAAGTAAGTTTTTACGTAATCGAACCCCCACTCAAAATTTTTAAAAATTCCCTAAAAAAGCATCCTTGACTGATTTCAAAGTTTAATGTGAGCAATAGACTTGTGGAAGAGCCCTCTTTAAGTAACACCAACTTTTGAAAAATGTGCAAGTTCCCCATTGAAACGCGACGCACACAACGTAACAAGATACAAAGCCCGGCTAGTTGCGAAAGGCTTCTCACAGAAATACGGAAAAGATTACGCCGTATTCGCGGAAAAGATACGCCGTATTCGCTCCGGTAGTCAGGCACACCACTGTAAAAACTTTATTCGTTGTTGTAGCAACAAAGAAATTATAAATTCGACGTACGGACGTTAAAACCGCATTTTTGAACGGTGGCTTGAAGGAAGAAGTCTACATGTCCCAACTCCCAGGATTCGTCGACCCCTCAAATCCACAAGCAGTTTGCAAGCTAAGCAAGATCGTTTAGCTTGCAAAGATCGTTTATGGGGCGCGCCTCGATGGTGTTATGGATACAATGCTCGCTTCGCAACTCAGCGGGCCTGGGTTCGAATCCAGCCATTGCCCATTACACTATAAGGCTGCGGCGAGCTGTGACACGGCACACTCGGCTTCGTGTGGGCGTTCCCGGCGGTGTGCGTTCAACAAACCGCGCACCGACCGAAACGCCCGCGTAGTACGGGTGTGAAGTCCCAAAAAATGGGAAAACAGACGATTCGCGTCTTGAAAATTCATAAACTGACGATTTGCGGTCTAAACATAGCCTAACAGTATTCACCTCCATCGGCATTTCTGAGTCGATTTCACCTCCGAAAAATGGCTAAACTGAAAATTGGAGCCATGAGAATGTTTAAACTGACGATATTCGTGCTCTCAAAATGGAAGTCGGAGATTCCCGTTGCAAAAATGGCTAAACTGATGATTCACGCCCTAATAATGCCAAAACTGAGTTTAGCCATTTGGGGAGGGGGGGTGAATTTGACTCAGAAATTCCAATTTTAGGACGTGAATACTGTTAGGCTATGTTTAGAGGCCAAATCGTCACTTTAAAGGATCAGTTTAGCCATTTTTAGGGTCCACATCGTTTGCATTTTAGCCATTTTTCAGAGACGGATAGTCCGTTGAGCCATTTTTAGATAGTGATTTTCAGTCAAGGTTTTCTGTATTGCGGAAGAGAAATCAGCTGGTTTATAGTACAGCAAATTGGTTGTAGCCCTCTGTAGGGCGCGAATGACCATAGTTTGGCCATTTTTGGAACTTCAATAGCCAGATTTGCTATTTTAAGACACGATCGTGAGTTTAGACATTTTCAAGGCTTGTGAAGGCTCAGTTTCACCAATTTTTACAATGATCGATTTAGTCAGTTTCATGACGAAATCATCTGTTTAGGCCTTTTCAAAGCCCGAACCGTCAGTTTAACCATTTTTAGACATAGGGCCGGATTTAGGGAGCAAGTAGAGGCTCCTAAAGGCAGCTGATTGAGAAGGGCCCCCTTTTTAACGCCATTTGAATCACGCTTTCCACGATAGGATAGAGAACCTATAAACCCAGGTGAACGCACCGCAATTTTGGGATATTGACAGGCCTTCGCCTCGCTTCAAAGGCTTCTTGGGCCTCTCCCCAATATTTCCACCTCCATTCCCGTAGAATTTAGAAGTTAGAAGCCTACTATAAGTGAGACCTAAACAATCGTTTTCAAAATCAGAATCTGAATTATCATTTTTCGAAAAACTAGCTGCGAAATAGTGGCTTTTCTCTTGTTCATTTACGAATGGGCGATTTTTTGCATTTTCTGTTATATTTTGTCATTTTTCTCAAATTTGAACCCGAATTAGCGTGTTTTAGTGCATTTCATTCTGAAAAATGCACTATTGGTCTCGTCGTGATGGTGGCAAACATGGGTCATGTCATGTTTTTTTCACGTTTCAGAACCTCTAGAACACGAATTCAGTGGTCTCCAGGATCCATATATATATATATATAATGGCCGTTTTCTTGTTAGCACGATAACTCTCGAAGAAATCAATTTAGTGGAACGCGCTTTTTTTTCTATTGTATAGGCCTGGCGTGTTTTCTCGCCTTTTCAGCCTTTTAGCTCTTACAGAAAAGCAAAAACTGGGCCATGTCTTAATTTTAGCAAAGAACAGTAATTAGCGTTTTTTTTTTCATTTTAGCCAATCATCGATTTTTTTCCCTCAATTTTGGTCTGGATGTTTCATCGAGATACCGCGAATAAACGCTCGAATATTAGCACTATAATTTTAGCAGCTAAAATGAAGAGAAATGCTAATGTGCGGTTAAAATCAAGATATATGGCTGATTTGGGGTTTAATTTGACTTGAGCTGTGACACGGCACACTCGGCTTCGTGTGGGCGTTCCCGGCGGTGTGCGTTCAACAAACTGCGCACCGACCGAAACGCCCGCGTAGTACGGGTGTGAAGTGCACAGTTAGATCTGGGTATCTGGGTATGGCGTAGAAACCCAATGGAGGCTTAGGCGCCTGCCGGGTTCAAAGCCCGGCGCCCCCGAAAAAAAAAAAAAAAAATCGTTTATGGGTTGAGGCAAGCTGCTCGCTGCTGGAATGCGAAATTGAATGGAGTTCTCCAATCATCTGGGTTCACACGTTCATCAAACGACCCCTGTTTGTATTCTCGATAGATCAACGGAAAATGGTCATACATTCTCGTTTACGTCGACGATCTCCTCGTAGCTGGAGAGAAAAGGGAGATCGAAGAAATTACTCAACTTTTGAGCCAAAACTTCGAATTCAAAAATCTTGGAGAGCCCACGAACTATTTGGGAGATAAAATAGAACGCACAGAAGACGGGTTCTTAATGGATCAGAATAACAAAATCAGAAAACTTATACAAAACTGCGGACTAGAACCATGCAAAACGCCCATGGAAGCTGGTTTTTTGAAGGCGAAACACGAAAAGAGTCAAAAGGTTACCGAACAATGACAGTTACAGGGAGGAAATAGGCTCTCTTCTCTACATCGCCAACCATACGCGACCAGAAATCGCTTTTTCAGTCGCCATTCTCAGCCGCAGAGTGTCAAATCCGACGCAATCAGATTGGAATGCGGTGAAGAGAGTAATCAGATATCTCAAAGGGACTTTGTCGGTCAGATTTCTCTTAAAAGCAGCCGAAGACCTGATCCTTCACGGATTTGTAGACGCCGATTGGGCGAATGATGCGACGGACCGAAAATCTACCTCAGGAATGTTATTGAAAATCGGATCGTCGTTGAAGCTCAAAGAAACAGACCTGTGTTTCTCTCTCGTCTACAGAGGCAGAATTTATCGCTATGTCCGCGGCAACCCAAGACGTAATCTGGCTGAAAAATCTATTGCATGACTATGGTTATCCTCAGCATGATGCGACAAAGCTCTTCGAAGACAATCAAAGTTGTATTCAACTGATTGCTTCCGGAAAAGGGAACCCTCGGACGAAACACATTTAAGTCAAGAGAAATTTCGTTCGAGACCAGTTGAATTAAGGCTCCATCTCAATTGAATATTGTCCTACCGCACTGATGGAAGCTGATGCATTCACAAAAGATGGATATATTGAATATTTCTGTCGCCGGTATTTTTAATTAATAAATTAAATGAACTGATGTTAACCGGACGACGATGGAAGGGCATAGCCCAACACGTTTCGGTTCCATTGTTTTTCGAAACTCTAGGCGTTTCTCATGTTGAACCTGGGTGGGGTTCGGCTTAGCTTATCCCTCGGAGTACGACTCCCAAAGGCGTCTCCGTGGCGCAATTGGCAGCGTGCTGCACTGGTAATCCAGAGGTTGCGGGTTCAAATCCCGCCGGGGAGCCATTTTTTCTCGAAACTCGAAACGTGTTGGGTTATGCCATTCCATCGTCGTCCGGTTAACATCAGTTCATTTAATTTATTAATTAAAAATACCGGCGACAGAAATATTCAATATATCCATCTAACAACATCTAGATAAGATAAAATTCGGCGTGGTTTACCGAGCAGGAGAAACGCCTAGAGTTTCGAGAAACAATGGACCTGGGTGGGGTTCGGCTTAGCTTATCCCTCGGAGGACGACTCCCAAAGGCCTCTCCGTGGCGCAATTGGCAGCGTGCTCGACTGGTAATCCAGAGGTTGCGGGTTCAAATCCCGCCGGGGAGCCATTTTTTCTCGAAACTTGAAACGTGTTGGGCTATGCCCTTCCATCGTCGTCCGGTTAGCATTCATAAAACCTCTTCAAGGCGAGAAATTTCAAATCTCGAGACAGAAGATTGGGATGATCCTTACAACCTAGCTCGGTTGAGAGGGGGTGTTGGAAAATATCACCAACCTCTCTTATTATAATGAATCATCTCATATGTCTATAAATAAAATTCACTTCTCGTTTTGTTCTCTTCCTTAAAAGGTCCTCGTAATTAATTTATTTCAATATTACGGGCACGGGGGGAAAATATGTTCATCCTTCGTAAACAAACAATTGTAAAGTAGTCCTAAATTTTGCACAATTATCACAATGCGGGTAAATTGGTTGGATGACCCATTTTTTCCATTTTTTTTTTAAATGTGTTTTACATTATTGTGGGAGGCAATTTCCCAGGAAAGCGGTTATTACCATGAAAATGTTAAAAATACCGTGAGAACATTGCCACCTACGTAAGAAGTAGACATTCTTTTGGGCTATATTCCAAGGATGCTCAACGCGGAAGAGCGTATAACAGATAATGAAGAGACCCCCTCCCCCAATCTTCCAGTCGCATCACCTCCGACTAGTCGTTGTTTTTCTTGACAGAGGGGAGGGGGGCTTGCTCATACCAAATTCATCGACTCCAAGAATAATAAAAATTCGTTGTTTCTTCTGTTCAGATTTGAATTTGTCTAAAGATATCGCCGGAGCTACTTTCATGGCGTTTGCCACGTCCGCGCCAGAACTTTTTGTCAACGTCATCGGAACATTTCTCACTGAAAGTGACCTCGGAGTCGGAACCGTCGTTGGATCGGCCGTCTTTAACACACTGGGTGTTGCCGCATGCGCTGGCCTAGCCGCTACCTCTGTAAGTTCCCCCCCCCCCGCCTTCCACTAACCTCAGCCTGCATCACATCTACCGCCCCCCTCCCTCCAAAGGCTAATAATTCAACGATTTGCATCGATGAACAGGTGATTCCTTTAGAACTATGGCCGCTGGCCAGAGACTGCAGCATTTACGCTTTCGTCGTTGCCGTTCTAACTGTGATTCTATGGGACTCTCGCGTTCAGTGGTATGAGGCTCTCGTACTTCTATTCTTGTACGTCCTCTATTGCATCGTTCTCCTGTGTCAGCAGAGGCTTCACAAAGCTGCCAAGTCGGTGCTTGGTTCGAACAACTCGTTTCACAGTCAAAGTAAGAACCCAAAATAAAATGATTTTTAAAACACCTCTGTATAATTTGGCGCTATTTTTACAGACTCAACGGTAGCCCTCCACATGGATACTCAAATGTCGAACGGAACGTACCGCCCATTGCATCACCACGGAGAAGTTATTGGATGGGAGAAAAGACCGTCAACCATAAAACCTGATGAGGTAAGTGCCCCCCCCCCCACCACTTATTCTTTGGAAAAATATTAATGCAAGGGCACGGCTGAACTAAAACCACTTCAAATGAATGCATCTTAATTGCAATAATTAAATTTGTTCAAGATATCAATGAATTCAAGGAAACGCGTGATTTAACTCAAGAGCAATCACCTTGAGACATTTTAGGAAAATTTACCTTCATAAATTGATAAATAACCTTTTTTAACAAACGTTCTAGGTAAAATCAGTAGAACTGGCGAAGAAAAGGGCCAAAAAAGAGGCCGAAGTGTCGGCGGCGGCGGCCAAACAAAAAGAACTGGAAAGCGCCGAAGAGGAACAGACCAGCATGTGTCAGCCCCCTGATGGGATTATGAAAAAACTCTGGTGGTTCTATTCATGGCCTGTCGCCTTCCTACTGTATATTACGGTGCCTGACTGTCGAACTCGACGAGCTCTCTATCCGGCGACGTTTCTCATGTGCGTCATATGGATCGGAGCGACGTCATATATCGTTTCATGGATGATGACTGTCATCGGTGACACGCTGGGGATCAGCGATTCTGTCATGGGACTGACTTTGGTTGCCATGGGTGGTAGCATGCCTGAAGCGTCGACGAGTGTTATAAACGCTAGAAAAGGTGAAAAATCTAAAAATATATTTTTCACGCAACTTTTCTCAGCTAATCGCGCGTCATTCTCCGCAGGTATCGCTTCGATGACCATTTCAAACGCCCTCGGTGGTAACACGCTCGACATTCTTCTCTCACTCGGCCTACCATGGTTCATCAAAACACTTTTACCGAGCACTGCGAGCACAGGAGGAGCAGTGGTCATTCAAAGTAAAAATTTAGTGTACAATAACGTGGCTCAATTAGCGTGCGTCGCCTTCCTATTCGTAGCAGCGTCCTTGAATCGTTTAAGGTAATCCCCTCTATCCCTTCATTGGCTTTAGAACGAATTTGATTACGCGTTTTATTTCGTTTCAGAATGAATCGAAGACTAGGCTTCGTGTGCCTCGTCCTATACCTTGCCTTCATAGCTTTCATCGTCTGCTTAGAGGCAGGCGTTTTTTCCGCTGTCGAACCAATCTCAGTCTGTTGACCCCCCCTCCTCCTCCACCACCCCCTTTGTTTGGGTTAGAGTGATTCCGAAACTGTGCCCACTCTCCTTAACAAACTGTACTTGGACAAGCCTTAAAAACCCTGGTAACAAAAATGTATTCTCTAATAGTTCCTCATGTAGTTTTTCGTGTACATGAATTGTAAATAATTTTAGGCCATAATTAACCAAAGATGTACATTTTGTTGTGTAAGATAGCGCTAATATTAAGAGTGGAAGTGTCAGAGTCAAACAGGGTATAAGCTTCACGCGCTTCCGATTGTGTGGGAAGAAAAAACTTTAAAAGCCTGACCTTAATTAGGCACTTGTGATTTCTGTACTTAACGTACACCTCTGTGAATAATGTGTAATATTAACATGTATGTATAATTTTTTTAAATAATATTATTTAGTTAACTACCTACTCATAATGGATAATACTAAGATTGAGAAATATACAATGCGTATTGCCTTGTTTTAAGAAACAAAAATTACACACAAACTTCTGCGTGTAGCAAGTTCTCAATTTTATAAGCTTCCAAATTTTTGACCATCAAAAAACGTCTCTTTAGACATGAAATGATGATTCCCCAGGGTGAAACCCCCAACACCCCTCCCATTAGTTCAAACGCCCTGTAACCCTTGATTTATACACACGTAACGATATTAAATAATGACCCGAGGTGAGACGGCTTTCCAACAAATTTCACCCCCCCCCCCTTCTTCAGAAAAACCAGCTAGCTAGCAGAACTTCGTCTACATGCCGCCAGGCTGCAGCACCACCTTGATACTGTAGTAGTAGAATGGGGAAAAGTAAGATGTTGAATTTAAATTCGGATATTTCTAAAGAGAGACGCAGTGAATCATAAAAGCACAACTAATGGAGCCCTGTCAGTGGGACCATTAAACCATCATTTTGTTCATTTTGGTCCATGGCACCCTGCTTGCTTACTTCCGAACTTCATTGTGTTGGAGAGTCATTTTAATTAACAGGAAACTGCGTTTGAGGACTGAGTAACTGAAATAATTTTGTTTGTTTCAATTTTAAAAAAGGACCAAGCATTTAAAGCATCGAGCTGTTTTAGCAGCGAATTAAAACGCGTCTCGCGCGGCACGCCTGCTAACAATTCCAGACAATCCGAATAAGGAGGGGCTGAGCGAACTGACTGAACCTCCTGCTGGGGAGGGAAGTCGTTTTACTTGTCAAAGGGGCTAAGTTTTACTCAACTTGATAAGTAATTTAAATGAATATTTACAAATCTGACTGAATACAAAGACTATACAGCCACTAAGGGCTGCCATTTTGCGGCTCTTTTTTTAATAAGTACGGCAGGCAAGAGCCCGCACGACCTCCCGGTCGTGAGGATACTGTTGCCGAACTTCACTTGGTGCTACGATACAATATTTTATTCTCTTGATTAGTGGTACATTCTTTTCTTTTTTCGTTATTGTCGCTATTGATGCACTAGTGTAGAAAACCTGGATATTCCATTGACTAATTTAGAAAAATTGAATGAAATCTGATGATTTTTTACACCACTTAGCGTTAAATTACGGTTTATTCTTAATTTTAGCCGCGAATCAGCGCTTTTTCCACACCTTATTCGCATATCAGTGCAGATTTTCTTTAAGCCGCAAATTACTATTACTATTACTAGTACTATTAGTCATGGATTAGAGCATTTTCATCATTTTAGCTTCGAAGGTGCATTAACCGCAGTCGCATGCCGCGAATTGAAGTTTTCTCAATTTTATCAGTGAATTAGTTTTTATGAATTATGACCGTGAATTAGCAAAATTTTACCTGTGAATTATAGCGTTTTTCTCCATTTTGGCAGAGAAATTGTGTTTGTATTAATTTTAGCCGCTTAGTAATAGCCACGGAATCGCCTTCATCCAGGGCCGGATCATGGCGGGGGGCTACAGGCCCGGCGGTGGCAAATTTTGAGGGGCGGCAAAATTTGAGAAATTTGTTCAGGCAAGGGACGGAGATACCCAAGACAAATTGAACCGGAAGAAAAGAGATGAAGATGACGAAAATATTCATTCCCCCCCCCCTCCACAATTTCATGCGACACACCCTGATCGAGCTGCGCACTACGTGCTGCTCGTATTTAAGCGGGATCCTCGCGCCAGCGGTGCGCGATTTGTTGAACGCCCACACGAAGCCGAGAGCGCTGTACCACAGCACAGCTCGCCGAACTGGGGCAATACCCGGATCACAGTGGCATACCAACACGTCACCACACACCTACATGTCGCCCGGGGCGGAAATCTCTATGAACCCCTTATCGTCCTTTGCTTGTCAAAATGACCAAATTCGAGGGTTTGGTTCTTCCAGAAAACAACATTTCGTGTGTTTGGCTCTTTCTAAGCACAAATTTCGCTTTAGTGCTTCCAAAATTCAGTTTTCGTGCCCCTCTTTCAAAGCCAATTTGGCTGTTTTCCCTCCAATATAAAATCGATTCGCGAGGTTGGCCCTCTCCCTAAGCGAAACTTATAAATGATAGTTTTTTTCTTAATTTTAGCAATGAATCATAGGCCAGACAATATAAACATCAAACATCGCAAATATGCATGTATGTAATTGTTTTTTCTTTTGCACATTGTTAGGGCCAATAAGAGCAGTTTATACTCAAGATTGCAACCTTCAAAATCTTGTGCTCAACACGTAGCTCTCGACAAACCACGAAATTCCATCAATTTTTTAGGTTGTTAAACAAAAATACCAGAAGAAAGCGTTTTTAGAGCATGACCACAGTATATATTGTTGAAGCCAACTAAATTTGCTACAATTTAAGCCCAGTCCGAGAGTCCTACGTTTGTTATTTTCGGAGATACAGCCAATCAAGAATTATGTAATATCGCCAAAAGGCGATATTTTATTGATAGGGTTATTTTTCAAGACCCGTAGCACTCAGACATAATGGTCCTACAGAATATCCACGCGAGAATAATTCTTAGGCAGTAGCTCAATTTTAATCTGACGCTATTGCCTAAAATTTATTTTCACGTGGATATTCAATGTATCTGTACTGGATTTGGCAACAAAAACAGCTGTAACTTGGGAAGCATGCGTCCTAGGTTAAATCCAATGACACCAATGAAAAGAGCACACTTTTTTCTGTGTGAGTAAGGACATTTTGTCCAAAGTTAGAGAAATATTCTTGGAGTAAACTGGGAAAATATCAGGATATTTTTAAAAAATATCAGTTTTTGACAACTGTTCAAAGCTAGATTACATTAGCCATGGTGCTCTCATTGGTCCTAACAACATGCAACAAAAAAATCAATTACATGCATGTTCGCGATTTACCCCGATTTTTGTGTCTATATTGACTGGTCTATCAGCGCTTTTCCTTATTTAAGTCGTGGTTAATTTGCCCGAACATAAATGCGTTCTTTCTCAAATTTGGCATGGAAGTTGTATCAGCAACGACGAATTGACGCCTTTCCTCAAGTTTAGCCACGAATGAGCGCTTTTTCGCAATTTTGGCCAATAATATCAGCATCATTTTTAAAACTTTTATCCGGGTAATTACCCCAAGACAGCAGCGTACACGGAGGGGGAGCCCCGGGGCAATAGTTGGATATAGGCAATAGGCCGGGAGGCCGTTTTTAGCCAAGTTTTCGCGAAATCTCAGCAATACGAAGGGCATACTCATTACAACATCCGTTCCCCGCCGCCGGTCCTTAGTAGGATGCAGAACTACCGGAATCGCCCCCTCCGAAGGATTTCTAGGTATGCTTCTACCCAAGAACAGCAAATTATCGTGTCATTTCAATATTTAAGCCGCTTAAGGACGCACAGAGACTGGGAATTAGCGTTTTTTCTCAATTTCACGCGTAGACTATCCCGTAAAAGCTTGCTCGCAGAAAATAACTCGATAGGTCACTATCATTATGCCCAATCGCGTGAAGAGGCAAAAAAAAAAAACCCTCAACGATAAGACGACCCCTAATATGGATGCGTTTTTGGCTGGGGCTGGTAAAAATTGACCTGAAAATCGCCCACTTAAGCTCCCCTTGTCGGTGTATGGTGTGCTAGACAAAAATGGCGAAATTTAAAAATGGGATGGAGCCGCGTCGTATTTCAAAGAAAATAGCAAAGAGAGCAATTATTGCTATTTCCCGAATCCGAGCCAGGAAACTTTCAATTTCGCGAATATTTATCTCCCAAATGATGGCTTTTTGCGGCTAACTTCAGACTTATTTGAGCGCTGCCTTGCTGGGCGGCTAAATCGGGTTCCACAATCACTAAAAAGAAGCCAGAAACTTGCAATTTGCGAAAAAAAAGACCAGAAACTAAAGCAATTTCGCGAATACTTATCCCCGAAACTCAAGTTTAGGGAAAATAAAAACCAGGAAATTGCAATTTTGCGTAATTAAAGACCGGAAATTGGCAACAAACCGAATATTCAACCAGGAAACTCTTAATTTCGCTTAAACTTGCCCACTCACAAATACTCAACTCTAAAAGTCGTGGTTGGCTGGCCATGGGTCCAGGCCTAGTAAAAAGAAAGGCCAAGAAAATGTATTAATGAGGGATAAACACGGGGACACGAGTTTTGAATAGTTTTTATATCATATATTGAATCATCAAAAAGAACTTAGGGATAAAAAGGAAAGAGACACATATGTTTTAAGAAGAAACAATTGCAAGAGTAGAATGACAATCAGAGGGGCGTCTATGTGGAGTTGGAGTGAGGCATGAGTACGATCATGACAGTCTCCCACACTTATATTAGAACATGGATAGGGACAATAAGACATAACAATCGCTACAAAAATTATAATTGATAGTCCTGAAATCGGGCAGGTATTCGTCTTTGCCGGGATGATCGTCGAATATGGAGTCTAGGGGTCACTTGATCAGAGCCGGGTTGTTGAAGATGTTGTGGCTCTGAAGTAGAACTGTCTTGAATACTGGGAGATGGAAGTCCTACCATAGCAGGAGGGTTTGAGACAGCAGGAGTCGACAATCTGGGGACGTTGAGGCGAGGTTTAGCAGAGGCCAGAAGATCGAAGCTGACTTTCTTCTTTGGTTTTGGTACAAGAGTCGATCTCAACTGGTCGATGTGACGTTTTAATACTCTTCCAGAGTCAAGCATTACTAGATAATGACGTTGGCCAAGCTTCTCTTTAATTACACCGAATTCCCAAGTTTCTTTGTTATTTACGAAAACTCTTATTTGAATCCTCTCCCCCTTTTGAAATTGATGTTTCCGAGATGTTTTTAGTGGGGATGGAAAAATTGCGTCGAGTCGAATGCACATTGGTCGGTTGAAGTAAATTTCTGCTGGTGTCTTTCCGGAAGCAAGTGTAGTTGCTCTGTACCGCATGAGGATAGAGCGTACTTTGTCTTGCATGGGGGTAGAGTCATAAGCTGAGGCACGAAGCCAACGTTTTAGCGTCTGCACATATCGCTCCGCAAGCCCATTCGTGGATGGATGTTGAGGGGCGATCAATTTTTGGAAGATGCCGTTATTGCAACAATAACTCTTGAATTCGTCGCTGATGAATATTGATGCGTTGTCTGATACGAGAAAATTTGGAAAACCGTGGAAGTAAAATATGTCTTGAAGCAGAGAAATCGTAATTGAGCTGGTTGGAGCACTTTTAATAGCTCGAATTTCGGCCCATTTTGACCTGGCATCTACGCAAATTAGGAAAAAATGGCCCTGGAAAGGTCCCGCATAGTCCATGTGGACGCGTTCCCAATTGCTGTTGGGTTCCTCCCAAGGGTGAACAGGAGCAATCGGTGGATTTGAACGGGTGCGAGCACATTCTGTACAGCTCTTGATCATGCGCTCAATGTCGCTGTCGATGCCTGTCCAAAAAACGTACCGGCGAGCCAACTGTTTCGTCCTCATAATACCCATGTGGGTCTCGTGAAGTTCTTGAAGTATTTTTGTTCTCAAGGACGAAGGTATAATGATTCGATCACCTCGAAAAAGTACGCCGTTGTGAATCGTATATTCCGAATCGGCTGGATGGGACATCAGTTTATTAATTATCGCGTTTAATTCGACATCCTTCTTTGTTTCCGTTTTGATAGAATCGTAGGTAATTTTTGGGCTGGAAATTTGGAAAATTGTGTCAGTAAACAACTGGTTTACCTCTAGACCCAGATCGTTCGTAGAGTCTGCCGATTGTAATTGCGTTGTCCGAGATAAACAATCAACATTTTCATTGTCGACGCCTTTTTTAAATTGAACGGTATAGTCAAAACCAGAAAGAAAAGACGCGTTCCGAAGAAGCCTTGATGACGTTATTTGTGGTAAGGCTTTATTTTGATGAAAAATTCGAGTCAGCGGTTCATTATCGGTAACTAGGAAAAAATGTCGTCCATAAACGTAATTATAAAAACGATTAACTGCAAATATGATGGCCAGGGCTTCTCGGTCAAGCTGGCTGTAATTTTCCTCAGAAGGGGTCAGAGATCGTGAAGCATAAGCTATTGGCCGTTCCACTCCTTGAACTTTGTGACTGATGACAGCAGCGATTCCATCCGGACTAGCGTCGGAAGTGAGAATAAGAGGTAAATCAGGGCCGTACGGCGTCAATACAGTATCGCTCGAAAGTTCCTTTTTCAGACGAAGGTAGGCAGATTCGCATGAAGTTGACCAATGCCATCGATGATTTTTTCTAGAAGACGCCGAAGTGGAGCCGAAACTGAAGAGAAATGCGGAATAAAACGCGAGTAATAAGTAATAAGCCCAAGAAAACGGCGAATATCTTGAACGTTGCGAGGTCGAGGAATTTCGTTAACAGCACGCACCTTGTTTGGATTTGTTCTAATTTTATTCAACTCGATTATATGGCCTAAATACTCGATTTTTTGTTCGAAAAATTGGCATTTGTTTTTATTGAGATGGAGATCGAATTGTGACAGTCGCTTCAAACACGCTCGAATATTCTCATGGCACTCTTGAAGTGATGCACCATGGACGATGATGTCGTCGAAATAATGCTCTGTTTTTCTAAGTCCTTGTAAAATTTGTGATAATATTCTGTTGAACTCAGAAGGTGCGGTTTTTACACCAAAACTGAGACGATTCATTCTGTATGTTCCTCTGTGCGTTGTGGTTTGAATGAGGGAACTTTCGTGGTCCACTTTGATGTGTAAGTAAGCTTTATTATATAAGTCTAACTTACAAAAATAACGGGAATCACGCAGATTGTTCAATACGTCTTCGACTCGACGGATGGGGTGACTTGCTTTAACAAGACGCTCATTTACGCCACATTTATAGTCGACGCATATCCTTACTCCTCCGTCTGCTTTAGGAATGACGACAATAGGAGATCCCCAATCACTTGTTGTAACAGGTGTAATAATGCCACTGGATTCAAGCGAATCGAGTTCCTTCTCAACTTTTTGGCGCAAAGAATATGGAACATTGCGTTCTTTTGTGAAAATTGGCTTGACTCCCTCTCTTAACTGGAGATTGACTTCGAAATTTGGAGTGCAACCAATTTTTTCCTCGAAGATGGGGGCAAATTCTTGATAAATCTTAGGAATGAGATCAACAGGCGAAATACTGTTTGCAGAGGAAATTAAGAGATTTTCAGAATCGATTTCGTGTAGGTTGATTTTAAGACTCCTGATCCATGAGCGGCCAAGGAGAGCAGAGTGACCATTAGGTACGATGTATAAATCACCTGTATAATAGTCTTGTTTTTAAACGAGACTTGAACTTGAACTTTACCGATTGGTTGAATAATATCGCCAGAATATGATCGGAATGCTATATTTGGAGTTTGAAGTTTAAGTGGCAAGTTTAAGCGCTGAAAATCGGCTTCATTCAGCATCGAGAATTTCGCGCCAGAATCGACCTCAAAACGCTGAGAGCGATTATTTATCGAAACGGAGATCATATATTTGTCGGAATCTGAGCCTATCCCGAATAACTCGACGATTTGAGGCGATGCCGGAGTAAGCAAATTTATTCCGTAAGGACTGGAAACGTTTTGAACTGGTTCGACGGAATTCTGAGACTCACCCATCAAGGTTTTGATACACACACGAGCTATGTGGCCTTCTTTGCCACATGAGTTGCATTTAGCCTTATGTCGTTCGATACGACACTCGTTGATCCGATGATTGTTTTTGCCACACCGGAAGCACAAATTGTCGATCCAGAGAGCTTTGTAATTTGGTTTTTTTCTATTTCTCGATCGTGCTCGGCTGAGCTGGATGACCTGGAGTCGCATCGGAAAGAAGTAGATTTGTTCCGCGAGTTAGAAACTGAATTGCGGCTTCGACTGACGGGTACAGATTGGGAAGGTGACAATTTATACGTGTCGTCGTTCGTGAAACTGGAATTGGGCTTCCTGGTGAGTTCTTTACACTCAATTCGGGATGCTTCAAGTGATGTCGCCTTACTAACAATCTCTTCGAATTTGGTTGTACTTGATTGTAAAAGTTGTTCTCGTACCCAATCATCACGAATGCCTCGGATAAATTGGGCTCGTAGAAAAACGTCAGTGACTGAGACTGATTTTTTGCATTCGCACAGAACTGAAAATTCACACTCAGCAATGTCTCGTTGTAGGGATGCGACGTAGTCCGCGATTGACTGGGACTCTGTTTGAAAAATATTCAGAAAATAATGCTGGGAAACCACAACATTTTTCTTCGGAATTAGCATCTGCTTAAAAGCGTCCAGTAAATCCGAATAGCTGAGACTTTTTATTGGTTTATCCGGTCCAAGAAACGCAGATAAATTATTATAATAAACAGGACCGATCGAAACACAAAGAAGTTGAGCCATTTTCTCTGGGTCCGTGACATTTTTCATGGCAAGGTAATTCTCGAAACGTTCCACGTAGCAAATAAATTTTTCTTTGTGGCTATCGAAATTTTCAAAAGGTGGTACTAAAGCTAATGAACTCACTGATCGTGGTTCTGGGTTAAACTGAGCGGCAATCTGGGATAGCAGAGTTTCTTGTTGACGTTGAAAAACTGCAAGAAGTTGTTGAAATTGTTCGGCATCCATTCTGGTATAATAATATAATCACAGGAACACTTCACAATAAATTCATGATCGCGATAGACTTTACAAGGTTCTTCCTCGTCGCCAACTATTGTGTATTAATGAGGGATAAACACGGAGACACGAGTTTTGAATAGTTTTTATATCATATATTGAATCATCAAAAAGAACTAAGGGATAAAAAGGAAAGAGACACATATGTTTTAAGAAGAAACAATTGCAAGAGTAGAATGACAATCAGAGGGGCGTCTATGTGGAGTTGGAGTGAGGCATGAGTACGATCATGACAGTTAACAAAATTACAATTTTAACCTGAAACTTCAAATTCCCGAATATTCAGCCAGAAGACTTCCAATTTTTGGGTTTATCAATCAGCTTCCAAATGTTGCAATTTTGCTGCTAACGCCAGCTCTCGTTTGGGTCCAAACTTCCAACGTCATTCGCGTTGATCACTAAAAACCATCAAGATTCATCTTTCTGAGGTTCACGTTCATCTTGAGGTCTTTCCGCCAGGTTGAAATAATATATAGTTCGCACCTCCAATAATTGTAGAATCCATTCTCTTGTTACTTGCATGGCACCACAAGAATTGGAGAAAACGGCAGTGTGGAGGGGGGGATAGCCGCATGGGGCGGCAAAATTAAATTAGCTCCGGGACGTCGAAAATTAAGATCCCAGGCTGCTACTAGGGTGGCAAGTTGTAGTAGCATTAGAAAAACGTCATTTTTGTCAATTTCCGGTTGGGCTCAAAATTTTTTAAGGATGACACAAAAAAGCGCAAAATTCATGTACATGTGTTTTTTGGATCGCTTAAAGTGCTACTACAGCATTACTGACTTGATTTTCCTCAAAAGCGTAGCACTCGCAAAACAATGGAACTGATCTAATGTAACCACAAAACATTAATAGCCTCCAAATTCACGGCTACATGTAAACCTCGAATAAACTTGCATTTCACGGCTATTACCGCACTTCCCTTCAAACTGTAATTTTGCAGCAAAAATTTCGAGGCTGTTTATCCAGCGAACTCGCAATTTCAACGCCACTGATTATTCAAAACCGGAAGTTTTGAGGCAATGCAATTTCGCGTCTTATTATCCTCCAAAATATTCAATTTTTTGGCTCTTTGTCGTTGGGATTTTGCAGCTTCAGCCGTTTATACTCCGAAACTTTGAATGCTTAGGCTATTTAGGGCAAAGCTTGAAACTCACAAATACGCGGCTGATTATTCACCGAAACTTTTAATAGCGTTGTCTATATACGAATATGTTGAATATGGGAATATGAATATGCCCTGAAACTTCAATTTTGTGCCTACTGATCCCCTGAAACTTCAAATTTATTTTCTAAATGTATGCATCTCTCCAAACTTGTAATACCCCCCCTTCACCACTTGGTTGAGTCACAGGGAGAATCTTTCGAAAACTCCACCTGATAAAAAGTAACACTGATGTGAACGCTCCCCCACGACCACGAATAACTTCCATTGCCCCCCTGATGAAAGTTGTCGCCCCCCTTCACTATAGCCGACGGCGTCCAACCCCTCCTTAGACGCCCCTGTTGCCAACAATAAATGCAAGGTGTCTTAAATAGCGTTTTCCATTTACATAAAAGTCTGCTCCACATTAATTCATTTCCACCCATTTTCTCCATTAACATATGTTATAATGTTCAGAGAGGACGAGTGGAAATGAACTGCTCTAGAGCTGACTTTTATGTAAATGGAAAACGCTATTAATTTCTAGTTTATTTCCAGCTAAAAGATTGTGGAACTTTTAGGGCTAATTGCCCTTTTTTATGGCAATCAACCGGTTTAGTCGTCAATATTTGAGGGGCTAAAATGCTGCTGTTCAACTGTTTGTAGCGTAATTACCCGGTTGTTTAAGAAAAAGTGACTAAATTTAATCGTTGATCCCTTCTCCGTAAAAATTAACTGAAGTAAGCTGTTACACATTCGTTGTGAATCATCGTTGCTTAGGTGAACTCAGTGAACCGTACCAAACAGAAAAAAATGCGAGAGGGAGGTAAGTGTTTCAAAGTTAAACTTCTAAATTACGACCATTTTTCTGTCTTTCAATGTGTGTGTTAAATTTGAGCACCGGGCCCAATCGTGTTGTGTGCGATTGATCAAATATTTACATTTTCCCCGTGTAACAGGTGTTCATTCTTGAGCTGCTTCAACTTTCCCGGGTATGAATGAATAAATTAAAAACTCTTTTTTTTCTCTCCGCTTTTCAGAGCTCCCGCGTCACCTCCTCCCTCTCAAGTTATCGCGCTGTAAGAAAAATGCCGCAAAGAAAATGCCCCTCGAAAATTCTACTCATTTTGGAACGGGCACCCGACGAGAACTTGCTGCTCATCAGTCAACTGGGTCCGACGTCGTGGCTCGTTGGAAACGGTTCCGAAGAGCATCGTGTCTCCCTCGGTGATCGCCACTCGTGCTCCTGTACAGCGTTTCGAGCCACGACCGATATTTGTCTTCATTTGGGTTGGATTTTGACGAAGAAATTGAAATTGAAACCGTCAGATTCACTGTGCTATCAAGTATTTTGTATGGGAGGGATGGGGTTGGTGGTATAGTGACGATTCGACTGGAGAAACGATTTTTCTGTTGTTGTTTTTACGTGGGGACATCAGCTTGGAATGACCGACAGGGAGTTGAATTCGTTACTTAACCCGACGAAGCCTGAGTGTATTCGACTCGTCCGAAGGAAAAAATTTGACGGACAAGCGAGGCGGCCAGTTGTTCCGAGAAAGTATCGTCGAAATGACGTGTGCCCCATTTGTTTAGAGGAATTTTCAAAAAAAATCTCTCCAGGTTGGTAATTCGTGTCATTCTTCTATAAACCAACCGCAATAAAAACACTTTTATCCCACCCCCACCCCTCTAGTGGTACATTGCAAGTACAGCTGCGGTCAACCAATGCACGGTCATTGCATGCGAATCGTGGCCAAGCACCAAAAAGACGAAATCAATTTGATTTGTCCCCTGTGTCGAGGAGAGTTTTCTACAAGAGTTGAACTTAAGCGCATGATGAGTGTAACCGGTGGTATCAGACTTGGAACAAGGAGCTCATCACTACCACCTTTGGCTAAACATGACGTCAAATGTACTCTGTGTGACGACCAAGTACGCGGATCGCTACACAAGTGTCTCAACTGTCCAAACGTACGATATTATACGCCACGGGTGTCTTCGTTTATTTCAATTTAACATTTTCCAGGTATTAACGTGCTCAGTTTGTGTATCTTCGGCGAAATACTCAATGCATGCCGAGCACGGCCTCGTCGTAAAAAACGTGAGTTTCATTACTTTTGTGCGAACGGTTTTCATTTCAATTTCCGTCTAGTTTTATGGTTTGGCGGTTAAGTGATATTTTACATTGAGCTGGAGAGTTTTGTTAAGTTTCCCTGCTTGGTCACTACTACCCGCTCTCTCCAGCAGCCAGCCCCTTCGTCACACCCTCGACAACCCTCTTTTCGTCCAATATTTCTCCTCGGACCTTACAAGGGCTATGCAAATAAAACGGAGGAGGCGGTGGGTGAAGAAAAGGACTTTCTCTTTCACTCACTCACTCTCTCTCTCGTATGCGCACGCATTTTACAAGCTTCAAGGGGCTAAAACGTTATATGGAAGCGAGGACGAAGGGAGATTGACGAGAGAAGCTGAGGAAGAGACGAAAAGGAGCAACGGGAACTGTTGAAGGAATTGAGCGAGGGTGGAACGGCGATGTAAAACGAAAATAGTGTTGACCAAGGGGGGGGGGGAGGGCGTGAGGATATCTCTCTCGCACTCTCTTCATTCGTGCTGTCCCTCACCCTTTTTCACTTGTCCATTCTGTTTGAAATGACTACCTAACGATTGCCTTTACTTCATCACTTTTTTTGTTGGCAAATTAAGGGACGCTTGTAAGGTGCGTGGACTTTTCAAGCTGTGCGCCCGCGTTCCTTAACTTGCGAAGCCTTACGGCCTTAAACTTGTGGGGTACCGAGAGGCTTAGGAGAGGGAATATTTCCCATTTAGTAGGCGACAAGTTTTCTCCGAGTACAACAAGAAGCAGAAAGATCGTTATTTCAGAGTAATTTCAAGGAGAGGCAATTTACTTTTAGCCCCCAGAAACTGTTCAAAAACACTTAACAGTTTCTTCATTCCAAAGACTGGGAAATCCACCAAGATGTGCCTCTTCCCATTATCTTTTTGATTGAGTGCCACCGCGTTGGGCGAAGGAACCCCACAGATTCAGACGAGATGTCTTTTTACTTAGATAGACTGTCATGTTCGTATAGTTTATTATACAAGTTCTCCTACTTCGTCCAAGCCATTATAAAACGAAGCTTCCCCCCCCCCTCTACACAGCTGAAATGGTCTACTATGTTAAATGGAAATATCGATCGTCTTTCAGAACGGTCAAGCGAATAGGAGAACCGGAGAGTAAAGAGGGCTTTTTGCACGGCTTTTCACCATGTTATTTCCAACTAAACAATACTCTGGTCATTTTCATTTTAGATTGATTGAGTTTTGGGGGGCTAAATGGATTGGATGGAGTTTCGGACCGGTCCAGAGGGATGCTTGAAACACAAAGATGAGAATTTGAATGATTGAAGCAGAGAAGTGATCGACAAGAGAAGGGTATGGAGGGTTTCTGCTTCATTAGATTCAGAGCGATTGTTTCAAGATTGAGATGAATAGTAACGGGGTATGTAAGATGGTGGGTGGGGGGAGGGAGTGGTCTTGACCAAAAGGCGTTCTCTTTGAAAGTTAAGTGTTGTGACTTATGACGTTTCGAATTTAATTGAAGAGCCATTACTTAACAATATGAGCTATCAGATTTCTTCACGGCTGGCCAAGCCATTGTGTACAACGAAGCAGAATATTCGCTCAACCAGAGCGGCTGTATTTGACTACAACTTTGTGTACGAATTCATGTACCAGTGTTCTGTACAACATTGGGTAAGCTACTTCCTGTTTCACTTTATTATTTTGAGCACTACGTTGAATCGTAATTACAATACCCGCACTATAAATGCCCTGTTCCACCTCTTGCGAAAAGGATCTTCAAAGGTGTGTTGGAGAGGTCTTTTGTAGTGAGAACAAAAGGTCTGAGCTACTATACGATTCCCGCTCTTATTTTTGACATTCCCACGATGGTCATTAATTTATAAAGCGCGAGAAGAAATGGCGGCGCCAAAAACCCGCGAATTTGATGTGTATGGGCTTGGTAACAGAATGAAATTTAATTGCTGCGATCATTGATCAGAGTTGGGAAGGAGAGTTGGTAAAGATAAATGAAATTAGAGGCGAGGAAACAAATAACACGCTGTCTCGCTCTGAGAGAGTGATAGAATGAGTGAGCGAGAGAGAGTTAAAAGGCCCCTGAAAGGTGGTTTTTGGTAAACGAGACTTTTACCCCGTCCGTGATGAAGAGGCGCCGGGGTGCGAAAGGCCTTTTCATCCTGGCGGCGCCCTCTCTCTGTGAGAAAGAGTGAGACAGAAATAAAATCCTGAGCGCATCGAAGAGTTTTGCGGGTTGAGACAACCCTACTCAAACCCTTTTTTCCTCTTCCTTTTCTACTTCTAAGGATATAAGAACGGGGTTTCGCGGGACAACGGTATAAAGGAGGGGATTTGAGACGTTTCACCACGGCTGCAAGGGTTAGGGACGAAGGGGGCCCTATGGGTACCTTTTCCTTTTTTTTAACCCCCTCTCGCAGGGGAGACCCTCTTTCCAACTACCGAAACCCCTCCCTCCACTTCACATCCATACCGCCCCCGCGGTACGACCCTGACCTTGAAATGGTAAAAGGATGGGTCGGGCGGAGACCGAAGGGTAAAGACCATGATGAGGGGCAAGGTCGTTTCTCTCTTCTCTTTTAAACCCCCCTCTCGTCTACCTCAGTGTTTTCCCCCTCCCTGCCCTTGCATCATCCCTTTTCAGCGGTTATGAATTTCGACGCTCGAGACGGAAAGATTTGCCCTCAAACCCTTTCCATCCCGCAAAACTCCCCCCACCCCTCGGCGCGTCTCATCTGAAACCCTTCATACCCCAGACCCGTCAATGGTGTCAGGGATGGGTACGATGGGAAAAGTGTGGGGAAGGGTTGAAGGGATTCATTGATGATGTTCCCTACCTTTTATCCCGCCGTGGGTCGTAGAGTCGAGACGAGAACATTTTAATTTTTTTTTTTTCTGCCCTTTCGTGCCGTTTTTACTACGAGTGGAACAAAGAATAAAAAAAAAGAGGGGTTTTTACGGGAGATTGACGTTTGGACGCTGTGTAATGTGTGGGGGGAGGGGAGCTGTTTGGCTCGCGATCTTTCATATCCCAACTTCTGAGTCCTCCCTACGTTTTTCTGACATAGTGATCGAGTGAAGACTCGAATTGACGCAAGACAAGACACACTCAATTCGTCTCACTTAGAAATGACGTACTGACAAAATGGTCTTTCGACTGCCCCCCCCCCCTCTCAGCACCGTAAATTGTTTTGTTTTTATTTTGTTCGAGTTCAGCATTAAAATATTTATAACAAGTCCCAATAAACTTATTTTTCTCCCTATAACGAATTTATAGCCGCACTCCTCTGTTTTTAGCTCCCGTTCACCCATTACAACCTGTCAGATTAAGTTTTATTTCACGATTCCGTCTGGTAGCATTGTTACACTGGCCTGGTGTATTTCAAATTTAATCAGAAAGGGAGCAAAAGGGCCCGTGAGTCCCAAAAATTGGGAGTAAAAAACGGCGTAAAAGGTAGCCCCGCTGACTGGCTCACGCTAGCTTTTATTTTTCTGAAAGACACGTGCTCGGCTTTGGTCTTTTTTTTTTTTTTAATGAATAATGAAGATGGTTAAGGGATGAAGAAGGGTGAACATTATAGGAGAAAAGCTATAAAGGGGGGGTTTTTTAGAAGGCATTTTAGGACCCCCAAAGAGAGAGAATGATCTTGAGGGGGGGATGGGGGAAATTGAAGAAGCGGAGGAGGAAGAGGAAGGCCAGATAGGCTCTGGGTATTGATCCCAGAGCCCTTCTTATGCACTGGTCACTCTCCTACGCGAGAGAGAGACAGAAAAGTCCCTCCCTTAGCCATTTTCATCTCTTTCTTTCGCTCTCTCAGCAACGCTCACCCCTTTAAGCCGCCCCCCTGTTCAGTATGCAAGGTGAGTTTCGGAGGGTGGTCGAAGAGGCGGCAAAGGCGGGCTTTTGCCTCTCTCACTCTCTTGCTCCTCTCCTCGGACCGGGCAACTCTCAGCTTCACTCCTCTTCTTCTTCATCATCATCATCATCATCACCCCCCTCTCACCACACATTTTCTCATCTCATCTGCACAACTTCCCTTTCCCCCATTTCCACATTCAAGTAAAATTTCCCTTTTGGTCGTTAGTATACGCATGAACTTCACCCGTCCGCCCTACCCTTTTCCCCCTACGCAAAGTCCACACTCGCAACTTGCCACGTCTTAATTATAACAATAACGCTAAAAAGAAATTCCCGGCTATTTTTTGACATTTTTTGTAAGCGTTTTAAAAATCTTAATTGCTTTCTCGTTTAAAACCACCATTTTCCACTAAAAAGAAAAAAAACAGTAGGGGGAATGGGTTAAAAGGATAAAAATGTTGTTTTTTTATGTTCTTATATCCCCTGCTTCCTTTTTCGTGAAAATAAGCTGCGTCTATATCATTGGTAAATGGTTGGTGACGCGGACAAGATTTACTGACGAATGTCGTTTCTTTTGTCCCTGTCCTGGAATGGCGTATTCGATAGTTTGGCCGGAAGGGGCGAGGTAGAGGATGAGAGGAAGTATAGGTGTAAATGACAAGATGAACGTCTGAACGTTTCCCGTGTCACAATGGCGAGAAAGAGGGGGTGCGTGATTCGAACTGTTGATAATAATGCTAGAGAAAGAGGGGAAAAAACAACAATTTGTGGTTTCTCCGTTCATCCTATATGGGACTGGAATTATGTCCAAGGATTTGAGAAGAGCAGGAATGGACAGGTTGGTGGCGGTGGCAGATAACCATTCCTGTTAAAAAATCGAACAGCCTCTTTAAATCTATGAAAATTTATACTTGTGGTGCAAAATATCCAGTTCCATATAAACAAATATGGCTCAATTTCCTGTCGCTTATATTCGTGAAATAGACAGCAACTTTATAGAACAGACTTGCCATTTTTGTGTGCCAAAAGAAACTTCCAGTTTGGAGTTTGGTTGATTCCCTTTTTTCGAACAAGTGATTCTTGTAAGGTTCAATAATAAGCCACCTAATCCCATTCGATTCTGTTCGAGGTGGTAAGGCCTAATTTTACAAAGTTTCCGACAGAAATGTGCGAAATTAAGTAATGTTTTGAAAGTATTTCACACATAGGAACATCGTTAAAATTTCTGCGCCACTTTTTTAACGCCTTGGCTAAAGGAATAATTTAACATTATTCCGGTTTTCTGAAAATGACGAGGGTTAGACAGTTTTCACCATGCATCGTCCATTTTCTTCCCCCCTTTTTTTTCTTTGTTCACGCTCTTTTCTTTTTAACAATTTTCTTCGCATCCTTCACCGACAGCAAAGACAACTGCTCAGAGTCTGAAGAGCAAAGTCTAAACAGAGGGGGTCAATTTTAATGAGAATGGTATCAACCTGACGGCAAAAAACGAACGCGGGAGTGTGGGTGGGGGATTTTCAAAAAGGGGAGCGGCTATTTCCTTTCGTGAAATTTGCTTACCTGAAACTATCGAGGTTTATTGATCTTAGCGAAAACGACGCCGATGCTGTGTTAGTGATGAAGAGGAGTGAAGGGGAGGGGGGGTTTGAGGAGATGAGGTTTTCACCATAGTGAAGTCGTGGGTTGGGGGGGTACCTCACACCCGTTTACTTTTGGCCCGAAAAGGAGGAATCGCTAACACGGCGGTCATCTCTCCACCCTTTTTTGAGTTTAGGGGGTGTGAGTGGTGCGAAGGAGGGCGGCAGTGGTGAAGGAGAAGATGACGGGCGAGGAAAGGGGGATGGATGAAAAGGGAATGGACCAACGGTGTAAAACGATTGAAAATGGGGGCGATGGTAAAAGGGGGGATCTTGTAAAATAGCGAATTGTGAAAGAGACGCGGGGAGCGTGGGCTGATAGTCTTGTTTATGCAAATTAATTTTACATTGTTAAACCTTAGTCCGAGGATGGTAGGAGGAGATTGGATAAAAGGAGGGGGGGGGACTTGGTCATCTTTATAATAAAATTGACGTCTCGGACTTCGATTCTAACAAATTGATGCAAAAAAAAGAGAGAGAAAGTCATGCCCTAACAAGCTATGGAAGGGGCATTGAGTAAAATGCAAGAGTGAACATTTCCGGCCTTTCCTCTTCCCTTTCCGTGTGCCGTCCGCAGGAAAAGGTATCCTGATGAAGGGACTGAAGTGTGAAGGGATGTCCGTTCCCCTACGCTTCTGTCTTCACTCCGTCGGACGAATGATTTTCTGTTCAAATAAGAATTCCCGCTTCATTCCCCTTCCTAACGGTGGACCATTTCTCTCCGCTTGGACTTTCAACAATATGTGCATTTCATTTTCGGGGAGACGAAAAGTAAATCTTCCTTAATTTGCATCCCCCCCCCACTTCAATGTCCATCTTTAACGAAATAAATTGACCGTTTTGCAACGATTTATGTGTTGTATTAGATAGGAAACTCTTTTCAAGCGGCTCTACGAAGGCTTCAGCCCCTGCCTAAGTAGGGCCTTTTGAAAAATGCTTCTTACATTTTAAAATAAAACACTTTAGGTATACATTGTAAAGTGAAATGAAGGAAGTGGATCTCAGGGAAATGCAATTAAATTTAAATGTAAGAAAAAAAAACCGTAATAACAATATTCAAATAAGGGAACGGCGTTAATTAATAGAGAAATGGAAAGGGGGGAAAGGGTCCGGAGGTCTATCTCGAATTTTCCCTGCGGGGGGGCCGGGGCAATTGCAATCGATTGAAGGGGAGAATCTTGGAAAAGGGGGCGAAGTTGAAGGGATACCAAAGGCGCTGAAGGAGGGAGGAGAAGCCCGAAAGCCTTGGTAACGTTTCCCAAGTCCCGGAGAGCTCGGACATAATTCGTATGTAAATTGCGTTCGGGGAGAGTCCAGAACAAGGGGGGGGAGGGAGGTGAGCGAAACGTGAAGGGTATATGGTATAGGGGGGAGGGGGAGGAGTGAAGCTTGGTAAGAAGGGAAAAGCGGTGGACGAGAGAAGAGAAAGACCAGAGCGAGAGGGAAAGGAGTCAGAAAAGGAGAAAGAGTGAGAGAGAAGCTGCTGCCTCCCTGAGTCCAGTATTGATTCTACCCCTCGTCCGTTTCCTTACTGGACACAACCCTGGACATTTGAATATCGCCGTCGAGAGGAAGGAGTGAGCGGAGGAGTGAAAAGGGAGCTTTCCCACCTACCCCTCCTCCACAGCTCCTGACCGCTCAGTTTCCTTCCATGGAAAGCACCCCTTCGGCCCGGTTACCCGCTCTTCCCCTTTTAACGCTTTGCCGGCCTTCCTTCTCAACTCTTGCTCTCTGCCTTCAAAAACCCTGGGAAAACCCCTTCGCGAAAATAACTTTTACTTCAATTGAGGAGGGTTTTAAACTGTTTAAAGAGTTTAAGGGTTAGGGTGCGAAATACTTGTTTCCTCTCGAATCGGATTTTTCCCCCGAGTCTATCTCCTTAACCCTCTTTAATGACTCCAAGATGATCCCTAACTCTCTACTTCACAAAACCTTAAAATATAATTTATTTCACAGCCAACCCTCACCCCATAGTCCATCCCTTTAGGAAGCACGTTTCTCTTATAAAAATACCTTCGCGATTCTGCGGCCATCTCCAACCCCCCCCCCACCCCATTACATAGCCCTTTATACTCATAGCCAACGAAGCAAGCAGGCCTCCCATTAAATTAGTGGGAGGAGAATGAGAAAGGGTGAGAAAGTTTGGATCGATTTCGCGAATTTCTTGGGAGCCCTAACTTTCCATTCTGGACATCCATGGAAATCTCACTCTTTTCCCTCGCTTGAAAACTGCTCACATCGCTTGACATTGGGGGATAACATTGGGGATAAAACAGCGATGCATGATTAGCAAATAACTTGCCGAAAAATAGAACCGCAGTTTATTGCGCTTGTTACATAACCCAGAAGGTGTTGGAAAATGTGTACTTCTTAAATGGTGGGAATATAAAAAAATGCAGTGAAAACTATAGAAAATTCATTAAACCGGAGGAAACGTTGTTGTCAGGGTAAAAGGGCGAGAAAAGATTGGAAGTATTTCGACCCTCCCTATTTCCGAGTCTTTCAATAGGGTTGGCCCTATTTAGAGGCTTAAATCTAAATCATTCTTTCCATTCTCTTATACACTTCAAAATTCTCTTGGAGGTGGAAATGATTCGATTAGATCGACAAAATCTTTACCCTAACGCCCTACCACCCAAACGAATATCACGTAAAACATTTGAATCCCTTTTATAGAGGATGACCACTGTGAAAACCTCAAAGCCGAGTGCAAACCAAACCCTCTACAATTCAGTCAAGTTTACAAGTTTAACCCCATCCGGACCGCATCCCAATAGTTTGAATAAGACATTTTTAATAGCAAAATCGCCAACACCCTCGTCGTAGCTCGATATTGTCAGCTCTTCCCCTCCCACCGTATATCTGCTTGTGATTCTGGTGGAATTGGTGGGGGCGGGGGTAATCTGTTCCTGTGACGGGAAGTCAGTTTAATGTATGAAGAGTGGCGATCGATGAGGGAGGGAGGTCTTCCAAGATATAATGAGAGATGGGAAGTTGTAACCAGAAAACTTAAACATCCAAAGTGTCCACAGAGTTATACTGGACACTTTGAAATTCCCGTCCTAGCCATTAAAGTATAATTATTTAATTCCTAGAGGGTTTTTTATGGCTTTCGAATCAATTTTACGACCATCGTCAATTTATGAAACTGTAAATCGGAAGAAGAAACTCCGTACTCACTTTTTACTCACTTCCTCTCATTCTCCCTCCCACGGACTCTTTTTTTCGAACGAACCTTGTATTTTTCTCATCCTTTTAACAATTTGAAGACAAAAGCCATCAGGATGGTTCGACCAGTACCCCCCCCCTCTTTTCCAGCCTTTAACCATCGATTGCCTTAACTGCTTTATGACCAGCTGCCAACAGATATTTTGAGCTAGTTTATAAATGGTGGGTGTAATTGGTTTTCAAAGAATTGAAAGATAAAAAAAAGTCTTCCCAGCAGACGGTCGTGATTTGGTATCGATTGCGATTAATAAGGGGGGGGGGGAGGTAAAAGTTTAATCATCAGGGTGACATTTTTGCGTGAGCTGCAGATAGGACTACCAAGTCCAATTTATCGAAGCTCAATTTGAGAAAAAGTGCTAATCCCTTGCTAAAATTGTAGAAAAATGCCAATTTGTGGCAAAAATTAGGAAATATCGCCACATCTAGGAATAAAAATGATAACTTTCAGTACAAATTAAGACAAGTGCTAATTCCCTGCTATAAAATGGAAAGAAAGCGCTAATCCATAGCTAGAATTGCTTAAAGTGACAAAAAAAAAATTGGTAACGCCGGGCTAAAATGTAAAAACTCCGGCTAATTTGCGGATGATTTTGGAAGATCGCTAAATAGAGCGCATAAAAAAAAGAAACGCTAATTTTCAGCTCAAATTGAGAAAAAAAAGCGCAAAATTCGCTGCTGTAGAAAAAGGAAAACATTTAGTTAAGCAGCTAAAATTGAGAAAAAACACTAGGAAAATCACTAATTCGCGGGTAAAGTCTAGGTAGTACAAACTCGTAATTCATGCCTAAAATATACAACAATTTCAATTTGCGTCTAATATTCGTCAATTCGAGGATTCTGAAGGTCATTATTGGCGTGGCAACAATTGCGAAAAAGCGCCAATTCAAAGCTATAGGGGAAACAACCAGCTAATTCTCAGCTAAAACGGAGGTAAAGCACTAATACATTGCTTAAAGTGAAAGGAAACTGTTACCTAATGCAGGGCTGGAGTGGAAAAAAAAAAAAAAAAAAAAAAACACTTCTTTTGCAAAGCCAATAATTAGCGCGGCTAAAAGTAAGAGAAACGCTAATTTTCTTCCGGTCAAATTGAGATAAAGTGCTAATAATTCGCTGCTATAAATTGAGGAAAACGCCAATTTGTTGCAAAAATTGAAAAATATCTACTTTGCTGCAAAATTAAGAAAAAGCGCTAATTCGCGGCTAAAATGGAGACAAATTTTAATTTGTGTTCAAAATTCAAAATTTTGCCACGCCAGTTCGTGGCTTCTGAAGGCTATTTATTTGTCACAAAATTTGAGAAAAAACCCAAATTCATGGCTATCGGTAAAAAAAAAAAACCGCTAATTCACGGCTAAAACTGAGGAAAAACCCTAATCCATAGCTAAGAGTAAAAAGGAATTGTTAATGCAGCCCTTAAAATGAAAATGAAAAAAAAAAAAAAAAAAAAAAAAAAACTGAAAATTTGCGGCTAATTTTGGAAAATCACTAATTAACGTGGCAATTTTGAATTTGAAGTCAAAATTGAATTTTGAGTCACCCAAGCTCAAAAAACAGTTAAAAGACTATTCATTTTCAACTGTTTTTAGAGCTTGTGTGACCCTCGCGTGGGCTCAATTTGCTCAAGTATGAAGGAAAGTTTGAGCGTGTGGACGGGGCTTCAATTGAATTACGCCAATGCTCTGCTTCAGAAGGCATAACTTCAGAAGCCTCCTCGTGCCTCAAAATTCAAAATAGAGCGCCAATTTATGGCTATACAGGGGTCGATGCTCAGCCGAAAACTGGTCATTAGTACAGCTGATTCGTGGCCCAAGTTTACTAAATTCACAGTTGTTCCACCATCTTTAATTTTTTCGTTGGGCTGCCTTTTTTTCCGAAATACTTGCTCCCGGCCGCTCTAGAATCAATTCTAGGTCAAAACTAACTGGGTCATTCGAAATGGCTCAAAAATGTCTTCAAAATGACTGTATTGTATATTGTGAATTTGGCCATTTCCTCAGGGTGCTAAAGCTGCAGGAAAGTGATGTTTTTTCATCCTTGGTTTTCAGCTGCGATTTTCTTTACTCCTTAAAGGAAAATCTTTTTTTGGGTTTATTGGAGGAACTTCCTCATTTTGTCAGCTTTCAAATGGAGTGCAATTGCTCTCCATTGAACATCCACCCGGCTCAATTGCCGGGCTGATGAGACCAGGACCGAGTAGCTCAGGTAGCTGGAGGTCTGAGGTCGAAACGGAGACTGGACCGCACCTTCGGTGTAATTTTTCGTGATTGTTTGGCGGGTCCTGCCCCAAACATCTTTGTCGTTCTTTATTGAACTCGGCCGTGCGGCGCCTAGCGACAACATCCCCCATAAAGTCCCCGTTTCGCCCTCGCGGTTCTGCATCGGTCCTGCGGTGAGCAGGGTCTCTCCCCTGACTCGGTTTTGCAGCGGCCGGGTGGAGCAGCAGGGACGGGGATCGAATAGTGTAGTCGCAACTCCGTTCCCGGCGAAGGGTGGCCCATCGGCTTCGTACTCGGCTCACTGGCCGGGCTGATGAGACCAGGACCGAGTAGCTCAGGTAGCTGAAGGTCTGAGGTCGAAACGGAGACTGGACCGCACCTTCGGTGCAATTTTTCAGAGTGCAATAGTCTCGGGATTTTACAAATTTTTGTGAAGCAGTAGCTGTTTGAAGAGTAAAAACCGATGGGCTTTGTGAAGAATGAGAGACCTTTTTTTTGGAGGAGAATTACGTTTTGAAGCGAGATTTGGTGAGGTGAGAGACAGGGACCTCTGACCGGCTGCCAACAGATATTTTGAGCTATTATAAATGGCGGGTGTAATTGGTTTTCGAAGGATTGAAAGATAAAAAAAAAAAAAAGTATTCGCAGCCAGACGGTCGTGGTTTGGAATCGATTGATTCGAAGTGATAAATTTTGCGATTCACACCGTGAGGGGGGGGGGTAAAAGTTTGGTCGTCAGGGTGACATTTTTGCGTGAGCTATAGAAGATGTTAATTCAAGAAGAGGCACGCAACGACGCAGGAACTTTGGACAGCCATTCCCTTGACTATTTTCTTTGCATCGCCTACACGTAATGAGTCACCCCTCCACCTCCCATCAAGCAAATATTTCAATTTGAGTAAAATATTCCCCGCTCCAAACATTTATCTAACACGCAAATTTCTAAAATCTTGGAAGCTGTTTGGCTATATTTGTACTTTCGTTTATCTGACAACTTAAGTGATGAATACAATTTAAACGCAGCTGGGTTGAAGACGCTTGAGGCTTTTCTGGTACTCGAGATCGAGAAGGGGAAAATGTAGAAATTGGTTGTATAAAAATAACAAGAAAAGAGCCTTCTAATATTTTCCCAGTGCCATCGAGACAAAAATCGAATAATGTAAGAGATGGGTGGGGGGGGGGGAGTTAGAAAATGCTGTGAAAAGAAAGGGGAGAGAAAATAGCTGGGAAAGAAGTGTATGTATATTATATGCTTATTTTAGGAGAAGTGAGGGATTCGGGAACGGGAAGCTGGACCACCCCTCTTCCCCCCGTCCCAGAATAGCCTTCCTCCCTATTCACCACGCTTTTTCGTGTGAAATGGACAAGCGAGCGAGAGGGCAAATATCACGAACATTGTGAAAAGGGATCGGCTGGCTGTGTTGGGTTAAGGGGACAGTCGAGGGGGGAGGGGGGAAATGGACAAAGCGTGGATGGGGGCGTCTTTTGGTCAAGAGTTTGCGCGCTTTTCTCGCCCTCTCTTCACTTTTCTCCGTATAGATCCGATACATAATGTAAAATCTAAGATTATCCTTCACTCTTGCCTACGCAAACGCCCCCACCCCCACCCATCACCAACATTACAACTCCCTGCTCCTACCGTTCTTATTGTGCCACGGTTGGTGGATCCGAGGTGCGGGGCATTCAGGAAAAAATTGAATCCTACGTGCTAACAAATTCATTTTTTTTTTTTTTTTCCTCGCCTTTTTTTCCAGAGCCCTTCCGACAAATGGAAAATAACGACAGTTAAAAGAGATCAACACTCGGGGCAAATGAAACGCGCTTTGCCTCGGCTAGTTAGACCCGAGCAAAAGACGTAAGTTTTTCCTGCACCTTTCCCCTTCACCGCCACTAAAAACCCTCATATTGCCATCTAACCTCTGACTTCCCTCATGAAAAGTTTTCACGAAGACTGAGATGGGTAAAGCATCAACCCCTAGAGGATTGGAGAGAGAGAGAAAAAAAATAGGGGTGAGTGTGAGCTGGAAAAAAAATTGTGTAAGTAGGGCGAGCGGGATCTAAAAAAAAAACACGGGAATCGGGGTATATCGCGTGACTTTATCTCTTCCATCCTCCCTCCCTGCCATACAACCCATTACTGTTTATACTTTAACTTTATTTTTATTTCATCTCAAAAATATCATCATTGCTTTAAACACAACACAGGTATTCCAGGGTGGGTGGGGGTATTTTAACGGATAAAACGAACGATTCCATGGGCAGGAGAGTGGTAATCCTTGTATGACTGAGACTCAGTTCAATTTCAGACTTCTTCAATTGTGAGAGATTTGAATAAAGCATAAGTTTTTAGATCCACCACCATTTTTGTTTTGTCTGATTGCTATCAATTTCAACTGCAACAGTTAAGGAACCTAAAATGTAACGGTTTAAAGACCTAAAAAGACAGATTTACCCAGGCTATAAGAGGAGAGCAAGGGGGTGATAACCACCCCCCTTCGCGGTTTGTTCAAGACAAATTGTATCGAATCACGCACATTCCCATCAAGTCGTGTTAACTATACCCCCCAACACACTCCTATCCACCAATCTCTTGACTATACTTCAGCGCACACATTTTTGATATTCCCCACTGGAAAGAATTTGTCGCCAGGCCCTCCCTTCCCCGATTTTAAACCCCTTTCGTTTGGAGGCAACGATCGGAGATGACAGAAAGCAACGGAATAAGATTTAGACGACGGGGGGGCGGGGGTCATGGAATGGGTGAGATATCGTGTGCTTGCACCTGTCACGTAAGGAGAGTTGTACAGAGCGACAGACACGGGAGGGGAGGGGGGCGTAACTCGGGTTTTCTGAGATCACGTGGATTTTGTTGCCTGCTAAGATTGGTAGTGGGTGGGGGTACGAGTGACTTATGAATATTATTCGATATTTCTACCTTTCTAAAGCCTGAGATGATGGGGAAATTTGTTCTTAAAAAAAAAAAAAAAAGAAAAAGAAACAAAACACGCACTCTTTTTTCCGGAAGAATGCTCAGATTCTTCCGGGTTTCAGCGCTAGCAAGTAGTGTTTTATCATAAAGTGCAAAAATTTGACGCAAATATCTCTCGTTAGTGGCGCCTGCACGAATAAGGTAAACTTCAAATCGTTTTGTAGGGTAATGTCCTGAAAAATATTGGTAGGGGGAGGGGGGTTATGAGGATGTAGGGCTTTCATTTTTCTTCAAAAAGCAGATGCACGCGATGCTATTAAAACTAGATTTTGCAAATTAATGCTTTTGCGTGCTTCAGGGTTTCTGTAACACTGAAAATAGTTTATAGGCGAGGCAAATCTAAGGGGTTTTTGGTTCTGAATCTGTGGAGGGAAACGGTTAAGATTACGATTTATTATAAATACCGGGGGGGGGGGATGTGTTACTAATGCCTGAGTTCTGCACTTGCTAGTTATCTGAACGCTACAGGTTCACTGTTTCCCACGGCTTTGAGGCTCCCCCCCTCACATAATGGATTTTCCTAGCATTAATCAGCCGCCTATTTTGACTCACACTAGGTCTTCCATTACGCCAATAATAAAAAAAAAAAAAAAAGCTCGTCGCATTTTTCATCCTTTTTAATCATATTTGGATCGAACTCTACTATTATTCCTCCTTCTCCCCCTCTTCCTCACACCCATAATATTTTTCTTGGTATCTCCAGCAACGTGACCCCTCCCCCCATCACCTCGCATACTACCACCACCTTACTACCTCAGCATTAAAACACTCCCCTCCACCTATTTTTTTTTTCTTGGAGAAAGAAAATGACCCAATTTAATAAATGATGGAGCGAGCCATTAAAAAGTATGCAAGGAAATTAACTTCAACTAGGTTTTAACCCTCTCTCACAGTGCTGTGTAAGACCCATCACCTTCACGTCATCAGCCCTCCCACATTGAACCCCCCCCCCCCACAGCGACTCACACCATTCCCAAGAAATGAGAAACTTCTCGCGTGAATTTCCACTACAAGTCTCTTAGACACCGCTCTGATACGACGAGAATTTAAAAAAAAAAAATTAAAAAAAATAAATAAAAATGTATTCTCAACGCAGACCTCCAACGCCGTACTGGTGATTTATTAATTAATTTCTTTATTATTAATAGCAAAATGGTAGAACAACAAGCATTATTGTCTTATTGAAGGTAGGCAATTTTCCGCAATACCTTCTTTAAAGATGTAAGCCTGCAAGCCCTACAAGATTTAAGGGATAGTCATACTATAGTGAATACATCCTGCGCTGGCCCTCCACCCTGTTTAGACCAGGAGCTTGGTCGTTCCACGACAGTCTATTTTAATTAATTTTTTTTAATTCGACAGTTTGACTGCGGTGGCAGATGACAAGACATTGAGTATTCAGTGCCCAATTTGTACTGATCAAGGATACGTAAGCATTTCCAGACTCCTCTCCACACTTTAAATTTCTGGGTTTTGACAGTGAGTGTATGCGCAGAGTGTTGTTACATTAGACTGCGGTCATTTGGTGCCTTCTCAGGAAATTGAAAGGCCTTCAAGTCCTCGGCCACAGCCCCAAGGCAAGGCAATGACCCGGTAACTAAGAAATAATTAATCTTTTTTTTCAAATGTTTGAAACATGAACTTTCGAATATTTTATGTGCGAGATCGCCCCGTGGACGCCTTGCTCGGGCACCCGTGACGTCGTCCTCGTTCACGTCCGTCTTTCGACCGCCCCCACCCGAAGTCATCGTACACAGGGTTGAATTGGCGTCACGGGGCAGTACAGCTGGACCGATGTCAACGAGTGGACAGCATCAACGGCAACAACGAAGTCGAAGTCTAGTACGACGGGGCACGACATCAGCGTACACCAAATTGACCAATAGGAAAAAGCTTGGGGCAGAAACCCGCTCATTAGAGGGTGGCAATAAGGATCCAAGTCCTGTCGATCCAAGGTGAGAATCACGTAGTGTAATGATTAATTAGTCCCAGGATGGTCAGAGGGTAATAATTTGAACGAAATAAAAAAAACGCTTTAAAAAGCAAGGGCCCTAAAACAATGAGGCGAATGCTCTACAAACTAGTCCTGCTTCACATGCTTTGATGTTTTGCGGGTTGTTGCCGATACAAGAAACCGACTAATGATAGCTTGAGGCTGTAGATGAGGGGAGAATGAATATTTTATAAACTGGAAGGAGTTTCTCTTTCAAATTTCACTTTTCGCTACTAATCAAAGGACATTTTATTACCATGTACTCTCTCCTCACTTTCCAGCTCCCTTGGGTAACCGTGAAAATCCTCTGATGAGAACCTTTTGCCTAAAAAGGCAAAAGAGAAAAGGAGGATGGAGCCCCTTTATCGCGTGAAAAAATTGGTACGCCTACAAAACAGTTTTCTTTTAATTTTTTTTCTCTTTTTTTCAGAGAAAATGGACGAATCTTGGGCTCGAAAGTGCTTCCAATTATGGCTTTTCTTCTTCAAAAAAGAGGTGAGCAGTACTACTTTCAACTACCTCACATGAATTGACTGTTTTATTTTACCCAGCCGAAGAACCAACCGATGACAAATTTGACCCGTCCGACTGCATCGAGGAAAATCCGCAGGAAACACCGCCTCCCCATCAACCGACGTCAACAACCCCTGCGTCCAGTCATCGAAAAGCGGCCAACAAGCAAAGACTGGCGATTCAATGTGTACAATTACTGCCCGACTCTGAGCCACCCCTGCCGAACAAGCCGTGCTTGTCCCGTCGACAATGCCACGCATAAAAAAAAAAAGAAAATTATACACACAAAAAATGTGCGTAAAAACCTGTTTTTTTTTTTCTCCAGCCCTCCTCATTCAAAAAAGAACCGGAAGTGACAAGTGCAAAGCAAGTGTGTGTGTGTGCTTGTATTATTTGGTTGGATGGGTGGGGTTTTCAGGCGACTTCTTAAATTGACTGTGTGAGGGTTGCAAGGGTGGATTGTTAGTGGGTGTAGATGGTGAGGAATGGGTAGCGGAGAAGGAAGAATTCCTAAACACAGTTGCCACCCCTTGTTTTCAGAGGGTGCCCAAGAGCTTAATGCTTCCTCGGGTGCTTTATTTTTTAAACGGTTAAATCAAACCCCCTTAGACTCCAAGAAATCAAATGAAGACTTTTCAGAGTTTTTTTCTCTGATAGTGTGTGTGACTGGGGCCGGGGGGAGCAGAATGTTTCAGAGTGCCTCTACACCAATTTCACTTCTTAGCCTTTTTGTGTCCAAAGGTCGTAAAATCCCATATTTTACTACTCCCTTCCTTCAAATTTATAATAATCGTGACAAAAGGGCGCACACGGACCTTTTTTCACTCCTGGAAACCATTTTCAACCCTCTGTACATATTGTAAATACTTCTCTCTCCAATATTTCGGCTCCACTTGCGGCACTTTCGAAAGAGAAAGGCAGCTTTAGAAGTTTTGCCGGTGTCGTAAATAAGTCCAATGACACTATGAATCTGTACCTATTTGTGAACTTTCAATACTTTTTTGCTCGAACAAATTTAGTTTCACTTCAATACTCTTCGAAGTTCAATATAAGCCTTATCGCTTTACCTACAGACAAGTTTTGTTCTCTGTTATTTTGTTTCAATGTAGATAAGGAAGAAAGTAGGAAACTGTAGACCTCAAATGATTGGCTTTTAGTTTCTCTGTCATTCCTTCTGCGGTCAATATCTTCAAGTCGGGAGTTTAATTATTGAGAATTACTGAAAATTGTTCACACGGAGAAACAACACAAAAATGAATGATTTCGGAATGAGACTACTTTTTTAATGCTGAGCTCACGTCAGAACAGTACATTCAATTACTTACGTACTTTAAAAGGAAGCCAACACTCTAGCTGGAAACATTTTTACAAAAATTGGCCGTGGGGGCGGCAAGGGTTATATATCCTAGACCTCGTTAAAAAGACGCCACGCTATTAAGAAGGATGAAAAACCTTGAAAGATGCTGGGGTTACGGGGGTTTTTGAGAATGGGTCACGAAGGGAAGAGCTCGAAGGGTCGGAAGAGCGGTTATGGGCCAGTGGAGGAGGAGTGAAAAGACGTTCATACTATCTCTCTCAAACCCAACACATTATCTATCTCACTCTTCTTCGTCTTCTTCTATAAAGCTTTCTAACCTCCTCTTCTTCATCAGAACCCCCAAAGGGCCCTTTTCTCCTTCTCGAAGACAACTCATCTAGAGTTGCCCTAGGTCGCGTAGGTGTGCACAGAAAAAGGACGTTCGACGAAAGCTGAAAACAATCTTTTTTAAATGTATTTTGTGGTGGTCCGGAGGATAATGTGAGTGACGGGTTTATTATTGGTGGAATTCGTCGAGCGATATAAGGGCTCCAGCGAGAAAGAGACGGGAAAAATGACGTTCTGTGCGCTCATTTTCTTCCTTCTCTTTCTCTTATACCAACAAGCACAATGTCCTACCCTTTGTTGAAGAAACTACGGACCCGCAACGCACGACTATTTTGCTTGGGTTTAACTGACAATTCTTAAGACCAATTCATGGAGCAGTTAGCTGATTTGGGCCGAAACACACAGATGTGCTTCGAAGCTACAGTGTTGTAAGCCGCGAAAGGACAACACGATTGATGCGAAATACACTGAAGGTTACTCAGTGATAGCGCAGCTCCGTCCAGCGTTCAAGCGCTGATCCAGCTAACCGTACGGGACGATTAGCCTACTCGTCACCAGACATTGAGCACGAAGCCCCCCGACCACCACCACACTGTCACACTCACACCAGTGGCGTTCCGATGAGGAGGGCTTTGGGGGTCCTTCTGCCGGCATAGTTAAGAAATAAATAAAATAAACTGAATAAGTAAAAAAAGTAAAAGTATATATATGATTCGTGGAGACCACTGAATTCGTGTTCTAGAGGTTCTGAAACGTGAAAAAAACATGACATGACCCATGTTTGCCACCATCACGACGAGACCAATAGTGCATTTTCAGAATGAAATGCACTAAAACAAACAGACGAAACAGCAAAAACCTGATTTGTATGACCCTAAAAGTTCCTAATTTAGCAATTTAGCCCTCTGGTATTTATACCAATGTCGAGGCATGGATTCAGGATTTGTTCAAGAGAGAGGGGCTTGAGGAATTCTACTAAAGATGACTTGACAGCCATTCGCTACCTGAAAATAGCTAATTTAGCTATTCCTATCATAAAGAAACCTAGACTGACTATACTCGCGTCCCAAAATTGAAAACCTGTCTATTTGTGCCATAAAAATAGCCAAACTGACTTCACGCGTCCTGAAGATGGCTAAACGAACGATTCGTGCGTGCGGCCCTGAAAATTCCAGAAAGATCATGATTCCCACCATGGAACGTGGCTAAATCGACCATTCGCGTGCTAAAAATAACCAAATAACTGACAATTCGCGCCTTGGCTTGACGGATTATTTGCGCCCTAAGAACGGTTAAACTGACTATGCGCGCCCGGGAAAAGCCCAAACTGATGATGCCTGTCCTGTGAATAGTAAAATCGGTAAATTGATTATTTGTACGCTAAAAATAGCGAAACTGGTGATTCCCGCACTCGAACGATCTGATTTTAAAAAGTCCTAAAATGGATCAAATGACAATTTGTGCGCTGAAAAGACCTGAACAGATGATTCCTGCCCTAGAAAATGGCCAAATAAAACCACCCGCGCGCGGTGCCACCATTGGCCACCAAATTGACGGTTCTCGCGCCTTGACTTGACGTGCTATTCACGCCCTAAAATTGACAAAAATGAATTTATGTTAGGCCTATTTATAAATAGTTAAACTGACGATTCGCGCCTTGAAAAGCCTAAATAGATTATTCCTGTCCTGAGAATGACAAAAACGACCATTCGCACGTCAGAAATAGTCAATCTCAGCCTTCACGCCTTGAAAAAATCTAAATTTACCATTCGTGCGCTAAAAAAAATCAAAACTGGCTGTTCACGCCCTAAAAATGGCATACTCGTACTCATACGCTGATCCAGTAGATTTGCTCAAGGGAGGGGCTTGGGAAATTGTGTGCTTCGCTCGAATGACTATAAATGGATTGACAGTAATTCACTACATAAAACCTGCTAAACTGACTATAATCGCGCCCAAAACTGGCATATTTCAATAGACATTGAAAATGAGTATTTGCGCCCTAAAAATTGGCATTTACCACTCTATAAAATAGCCAAAATGACTTCACGTGTCCTAAAAATAGCTCAACTGACGATTCGCATCTTGAAAATGCCTAAGCAGGCGATTAATGTCCTTAAATTGGTCAAACTGACCATTAGTGCTAAGAAAACTGGAAATTTCTCGCTCAAGAAACAGCGTAACTAATCATTTCTACTGGTAAAACTGATGATTCGAGCACTAAAAATATCACACTGGCTATTCACGCTCTAAAATTAGTAAAACTAACTCCACAGCGGCCGATTAATGGTTGAACTGACGATTCGCGCTTTGAAAGGCTCTAAACGGATGATTCATGTCCTGAAAATGGCAAAATCGATCATTATCGCGCGTCAACAATGGCCAAACTGAACCGTCGTGTCCCGAAAATGTCCAAACTGACGATTCATTCCTTAAAAATAGCAAAACTGGCTATTTAAGCACTAAAAATGGCATACTCGTTCCAGACATTCACGGTCCAAACTGATCATTTGCGTTCTACAGGGGCTACAGGACGATTCGTGTTTACAAAGTGGCTATTGGCACCTAAAAAAAAACCGCGATCCTCCGCGCCTTGAAAACGACGAAACTGCAACAATTAATTTCTGCCTTAAAAATACCCGAACTGATCGTTTGCGTCTTGTATAGATGGCTTAAATGATGATTCGTGCTATGCTGCGCCGAAAAAATTACCAAACTGGCTATTCGCGCCCTTAAAAGATGAATTGACTATTATAGCGCCCTAAAATTGATGAAGTGATCATTCGTCCCCCCCCCCCGCCGAATAGCAACGTGTCCACCGACTTCTCTCCCCCCCCTCACCGGATTGATTGACATCCCTCCCATCCACTGACGGTTACAGCAATACTCGCTCATGCTAGCTCGCTCGCGATATAAAGTGGCTTGACTGGGCTATTCGCGAGGCATTTTAATGGCGTCCGAATGTGTCGAATTTTTTGCTGATCCACAGTGAGCACCCCGGGCATGGCTGGGCGGTACACGCGTACGCCAATGACAATGCGCGGGTCTCGAAATCGAGACCGAGACCGAGATCGAGGCTGCATTTTCCGGACCGAGACCGAGATCGAGATTGCATTTTCCGGACCGAGACCGAGACTAAGTCTCATTTTCTCGAGACTTAGTCTCGGTCTCGGTGTGATCCAAAAAGCACGATGCATATATTGCCGGTATAGATATTTTTACACAACAATTGAACCCAATCTAATTCTCCCCTCTCCGGAAACCGGTTTGGGTCTTTAGACCGTCCCGAATTCGGTTCGTTTTGTGCAGAAATAGCGTGGCTCTAATTTCTCAAGTTTGGAATACTGTGACCTACACACATATCCTCAAGCATCAAAGGGCGAATCGGAGACCTTTTAAAGGGGGGGGGGGATCGAAAAACCTTTCATAGAATAACCCCCTCCCCACACGAGTTTTCAGTGATTTGACAGGACCTATACTAGCCTACTAGGGTTAATCCCATTTTCACGCCCATTCTTGGATCGGATGTAAACTTATACCCCTCTAAAGTGTAGCATTTTGACCTCACATAACCCACAAAATGTGTACATATAGAGCCAAGGGCGGATTTGGGACCTCTCTCAGGGGGAGGTAATCGAATCCCCTCCCCCTCCCCATATACACCCCCACCACCTTCCAACCCTACACCTCTCCTATGTTTAAAGGGATTTGACCAGCTCCAGGGGGAGGGTTTTTTTGCTGAATTCACTTGCAGGGGGGGGGGGGTTATAAATTAAATGCTCCATAGCCGACCACCAGCTGCCGGAGTTGGTGGGGTAACAGGGGATCTCAAAATCACTCTAAACATGCAGGTGGGTAGGTGGCGGGGGTGAACCGTGGGAGGAAGAAGGGTTTTGATCCACCACCCCCCTTCACCTTCTGTCATCAGACCGAGACTTTCGAGACGAGACCGAGACTTTCGAGACGAGACCGAGACTTTCGAGACGAGACCGAGACTTTCGAGACGAGACCGAGACTTTCGAGACGAGACCGAGACCGACTTTTTAAGTACGAGACCGAGACCAAGACCGGGATCGTCTTGCTGATGACCGAGACCGAGATGCGTAAGTCTCGGTCTGGTCTCGGTCTCGTGCATCACTAGCGGGTCCCCCCCACCTGTGCCTCAGGGACTCATGAATCCTTTGAATATTTGCGTATCTTGAAAGAAAATGCCTCTTCTTATTTAGGAATTCATCAATTATTATTAAATCAACTATAGGTAGGTTTATAATTTTGTAATTTGAAAGCCCCTCAAAAGAAAAAGTCCTGGGCACGCCACTGACCCACACACAGGTCGGAAGCTCAAACTCTGCGAGGCACGATCTCACCAAAACCTTCGGACCATCCAAATGATCACCACGGGAGGTTCATCCAGCGAAATTCAATTATTTGATCAATCATTACTTTCCAAAAGATTACAATGTCAGCGCCCCTGCTGTGAAAATCCCCAGGCCATCGCTAGTACCTCCAGCTCCACACATACCTTTATTCATGTTTTTGTCTAAACTTGGTCTAGGAAAAATGCGACGCCACCATGGTGTGAAGCAAAGAAACAGCAACTACATTTCTATTTCATAATAAGTTAAATGTTTAAAGTAGGTAAGCTTTAACCTAAAACAACATATCCCCTCTCACTATCTCCTTAATAATTAATTATTCGCTTACAGGTGAACGATATTTTCGGCATTTTTCTTTCATTATTTTTTTACAGGCAGATACTGTTGCCACGGTGTAGAATGGCGAAAGAACAGGCGGACTTTCGATTTTTCGCATGGAGTTACGCCGAAATTCGTACGATTTCCCTTATGAATTTATTTGAAAGAAAGAAAACTAAAGGAAATTTAATATCCATTTTACGCCCTTAAGTCAAATTCAATTAGCACCGTTCGAACGGCTACGTAATTTGAAACTTTTTTCGCGTCGCTCAGGAGAGAGAGAGAAAGAAAAAAACAAAAACAAGCAATGAAAAACCAGTTCCCGAAAGCTCCTCCGCCGTGGTTTACCAACAAAAAAAACCGGCTTCAACGAAAAATTATTGCCTTTTATCCCTCTCATTTCTTTTTATTTTATTTTTTTTCGCGGTAATATCTTCCCACAGAGGCAAGTAAACAATCGTTCCATTCAGTGCCGGAGTTTTTTTTTTTCTTTTATATATTTTTAAAACTTATTTTCTTCGTTTCAAAATTTTTATGGCGTTATGTTTTATGCCTCCAGGATGGCTATCGCCTTTTAATTTTTGAGAGTTTTAAAGCTTAGGAAAGATTGAAGACAAGGTAATTGGGTATCGTACCAAAGAAACGTAAGGATCGTCGCATTGGGAAACAAATCATCTTGTAAGGGACTGAGGAAAAAACCCCTGCGAAGAAAATAATATTAAAAAACGAAAAAGTGACGTAAAATTGATAGCATTGTATCTTTTTTGACCATGGATACTGAAAGGAGTTTCTCATTAGATGTAATACATTCAAGAAGGTAAATCGTAACTCTACAAGCCAATAATCGAGGCTTTCGGCCTATTACACGCAGTGCCTAGGCAAAAACAATTTCAATAAGTAGTTTTTTCTCCTCTTCCTCCTTGTAAAAAAGGAAAGAATTAAGTGAAAATTGAACAATTATTCAACTTGAATGCTGTCCTTATCGCTTAACAAAAAAAGGATTTTTTTCCACTTTTAATTAACGAAAACTCGTCTCGATTCCGTTCCTCCTACCTCCCACTGATGCCAGTGACACCAGTGCTTCATAGAAAGGAATGTCCGAATGAGAATTTGAAAAAAGAGAAATTCCTCCTCTTAACACCCGAAAAACCTACAGAGTTGCAGGGTGCGGCGCGGGGGACGTGGGATGGAAAAAAGGGGCTAAAACTCCGAGGGGGTAATAAATAAATTTCCTGCCGAAAAAAAGTCGACGTTGCCAAACACCCCTCAATTTCCAAGAAGAGTTTCGAATAAAAGAAGAGAAAGAAAGAGTCAGAACTTTTTCGGCTGTTTCGGGGGTGGTGTGAAGGAACGTTCAAAGGTTGAAGCGAGAGAGGATGAGAGTGTGTAAGAAAAAGGAAAAGGAACAAAAGCAGTGCAACAGCGCCCATGGGACGATGTTTAGAAACAAGAGCGTTCTGAGGCGAGTTCCTTGCCTCCCGTACCCGCATGTTCAAATAAAAATTTGCATGATTGTGACGATGTAAAAAGTGTCAAGATTCTACTTGAAAAATTTAAGCTGACAATAATTTAACTACACGTCAGGGTGCAATAGCTCAACAATGTAGCTTTTAAAACTTTCTTAATTAAATTTAGTTTCATTTGAACGCTTTGGGGTGGTGTTAGAGGGCAACAAGGCGAAGTAGAAGGCGGTTGAATTTCCACGAACCCCATCCGCACTCGAACGTTTGGAGAACGTTCAAACGTTAGAAACAGAGGCGTAGCCAGCCCATGATCAAGGGGTGGGCAGCCAGCCAGGCACATGGATTCAGAGTTGGGGGGGGGGGCGCACGTCTTGAGAAAAAGTGCTCGTTCGCGGATGAAATCCACGAAAAGAACATTTTGCGGCTAGTAGTGAGCGAAAACACCCATTCGTGGCTGGAATTGAGAAATAGCGCTGATTCACGTTGAACTTGAGAAATAAATCTGCTTCATTGTTCGCGGTTGAAATTGAGAAAACACACCAATTTGAGGTTTCGTGATCCAAAGACCGGGCTGAAATTAAGAAAATGCGCTAACTCACGGTTTGCAGTGCTCTTTTCACGGCTAAAATTGAAAAAACAAATTGCGCGTTCAACGTAGAATTGAGGAAAATCGCTCATTAGCGGCTAAAATTGAGGAAAAATGCCAATTCACGGCTAAAATTGAGAAATGGAGCTCATTCACGCAGGTAAAATTGAGAGAAGGCACCAGTTCGTGCTTTCTCAAACCAACATCTCGGTGAACATTGCAAAAAAGTGATAATTGACTGTTTTTATACATTTGTATAGCAATTTTGCGGGTACAATCGAGAAAGAGTGCGACTTAGCGCACACAATTTTGAAAAAGTTCTTTTTTCCGGCTAAAATTAAGGCACATTGAGGAAAACACATATTTTAAGGTTCGCGATGCAACGTCCGGATCAAAATTAATGAAATTCGTTAACATGAGTATTATGTGGACCTTTTCACAGCTGAAATTTGAAGGGGGAATTGGTCAAGGCAAAATTGAGATTAAAGCACGAATTTGCGGCTAAAATTGAGGGAACATGAATTGCCAAAATTGTCACAGTTTTTTGTTCATTATAGTGTAAATTGTCGTGGCTAAAATTGAGAAATAGCGTTCATTCACAGGTTACATTGAGGAAAAATGTTCTTTTGAGCCTGAAATTGAAAGAACGCACCTATTCGCGGTTTTTAGGCGATGCCCAGTGCTGGCCGTAATTAAAATAGTAAATCAAAAATGCGTTATTTCACGGTTAAAATGAATAAAATAGGCTATAGTTTGAGGTAGAATTGAGAAAAAGCACTCAGTTTCACCTAAAATTAAAGAAAAACGTCAAGTCGACGCTACAAATAGTGCTCATTCACGAGTTAAATGGTGGGGGGGGGGGGATTCTGTGCAACTCCTCTTGAGGAAAAACTGGATCCACCACCCCTGTGGGCAGATTCACTGGCGAAAATAACAAATAACAGGATCTGGAGGTTATAATCGCGTCAATTCACGGTCATCAGAGACTAAATTTTCACTGAAACGGCCACTATCCGTCAAAAAATAAATATCTGCTGAAAACCTGTCGCTGCTGTAGATTTCTATTTCGGATTTTATGTCGAAAAATTGAAACTTCTCTCCCTCCCACCCCGGAAAGTGATACTTTTGGAGCTAAACTTTAAATTTTAAACCAGAGACGGTAAACAGAGCTGGCAGTTTCTCTCCCATTATAAGTCTATATGGCCCAGCAGGCTAAACAAGATTTGAGCTAACCCAAACACACGAAATTGCGCGTCGAACCTTGCGAAAATGGGATTTTAATACGAAAAATCAGCAAAATCGGTTTCCAAATTAAGCCGACCCTCGAAATCGGTTTGACAGCAACAAACATCCACAAATTTTTAATTTTTGGTGAAACCGATGTGCGAAAATGTGTTGTTTTTTTTGTGAGAAAAATCCGCAAAATTGGTTTTATGGAGCGAAATATAATAACTTTGTGTTTGTGTTAGCCAGATCAGGGAAGATATTTTTGGAATTTTGGGGGTGGGCAGCTGCCCCCACGAAATCTGCGTTTTTGATTCTAGGGGAGGGCAACTGCCCACCCCTGCCCCCTGCTGGATACGCCCATGGTTAGAAAATCTAACAATGCTAACTGAACTAACGTTGTTGAAGTTTGAAATTCTAACGTTAGTCATGGACCACTGAGTAACGTTAATTTCAACAGTTATTTGAACGTTTCATTATCGTTATGTTGTTTGATGTGTCAGGAGCGCAACTGTCATAACTGACATCGTCAGAGGGCAATGCAAAGTCATATGGAAAACAATAGTCTGGTCTTCACGTTGTTTTCCAGTTCGGTTAAAAGAAAATAAATAAAAAAATCACTGTTCAGAAAAAAAGTTTGTTCAGTTCATTTTATGGCTGATGATTGAAATGTTGATTCTATTGATAGCAGAAGTGAGCTTTTTCAACACTACGTTGAATTAACGTTCTCTAAGCGTTCTGTTTAACGTTACGAAAACGTTAAATGTTCTATGTAGATCTAACGTTCTTCTATTCTGTTCGATGAACGTTCCCTGGATGTTATGGGCAAACGGTTTATGTGGTTATGCCGGTGCGACATTTTTACGTTAAAATAACGTTCTTCAGTTACCATTCCTAACGTTCCATGGTTTTCGTCATAACGTTTGACAAACGTTCTTCGAACGGCCGATTGCGGATGGGGAAATAATTTACTGAAAGTGGTGAAGATATAAGACACGTTGCTCGACCCAATCCAAGTCCGAAACCCCTCAAAATGACATTTTTGTTGACTCAATCTCATCATTGAGAAGTGAGATTGGGGTTTCGGATGGTGCAAGGTGCAAAAGGGTGTACGGTGCGATCTGACCCATCATTCCAAGAGCCTGAGCGTTGAAAGAGATTTCAGTGAAATAAGCAGGCTCAAGGAATCTTTCGTCACTGACTCCATGGGGTCTGAAACAAGTAGCGGCAATGAGGAAGTTTCATGGGTCAGAACTTATTCATAAATTTATTTTTTAAGGTTTATTTATGCTAAAATAGTGCATAAATCGTGATCCGTTCGTAAAATAATCCAACTGTTAATAAATACTCGATTTTTGAAGTTTTAGGTCATTTCAAACACGCCAGCTAGCATGTTTGCGTCATAGGCACTTTCCGAAAAAAAGTCACCTGTAATGTAGCTGTCGAAGAGCGGTTTGTTGTGTTTCTTTGCCTTATTTTCTCCTAGAGCTCCTAGAGCTAGATAATAAAAATTTCGCTCCGGCAGCTGGCGGTCGGAAAGAGTGCATTTCATGTTGTATACAGATACCCTAAGCCGTCCCAGAAGTAGTAATGTTGAGACCATGATTTGTTTCGTTAATGTTTGACCCTCCCTCGTATTGTTTGCTGCCGGGTTTGTTTAAGCTGAACTTAATGGGAATCAAAGGCTACTTCAAAATGAAATCATCGTACCGAATATGTTGCTTCTGGAATCAACTAGTCATTTGTAGTGAATTTTTTACCAGTTCAAGCCCTATTACCCCCCCCCCCTTCATGTCGACGATTTGGCCCAAATGGAATATCGACGGGGGTCTTATGACTACTGATTTTTGTGCCAAAGCGCGTCCCGCTAAATTAATTTCTTCGAGAGTTATCGTGCTAACCAGACCACAGACTTACTTCCACCCCAGGGGCACCACCCCCTCTCCCTTGACTTTTTCAAAAAATTAAAATGAGAATCAAAGGCTAGTCTAATAAAAATTATTCGTACCGAATATGACGCATCTAGAATCAACTGGTGATTTTTTGACCATTTCAAGCCCCATTCCCCCCCCCCTCCACCTTGACCGATTTGGCCCAAATGCAAAACCGACCGGGGTCTTATGACTACTGATTTTTGTGCCAAAGCGCGATCCGCTAAATTAACTTCTACGAGAGTTATCGTGCTAACAAGAAAACCACTGAATTCGTGTTCTAGAGGTTCTGAAACATGAAAAAAACATGACATGACCCATGTTTGCCACCATCACGACGAGACCAATAGTGCATTTCAGAATGAAATGCACTAATAGTGAAGGATAAACAGATGAGCTATTTAGAGGCATGAAAAGGACAGAGAATACAACGACGATTACGTTGCGGAAATGTTCGTTTTGGCGGGATTTCAAATATGCCAACGGTGGGTTTAAAATTTTTATTTATTTATTTATTTACGTGGAAGGATTGATGTGCCTAATCGAAAACAAATATTTTTGGAAAATTTGAAACTTCCTCATTATCTGTGAACCGTTAGCATCTATTAACAATCTCATTCTCGGCATTGGAATTTATTCAAAGACGTTGAAAGTGGTGAAGGTGCTGCCCATCAAGAAAGGAAGCAATGTGGGCAGTCTGACTTCAGACCCATCAGCATAGTTCCATACATGTCTAAGTTTTTCGAGGGATTGATGGCTCACGATGTGAGCAATTTTTACGAGGCGAATGGGATATTCTCTAGAAGCCAGTTCGGTTTCAGATCGGGGATTGGCACGGTTGCTGCTGCTGCGGAGTCAAATTAGTGGCGGACTGTCTGAAGGATTCGGAGAAAAGGACAAGTTCGTAGCTGCTGTTACATATTAGCTATGTCGCGTACATCTCATTGCGTCTCCTACAGTATACTTGTCAGAAGGTGAAGTGAATCTTGTACCGCTCTGATACTGCGTGCAGGTTGGGGAGCTCATATCATGGTGAGCGCTTCCAGTATGTTGAGGAAGGGGGTGAGAGTTCTGACCTACGAGAGGTCTTGTTTGTGGAGGTCTACGAGATATCACTGTACTCGGCCCTGTGCTGCATAATTTATGCAGCACAGGGCCTTGGGTTTTTCATAATTTATGTCAATGAACTCCCACAGGCCAATGGTAGAGTCAAGGGAGAAGTTCGGAGGAGGCGGAAGTCGGAGTATGCGGGTGTGGTCAAAGGTTAGGCCTAAGTGGGGTACTGTCAGTGAACTCTTCAGGCAGTGGCGGATTTACGGGGTGGGTTCTTGGGGTTTGAATCCCCCTCCCCCCCCGCTATAAGAAGATGCAGTCCCAACATTGGAGATGGAGCCTCAACAATGAACACGTCGGACGATGACATAGGTTGGAGGAGTTTCATCAAGCTTAGGGTGCTCCGGGAGTAGCAGGACCGGTCCAGGGCAAGTCGGGGACCACAAAAAAAAACCCCAAAACTTGCAATGTCTCCGAAAATAGGACCCGAAATTTTCAATACGTAGATATTCATCTGGAAATCTCCAATTTCGTGAGTATTCGTCAGGCTTTTGGCGCACTTTGGTACCGCGGTTAGCCAAGCAGGATTCCGCCGCCAAAAGACAGGTCTCGAAACAGGCAATTTTGCTAGCATTAATACCCTAAACTGGCAATTTCACTGAAATTAAGACCAACAAAATGTCCATCTCGCGGATATTCAGCCGGCAAACTTTAAATTTCATAAAGAATTTGTCCGGCTTTGCGCTGATGAGGTCGGGTGGGCGTTTCGCCGCCACAAAAAAGATCCCAAAACTAGCAATTTTTCTTATATTAACCATAATAAATAGGACCTTAAACTTGCATTTTCGAAGGAATTAGGACACGCAAGTCGCATTGCCGCGGAACTTCCAAATTCCTCGGTATTCGTCAGCTTCCGAGCTCTGTTGGAGCCGGCTAACCTGTTGAATCCGCCGCCAAGAAAAATGTCCCAAAACTTGCAATTTTACCTGAACTAAAACCCTGAACTTCAAGACGCACAAATTTCAATTTGGCGCGAAGTTTTCAGCAGAAAACTTGTGATTCGGCTCAAAGGACCCGAAATTGCAAGCTCACAAATATTCATCGCTTTTGCAATTTACGTAATGTCACAATATTCAGAATTTTCAGCCACTGATGGAGCAACATGCTGCAATTTGTTGCAATGGGGGGGGGGGACGCCACACTGCCCCGTCGTCGTGGCGGCCTTGTAACCTGAGGTCTGAGCAATGAAAAAACAATTGGAATCTTCCAACTTAACGGATGTACAGCCCTGAAACTGTCACCCCGACCTCTCTGAGACCCGCAACTCACAATTTTGGTGACACTAAACCTACATTTTCACAAGAATTAAGACCCGAAACTTGCAATTTCGCGGATATTATTCAGCCAAGAAACTTTTAATTTCACTCGATTTAGGAAACTTGCTTAATTAAAGCCAGGAAACCGGTTGCTTAAAGTAACAGGAAGCCACTTCCAATTTCACGGTTTTTCGAAAAAAAAAAAAAAAAAGTTGAGACTTTGCACTGACTGAGGCACTGTCGTAGCCAGTTCGCCAGGTTCCGTCGTTACTAAAAAAATTTTAAAAATCCCCGAAACTTCCAAATAAATTAAAAACCAAGAACAGGCAATTTACAGGATATTTAGACCCAAAAAATTCTCAAATTCACAAAAATTAAACGTGAAACAACTCAAACAAGACAGGAAGTTCCCAATCTTACCGATATTTTACCTCCATAATGTTGGAATTTTGCGGTTTTTCGTCAGGTCGTTGTCGGGCTTTTCAACCACAAAAAAACCCTTAACTGGCAAATTCCCGGATATTTAGACCCGCAGCATGCCATATCGCGGATTTTTAGACTCGAAACTTCCAATTTCGCAGATATTTAGCTTCAAATGAACATAGCGTTTTTCCTCACTTTCAGCAATGAATTAGCACTTTTTCTCAACTTTAACCGCGAATAATGAGCGATTTTCACAATTTTTGTTGCGAATTAGCCATTTTTCATTTTAGACTTCAAATTAGCACTTTTTTTTCTTCAATTTTAGCTGCAAATGAGCGTTTTCTCAATGTTAGCCGCGAAGTTGCGAGAAACCACTTGGCGAAAAATTGCCATTTTCTAATATGGATAATCGGTTTTTCGGGCGGAATGTCAAGTTTATTCGGGTTTTTAGGGGCATAATGTCCAGTTTTAATGCTAATCGGCATCTCGGGGGCGGCGGCTCGGGTTTTTAAGGGGCGAATTGACGGACGGGAGAAGAATCAGCCAGCTGATCTCCCTTTGCCCCCTCATGGCTATGATGCCCATGAGTCGAAAAAAACACGTGAAATGTTCAAGGAAAAGTTCAAGGGGGTTTTTATTGTTTTTTCTGCGGGACGAAATACCAGGGGCGAGTTGTTTTTGTAAAATATCTTTGTTCGCGTTTTAATGATCGTTGATGAGAATGAGTTTTATTCGGTCCAGGATTCTTGGACAGTGATATCAGAATTAATGTGCCAGCCTCCAGTGTTTTGGGGTCAACCCAGTTTGTCTTTTTTTTTTGGTTAAGTTTGACTTGTTCTATACTTGTTTTTACAAGTCGCACAATTAAATTAAATAAAAATGCAATTTTATTATTTATATCATCGACCATTGATAATTATGAGCTAATACAATTATTGCTGACAGACATTGTAACTTATACCACAGGCCTCGGCGAATCACAGTACATCGGCCGAAGACATCAAAGTAAATCGATTAGTTGGGCGCCATACCCATAAGTTTTCGTGCGAAAATATCGGTAGGTACATTTTGCAATTCCTGTCCCAGGTTTTCGAGAATCGAAAGCTGACGCACAAACGACCCACCAAAATAAACAGTAAGGCGATGGTTGATATCAGGTAAATGGGGGTTAAGGGGGAGTTGTACATGTGATTCCTCGACCCCCCTCCAATCATACCTCGCCTACTCCGCGTTACGGAAATTACCGCCGTATTTCTGCACCAATCGTGGACTTCAAGGGCTTATTTAAATCTTCAGGAAATTCCGCACAAGCGTACGATCTTCCTTTTTCATATTTCATCCCTAAAATAATCGTAAAGCGCACACAAACTTTCACCTTGAAAATTCACACTCTTTCGGCGACTAATTTAGGAAAGCAAGATCGGAGTGCGGAATTTCCTGAAGATTTAAATGAGCCCTTGAAGTCCAGGATTGGTGCAGAAATACGGCGGTAATTTCCGTAACGCGGAGTAGGAGAGGTAAGATAGGAGGGGGTCGAGGAAACACATGTACAACTCCCCCTTAAGGGATGAAAAGCCAATTTCTCAATTATCAGTCAACCGAACGGGAGAGTTGGGGGGCCACAGAACAAAATATGTAGATAGTTTTTTCTAATTAGCAGATTTCTAGCCATAGACGATGGTCAGGAGAATGGCCCAGAATTCTAGTGGACGCATTCGTTCTCAAAAAAGTGTGCTCTCTTTCGTGGGCAATTTAATGCAATGATTAATAAGTATAAGAGATTAGTAAGCATAATTGACAAAAAAATGTCTTCAGGACAACAAACTATTGTGCCACAAAATTGTTTGTTAGTGAATTCATGATTGCATGGCTTCATCATGAGCGGATCATGAGTGAGGAAGAGCCATCGCATTAAATAAAATGAAACTCAACAAAAATCAGTTGATGGCAACAGAACATGGGAGGGGGCTAACGAAGCTTTCGAAGACAGGTGGCCTATAGCTACCCCTAGGAACGAAAGGTGCACTATATTATTCCCCCCCCCCTCCGCTCGTTCATCATCTCTCCTACAACCCCCAATCCTCGCGTATATTAACTTTAGTAAAAGTTTTTCACCTTATGAGAACGTCATCTCCACCGAGCAGATTTTTGTATTAGGGGAGCGGATAAGGATAGACAAGAGGAAGGAGACAGGGAGTTTTATAAAACTACAACAATAGGCGTTCCCACGGAAAACCCACCCCCGCTTTTTCTACAAAAGAGCACCCTGCCACCCCCCACCCCCTTCGTCATTCTTACCCCAACAGCACCTGTGATGCTGTGCAACTCGTCTCCTTTTCTCAGGCGGGGCACCCACCTGTTTTCTTGACTCAATTTTTTTCTAAAGATTTTTTAAGCGATTAGAAAATGAAATCCCCCGCGTAATAACTTGAATGAGAAGTTTACCCCGCCAATTGAAAAATGTGGAAGGGAAAATCTGCCTGTTGAACCTGAAAACTAGCGGAAAAGCCTTGAAAAGAAGTAAGTGATTGTGGGTCAGCGGGGGAAGTAATTCCTTAAATAACCCTTTATTTTTCTTCTTGTGCTTTAAGGCCCAAGTACCCCCGCCCCCGCCCAACCATAGATCCAACCGTGTTGTCTCAATTTTTTTTTTTTCAACTCCTCGAAGAACTCAAATGAGGATGCGACGAAGAGTTGGCAAAGCAACAGGTGGAAAAAGGCCTGTTCTCCTCCCCCTCAACCCCTTTTGCCATCATAGTTCAAGACCTCTCCTTCCACTCTCCTCTCGGTCTTACCGCCGCTATCATCCCTTAAACTGTGTGTTGGAGCTCTCTTCCCCCCCCCCCCTATCTCGTCGTCAAAAAGGGATGATAGCGCTACACGAAATGGTTGTGCGTCGGAGAGTCCTGGAAAAAGGGTAG